>OY282641.1:163107972-163427972 GCA_958299015.1 Tetanocera ferruginea
AAAACAAGCTTTGGCTCATTCAATAATTTTTGTGGCCACAACAGATTTCAGTGTATCAAATAAAATAAACTGACTTCAAAATACTTCAGCTCTAGGGCTGGTGTTCCATTGAAGCCTAAAAGTAGACAGACATTTTTGTCTTCAATATAAATGAAGATAATTTAAAAACGTCGTTTGACAAATTAATGAACTTAAAATAAACGCCATTCAATGGAACTGACACTTGATATGGATATAAATGCCTAAATGTATGCAGCATTAAAATACATTAAGTGGTTTATGTCGCAACAGAGACAGGTGCTATGGGCAGCTAAGGGCTGGTTTTGTTTTGTTTTTTTATATTTTTTTGTTTTATCATTTTGGAACTCTTGTCATAGATATGCTAATTGAGGTCAATTTGTGTGAGATTCTAATTTTGTGGTTTGCGTTATAAATTATTCAGTTATTTATATGTGCTGTGTTCTTGACACGTATGCGCGCCTATAAGTATGCAGTGTTTATTTTTTGTTTTTTAAATTAATTTATGTACAAAAGCCACAGCAGCTGCCACGCAGGCTAAGTGGTTAAATGTTGATGCGGGTGTCGCTAGAGGGCTTTGAAAATTTCTTCTCAACCTCGGGTGAAGCAATAAACAAGTTTAGAAATGGGAGTGAGTTAACTGCTGCTATGACTACAAAATAAAAACATACATCATTTGTGTTTTTATTTTGCGGAACAGTTAGTGAGCAAAATTTTTAAGCATGAATTTAAATTAAAACAGCCTAAATGTAGGCTATAATAAATTTAATATGCTAACACAAACGATTTTATGCATCAACATAATATTATTATGCAAATGATAAAAGCCATTTACAATACAATATTATGTGGCAATTTTTTTTTTTTTTTTTTTGTAAAGTTTTGTTGTTTTAAGGCTATAAAAGTATGTTTTATGCTGAGTCATTTGAGCATCCTCTGTGCTTGTTTCAAACAAGCTTAGTGCTTGCAGCAGTCGAGTGAAATGTAAAACACAAATTATAAATTAAACAAATGTCACAATTGACCCTGACCAAGCAAACAAAAGTTCAGACCAAGTTTTTTTTAATTGTCATGCTTCGCAAAGTTTTTGAGTGCAGCAAAAATTAAACAAATAGTGTCGCTAAGTAGAGCACATTAATTCTACTCCAAAATCACTGACTAAATTGTACTCCTCTTTTCCACGCACTCTTAAATGGCATCAATAAATTATAGCCACGACAGAGCGCCAAAAAGTATGTGCCAGAAATTCATTTGTAACCAAACAAGAGCTAAAAGAAAACCTTAATCCGAGAAACAATACGAATTTTGGCAGAAAAGGTTAAAAGCGCAGAGCAAATGCCATGAAAAATCAGCAACAACAAGAACAGCAACAACAACAACATGAACTTATATTTATTTACATTGACATAAAGCGAGGCACACAGCGCTGTAGCAGCATGACAACGTTTTAGGTCACCGAATTGCAGAGAACTTCGCTGACATCGCATTTCCTGTTTTCACTTTTTTTGGCAGCTTCACTGTTTGTTTGTGGGAATTTTTGAATGTGTGTCTTAATTGGAGTGTGTGTGCGTTTTTGTTTATTTTGTGAAGCAGAGCACAAAGACGACAATGTAGCGTTAGTTAACTTTTTTTATTTATGACAATCAATGGTAAAAAATGACAAATCCGTTGAATTAAAATATTTGTCTTTGTTTAAGCTCATATGTCTTTTGGGGTGTCTTTTTTAAGCCACTCAGCCAAAATACTATGCCGGAAAAATTGTTAATCATTTCGGCAATTTGCGAGATACTGTTGGTAGATTTTGCCAAAGTTCAGCAAACATTTTGCAATTGTTGTAAGCTTACTGCAAACTTACAACACTTACTTTGAAATAAGTTATCAAAAAGCTTACAAAAACTTTGGTACTAGTTATTAGATAAACGAAACGGGGTAATTCCATGGTAACTTGCGTTACATTTAGAAACTTTTGTGGAATTCAATTAAGCCATAAATTTGTTTTATTTCAATTTTGGTTTTGTGTGTTAGAAATAGGTTAAAAAATTCAGTGGTACCATAATACTTACCCATTGAAATACAGGTTAGTAACTCGCGTTACCATTTTTGAACAACATATTCGCAGAGTAAATTTCTTTCAAATTTTTCTGCAGATTTTCTTACATTTGGCATAAATAAAAGCAGCAGGATTTCAATAAGCTTATCTTTATAAAGAAACAGCAATCGGCAAATCCAGTGTCACTCACGTTTCAGTCATAACAGTAAACATAAGTTTTTCTCCATCAAAAATAAAAGCTTTTCACATAAAATTATATGGGTACAATAAGTCGTTGTTATAAGTTCATGCAAAAAATTGTATATAAATTTACACATTTTGAAAAAACTCTCTTTAAATGGTGTATCACTCACGTTTTCGCACGATTTTCATTTTTCGAGTTCTTCTAACAAATTGCTTAAAATCTGCGAATTGTTTGAGTTAATATAAGGAATAAAATAATTTTCCGTAACGAAATTGAGTAGAAATTTAAACTGCAGGAAAAAATTTAGTTTATTCTCAGAATTTTAAGATTTTTTCATATACTAATTTTGTCACTCACGTTTCACGTCGATGTCACTCACGTTTCAAATCAATTTTAATTGTCCTTTTTCTGCATCGTGGTTAATCTGGTGAACTTTATTAAGCATATTTTATAAAAAAATTTTTTTTTCTTTATATTGAGGACATTATTATACAAAAAAGAAAAAAATTTGTATGGAAAGAATTTTGTAAAGCATAATATAGTTAAAAAATAATTTATAATATAAAAACAACACAAAAACTATTTCAGAAATATAGCATTTTACCAAAATTTATTCCGATTCTTATTCGCCTAATTCGTTCATCCTTACGCTCATTAAAAGCCAAAAACCGCGCCAAATTTGACTGGCCTATTAGCAATTCCGTCGAGGTCAACGACTTAAAGTAATGATTTAATTAGATCTTTTTAATCTTTGCTAAATTTTTTTTCATATATGAATCCGGATTTAACTATAATTTTTCTCTATCTTCTTTTTCATACGTTCTTTTAGGGTCGGCTTTCATTTCTTCTTGATGTTTTCGTCATATTCTTTCATTTCTAATACAAAAATAAACAAAAAAAAAAATTAAATGTCACTCATGTTTCACTTCTTCAAAAGCTTTTTTAATGAAAAATAATTGCGTCTGCTTGATTAAAAAAAATGCAAAATTAACTTATCTTATATTAAAACTAAATCCGAGACATAAATTATGCCAGCCACTTATTTTGCAAGATAATTCAACTTATCAATAAAAATTGTCACTCACGTTTCACTCTTGAATCACTTTTTTAAATTTTATTTTTCGATTGAAAATAAGTTTTTTTAAAAATTTTAATATTTACTTTTCAATATAAAATGTTTCAATTGTGAATATTATGTAACGGTGCTTTGATATTTAAATCGCGAAATACGAAATTACAAAAAATAAAAAACCTACAATTTTTTAACTTGCTACAGATTTAAAATAACAAAAAAAAAAAAACAAATTGGCCATTTCAGCCCTTGAAAGGACTTTGACCGAGCTTCTTATGATCAATTGTGTTGCGTGTGTTATTAAATGTTTGCACACAATTGACCGAGAACTGGACCTACATGTTTTATGCCGACTCCGAACGGCTCATGTTCTCAAGAAGCTTTACATGGCATTATTTACTCTCTGAGGTTTGCCATTGTCTGCAGAGAGGTGGTGACCGATCAGAAAAATTCTTATTGAAAAAACTTTTCGCCGCGGCTGGGGATCGAACCCGGGCTCCGAGCATGCGAAGCCACACACTTAACCTGCATGCCACGGTCACCACAGATTTAAAATACATTCAATAAAATCAGTTAAAATTTCAGGAACTTTAAGCATTTTTATTTTTTAAGGTTTTGGTTTACTTTTTCTGGATTTGCCGCAGTATTAAATCATAGTATTTTAAATAATCCAAAAATTATGCGGTAGCTCGCGTTACAAAAAATGTGTAACTCTCATTAATTTCAGTTTTCATATTAAATTAACGACCTCTAATGCACTTTTTCCAGCAAAAATTCAAATTTAATTACAAACCACAGTACTTAATCAAAATTTTATTATAATAAGGATCAACTGCAGGCTAAAATGAACAAAAATTTAAATAATTATAAAACTAAAATTTAATATAACTCGCTTGCAATTAGCTGACGTTTTATTATAGAAAATGATATATTGTCATCAGAACTAAAACTATCATTTCCAAAACTGTTTATTTCTACCCAATAGCAGGATTCTTCTAAAGCATATATATTAAAATTGTCGCTACAAACATATTGAAATGTCAAATCTTAAATTCGACACTTGATGGCAATGTTGCATCTGTTAAACATTAATTTGTTTATAGTTGCTAGTTGAAAAGCAATGAAAAATTTTTCTTATTGCGTGTCGACATTTACATGGAAATGCCCAAAGGCTTTTTTGATGCAATGATGTTTTTTTGAAAAATATTAAAGCCTTGGTTTTCAAGTTTTCAGTGTGTGGCTTGGGGTTAAACCGTCCAGAAATTGTTTAAAAACTTGATGTTCGGAAATTTGAGTCATGTTGCAAAACAAATTGTTAATTATTCCAGCATGTTGGAACCAATTTTAATATTAGATTCTTCAAATATGACGAGCATCTCTTACCGTTGTCTTTTTTGCCATCCTCTACACAATTTTCTAATGATGGTACTATGCAAGACGAAGAAACTAAAAAAAAACTAGGTTTCAAAAGTTTCATTTTCACGCCGGAAGCTCATAACCATAGCTACTTCTAACATAAAAAAACGAAACTACTACTCAAAACTTTTCTTAACCTCTCCCTTAACTGACTTCCCAAAGCAAAGCGAATTGAACTAAATGGCAACAATTTGGTTAGCTACGAAAAGAAAATGAAAACAAAATAAGAAAAAGTATAACTAAATTCTTCGCTTATCGATAAAAAATACACATGCATGTGCTGCATGACTGTAGGCGAAGTTAGCTTGCTTAACATTATTTATTATTTGTAGATCTTCTGTACTTGTTACTTGTTGCTCTTCTACTAAATCTAGAAAAAAAAAAAAAGTTAAAATTATGAAAATGTTTGCATTTATTTTGCTAATGCTACTATTACTGGATATAGCTGTTTCAGATGTCAAACAGGATCTTCAGCAATTGTGTCCTGAATGTGAGAGAATCTTTCAACCAAAGTGCGAGTCAAAAGGATTTGTTTATGAGAATCTTTGTTTATATGGTCATGTATTGGACAAGATAAAAACGTTTCTTTCAGAAAAATTTGCTCTACGACCTAAAACAAAAAACGCTGAGAAAATCAGCTCAACATCAGAAGCTGATAGTAGTGAAGATAGCTAAACATTTTAGTTTTTTCAAAAGCTCATTGTTTGCGGAAAAGCAAAATAGTTTTCGAAATAAAGCACTTTAAATAACAAAACTGATGAGAGAGTATATTATATCAAATTTTTATTTGACAAAAATAAATTTAATTAATATTTAAGAAAATTAGTTTATAATTTTAATATTATTCGAAAATAAATAAAAATAAAAGTTGTAAGTGTTATAGCTAATTTTTTTTCATTTCTTGCAAGAAAATCGAGAGAGAAAAAGTACTTGCCATATAATTTGTAGGTTAAAGTGCAAGAATTTATGACTTGCAGAAAAAACTATTTAGATATATGACGAAAGTTAAACACAGAAACCATTGAAACCATAATTTAAAATAAAAATAAGACAGGTTTGAACAATATTTCCAACATTTCAATTATTTTATATTTTGAAAATTTATAAAGACAAATTCAATATTTATTTTAGAAGCATTTCTAAGTATGAAATGTTATACTTATGAAAGTATGTTATTTTGATATTATCGTAGAAACACAGTTTCTAAGGTTGTCATTTCAGTCTTGTGACTAACAATGCAAAAACATTTTATATAAAGAAAGTGGACTTATAACTAATCTAACCCCTTCCCTCTTACCCTAGTGACACTTTGGTTAATGGAAAAAAAACCAAAGTATATGTGAAACAGTGGAACTAATGAAACTGTTTTTTGATAAAATGCATGCATGTGTTTGTGTCTGATTTAACGTCTAAAAATCTTAAGATTTAAAAAAAGCAAAAAAAAAAATCTAAAGCACAAATATGAAGTTTTTTGTTATATTTTCGCTGCTGTTACTAATAGAAAGATTTTTTTTGATTTTTATTATTTCGCTAAATAATTAAAATTAGTTCTTCGTTTTAATTTGTTTGTTCAGACATTTAAATCGCTTAAGGATTTTTGTTATTTTGCTCCTAAATTAAAAATCGATTTCAAGAGCTTTCTTCTTGTTAGACATTCTTAATAGTTATGTTTTTTTATCGCTTCAAAATTTGAAAAGAAACTAAGATGATATTAAATTTGACATTAATTTTATTGAGAATTTTTAAAATGACAGGCATTCATTTTTAAGAACAAAATTTTGTCCAAATTTTGAAACAACAAATTCTGTTCACACTAAATAGCGGAATAGCGAAGCTTTCAATATCTACATCGTCAAGGCCAGCTTGCGCTTCAGTTTAAAACAAATATAATTTGTTAAGCAATGGTTTTAGAACATGTAAAAAAAGTAAAGAAAGCTTAAATTCGGTCTAGCTTGACTCTGACATACTCTTGACCTACTTTTTCATAAAAAATAATAGCATTGGAAAAGGAATTGTCCGTTCGCGGATAAGCCCATATTTTGTATAGATTTAAATTTTTATGAAAAATTTACACATGCCCAAGTTTTATTCCTAAAATAATTAGTTTTAATTTTGAGCTAAAAACTAACAATCAACAAATAATTTTTTTTTTGAACAAAATAAATAAAAATCAAAAATAATTTTTATTTCTGAGCAAAAAAAATAAAAATCAAAAATTATTTTTATTTCAAAGCAAAATAAATAAAAATTAAAAATAATTTTTATTTCTGAGCAAAAAAAATTGAATACAAAAATAATTTTTATATCTGAGCAAAAAAAATAAAATGCAAAAATAATTTTTATTTCTGAGCAAAATAAATAAAAATCAAAAATAATTTTTATTTCTGAGCAAAAACAATTAAAATCAAAAATAATTTTTATTTCTGAGCAAAAAAAATAAAAATCATTTTATAATAATTATTTTTAATTTTTAAGCTTAACGCTTAAAAAATAAAAATCATTATTTATTCTAAGAGTCAACACAAATTCCAGCATTTCGGTATACTCAAAAGTTTTTTCCGGCGCTTGGAACATACTGATTTTTTTCAATAAAATTTGAAAAATAATCATTATTTTCGGTCCCTGGTTACTACTGGGTGTTGCTGTTTCAAATGATATCTACAAGTTGTGTCCTCAATGTCTGAAACAATTAAGCAAATTATGTGCTTCCAACGGACTTACCTTCGATAATTATTGTATATTCGACTGTGTGAAGCAATTAAAAAGACAATTCAATCCAAACTTTAGATTAAGCATCTGGCATAATGGTGCGTGCTCACCTAATTAATGTTGAATAGCGTAATGCTCAAGCAGAAATAAAAATTATATCTTAATGATTATTTTAAATATTATCTTTAACTTGAATGGAAATATTTGGGCATAGATAATTCTATAAGACAATTTCGAACTGTTTGCAATAGAATTCTATGAATGGGTTTCAAATAAAATAACACATCTATCGATTTTCAGGTTTGAATTAAATAAATGAAAATGAAAATTTTTCATTTTATATTTTGCTTTGTTGTGACTTTGATGACATAGTGACAAAATCCAAAGTAAGGTATTCGTTAATCTAACGACACATATGATATTTAAGAAAATATAATTTTATTTTAATGTTAAGTATATAAGGTTGTAGGTTAGACCGGATCATTCGTATATGGATACAAAAAATGTCAACCGGTCGGGGTCTCAAAAGTTAGAGGAACTCATTAAAATGATTTCTGCATACTTTTTTTCCAAATCGCAGAAAAACCGCGAAAGCAATTTTGGTCCAAAAAGGTCCTTTTTGGTAAAAAAAAAACAAAAAATTTTATTTTGTTTTTTGCTTGTAACTTTTTATTTTTCACAGAACGCATACCCAAATCTTCTTAAATGTTATATTTCTTACTCATACTAACATTTTGATATAAATAAATTGTTAAAACTTTGTTTCATTATAACTCTTATTGACCATCAAAAATTGAATTTTTTGCTATTTTTAAAAAGGATTTTTTTTCAAACCGCTGTAAAAGACACATTTTTTATTAGATTTACGTGGAATTGTTATTGTTGGAAAGGTATTAAGTTCTTCTTTCGTTCTGCATATCGTTTTAATCAAAGTTAGTATGAGTAAGAAATGTAACATTTAAGAAGATTTAGGTATGCGTTCTGTGAAAAATAAAAAGTTACAAGCAAAAAACATGTTTTTTTTACCAAAAAGGACCTTCAGGAGAATCAAAATTGCTTCGGCGGTTTTTCTCCGATTTGAAAAAAAAGAATGCAGAAATCATTTTAATGAGTTCCTCTAACTTTTGAGATCCCGACCGGCGGAATCTAAATTTCGATCCGGTCTATTTTAGGTATACCCTGAAGTGTTACCCACAGACGTTGCATGTACTTGAAAAAAATTTTAAAAACTATCCCATACAAACCACGTAAGACGTAACTCTAAGTCAAAAAGAAAATATTCAGTCATAAAGTTCTCGAATATTTTTGAAAAAATATTGTTATCACATTTAAAGAAAATTAAACAAACTTTAAGAATGTTTCCAAATATTTGAAAATCGTTTATATTTGATTAGAGTTTTGCTAGTAATTGGTGGAATTTTTAAATTTAAAACAGTATGTTTTACAAAATGGACAGTTGGGGCATGCATAAAATATGAATTTAGAAATAAGTTTTGTCTTGAGAAAAACTCAAACTTGAACAATTCTGAAGTTCTGCTCGAACAAAATTTTATGTGGATTAAATGAATTTAAAAAAAAAAAATTTAATTTTCTTTAATAAGTTGGAAGCTGATATAAGATTTCTGGTAGAGAAACAAACTGAGTGAGATGATGTTGGTAAATTTAAACAACCATATAACTATGGATATTTTTCATTATAAACGACTTAATTTTAATAACTCACACTCATAAACAATTTCAACTTAACCCTTAACAAACAGTAAACAGTTGAATTAAAAACATTTCAAATGAAGGCATTTTAAAACAAGGTGCTTTTAAAAACGTCAATAAATAACATAACAAATACAATCAAACAAACATCTTACAAGAAAAAAACAGAACATACAATGTAAAGAATGGACAGTGAAAAATGGCGAAGCATTCATGTGCA
The DNA here is from genome assembly GCA_958299015.1 of Tetanocera ferruginea. Classification (NCBI taxonomy): domain Eukaryota; kingdom Metazoa; phylum Arthropoda; class Insecta; order Diptera; family Sciomyzidae; genus Tetanocera; species Tetanocera ferruginea. The sequence goes on from OY282641.1 coordinate 163,117,352, forward strand.
AAAATGAACAATATTTAACACTGCATGAGTACTTGAGTGTGTGTGTAGAAAGTGGCATTATTTAAGTTCTTAAAAAACAGTAAAAATTTAATGTTTCACAAGAAAATATAAATGTATGCAAATATTATAAAAAAAAATGACAGCGCTTAATAACGTAGAGCAGCAAAAGGATGAACATATGCATATGAAAGACAAACATACACTCGTATACACACTTCCACTCACACTGAGTATGAGTCAGTACTCAGCATGACAAGTGCTTTCTGTCTGTCCGTCCGTCAGTCTGCCTGCATTGTTGTTCTTCATTTGTCATTGCTATGTTTTCACTTTACGTTGTCGTTGTCGTTTTTTGTTTTCGGTTTCGTTAGCCGCTTGATGAAGAGCAAGTAAGACATGAAGCATTAAGTAAACAAATAAATATAAAAAAATTCAGACATACTGAAAGAATTTAATAAACAAAGCTGTCAAAAACACAAACACATCAACATAGCGAGAGAGAGAGAGGAAACACTTTTATGCCACTTTTGCTGAAATAGCCTTGCAGCCAAGCCTCTTACTGCAGCCTGAGCCTCAGTCGAGTAGTTAAGATGATTTTTGGCGCGTCGTTAGCATGCCGTCATTTTTATGTATGTCTGTTTGTTTGCCTCTTTATTGTGTTTATGTTGTTACTGTGCTCTTAGTACACATATTTGCATATGTGCGCGCCTAAAATGCTGCTACAAGATTTCAACTTTAACTTGAATGACATAACTTGGCGATGACATAATTAAGCAAATAAATTAGACCAAATCAAAGAGGCGCACATAAGTTTATTTATTATCAACATCTTGCTTATTATAAGTTCTTTTATCAAGTGCTTGATTTTTATTTTCTTCTCTGCGCTTATACTAACACACAGTTATGTGTGTGTGGCTGTGTTTGTCTACTTATTGCTGTTTGTATTGTGTTTTTTATGCGTCTCCACATTAAAACTTTAAATATTAAGTTTTTTATAGTGCCATCGGGTCTTCAAAATGGTTTAACATAAGCGAATGTCCTGCAGCGGTTTTTTTGGCTGGCGTCAAGCAATAAGAGGAAAAAACTTAACTTGACAATTTTTGTCTAAAGCTGCTTGTATAAATATTTCATAAGTGCTTCTATTGCTTTGATTGTCGTTGATAAAATAAATTCTGAAAATTATAAAAAAAATCTTGCGCGTTATTTCAAACTGTGGTCTAATAGACGGAAACTATTATGTTATTATTATTTCGAATAAAGTGATAAGACTTAACTTATATTCATTAAACTGCAGAATATTCTTTCGATTATTTAAGGAATTGTTTGAGTTTCTATGACGACATTTCATTGCAGTTAAAAAAGAGATTCCTCAGTAACAGACAAGCTTGTATTTGACTTGCAGGAAGCTATAAATATGCTACATAAAGTAAATACATTACTTCTATAAGTGCTCGTTATGACTTTTATCAAAGCTGGAAGGTTCTTATTTGTGTATTTTTATACAAGCTATTTACACTTATAGAAATTTTAGCGAGAGAAATTTTAAATCGTCTTGATTGGAACCTCAAAACTGAATTGGAATTCTATTAACTTGGTCAAAATGTATTATATAAAAATAAATATCTCAACAGAATCAATAAGAGCTTAAAGAAGCTGTGATTTTTATAAAAATTGACACAGTAATCGAGAAAAAAGTAAAAGTTTTCAGTGCAACTATCCTATTTGGAAAGCTTCTATAAAGCTTCGGTAAAAAAATTATGCAAGCTATAAGCTTATAACCCAGGAAATGTGTTTCTCTAAAATATTTTTACTTTAACCTTGGAAAAATTTCAATAAAAACAATACTTGCTGCCTTTACAACCTTTAATTGGACATGATACAAACGAAAGTCAAACATTTTGTGTTTTGGGAAATGGTTTTTCCTTTAAAAAAGAAAAATTTTAGCACATAATTTAAGATCCTTAAAATATATAAAATATACAAGCTTATCTGTAAATCACATTTGTTTTTATTTTTTCGAAATATTTTAGGCTACTGCAGATTTAAAAAATCTAAATCTAAAAAGCTTATCGTTAAAAATTTTTTATATTTTAGAAGTGTAGTGCACCCTTTAAAAATTCCATTTAACCAAGTACAATAATGCTAGGATACTAAAAAACTTTTTTATAAAAAATCAGCAGTGATGCTCGTCATTTGTTATTTCCGAAGTCCTATAGAAGTTAAAGCTTGTATAACTTCAATAAACGATTTTCTGAAGTACATTGCGAAAATTCACTCAAATTTCAATTTAGCTGCCGTATTTCACTTTGCAACTATCTAACAACAGATTTTTTTATAAAGCCTTTAAAGGAATTTCGTGAAAAAACTAAAAACTAAATACTTTGTCAAATTGTATTTTTATTGAAATAAATATTTCAACTGAATAAATAAGAGCTTAAAGAAGCTGTGACTTCTATAAAAATTTTAACACTAATCGAGAAAAAGATATAATTCTTCCATCCTACCAATATATTTTGGAAGTTTCTATAAAGCTTCGGTAAAAAAATTATGCAAGCTATAAGCAGGTTCAGCTCTAGAAACCTAATAACCCAGGAAACGTGTTTTTCGAAAATATTTTTCCTCCAGCTTTAAAAAATTCTAATAAAAACAATATTTAACGACCTAACAACCTTAAATTGGACACGGCATCGCCGAAACTCGAACATTTTGTGTTTTACAAAATTGCACTTAAGTACTTTTAGGAAAAAAAAAGTGATGAAGAAACTTTGAACACATAATTTAAGATCCTTTAAGTATACAAAGAAAATCATTTGCTTTAATTTTTTCGAAATATCTTGACTAGCACAGGTTTTTGAACAAAATAAATATGTAAACAAGTTTTCAAAGCAAATTTCCGTTAAAAAATTTTGACAATTTCAACAATTTTATGTCCTCTTAAACTATTTTTCATTCTCAATAAACTTAAATTTTATCAACTACAATATTAAAATCTATATATTATCAATCAGTTCTAGTGTTCGTCATTTTTTACTTCCGAAGTCTTATAAAAGTTAAAGCTTGCATAACTTCCATAAACGATTTTTTGAAGTAAACTGAAAACATTCACTCAAATTTTTATTAAGCTGCCGAATTTCACTCTGTAACAATCTAACAACAGCTTTTTTATTAATTCTTTAAGGGAATTTCGTAAAAAAAAACTTAATTATGATTTAATTAATATTGAACATGTGATATCGCTATTTATCATACTTATTGATGATATATGGCATCATCGTCTCTTTTGTGTTTACTATGGCTTGGTTTAAAAGTAAGCTTCCGGTCGCAAACTCTGCTACAGCCGAATTGAAGCTTTTACATCCGAATCTGCAAATTGCATAGCCTTATGGAAATTTTTGTGTGTAACAGATATAAAGTCATAAGTTAGAATTTATTTTTGCAAATTGAAAAACGAAATACAAAGCATATCACTACAGAAATCATTGACCACAATTAAGTTTAAAAACTTTTAAGCATTTTAATTAAAACAAAATATTTTCCCAACAACAACCGCAACTGTAGCCAAACTATTAAGAATAGTTGATCTTGAAAAGCATTCTAAAACATTTCAAACACTTCAACGAACTTTAGCAAAGTTTGCATCTAACCAATAATATTGGCTGCACAAATGCGTGTTGCACAAATTTTATTAGCAATAAATGTTTGAACATTGCAAAAATGTGGCAGCAACAGCTGTGCTTAGATAGCAAAAACTCAATAAAAAGCTAATGCATGACTGCATTCTAGTGGGAAAAAATAAACAATAAATGCAGCATTTTTGCTGCTGCTGCTGAACACATGCAAGCTGTTTATAGAAGATTCTGAGACAAAGCAAAGAAAAAAACACACACGCTCAAAATCATATGAATTGAAAAATATGCAAGTTATAAAGCTTAAGGATAAAAAAAATTCTTAAGTCATGCATGAGCAAATCAGTTTGCTTGCTTACAACAGCTGAGTGCGCCATGGTTTAACGTTCGGAAGGTTGTGATATTGCGTGTGTGCGCCATGAAGCTGTATCAAGCGAGAGAAGTCAATAGAATTAATTGGCTGTAAGAAACAGCTGTACTGAACACAACCTTAACGCATTATTAATTTTCACAATAGCTTTGCAGTTGCTGTTACAGCAACAACAATCAAATACTTACTTTGGTTCACAAATCAAGCAAGAAGGAAATAAACTTGACTTTTGTGCCAATTAAATACCTACGAAAAAAGAAATACAAAAACATCTAAGCTTGATATTTGAGCTTTCAGGCAACAGACATCATCATGTCACTCACTCAATGTGAATAGAAAAAAAAAAAGTAAACTATTGCAAACGGTTTTCAATACGCATTTGAAGTCATTCATTTTTCATGAAATTGCGAAGTAGTGTGAAAAGAGAGACGAAATTAGATTCAACTCTGACAATTTACAAAAACATGTCGAAAGCATTCACAGCCACTAAACCATTCAAACTGTTTGACAACGAGAAAATACTACTACACACACATACACTCAAACATTCATAGCAATTCAGTTATATGCACACGTTAAGCTGGTTATTGTCAAACGAAATAGCGCAAGAAAACAAAATAGGCAAAAAATGAAAATAATACGCAACGCAAATTGGAAGATATTCAGTAACAATTGTTAGACATTTTTATGAATACTTCGGTGTTATAAACGATGACAGCATCTAATTGGTTGCTCTGACGTCAGTCAACATCAGCATCAATAAAAAAAATAAAAGAAAAGAGAAAACCTGCTTAGTTGCTCTACGGGGCGTATGAGTAACTTTTAATTGAAGCAACAATTGAATGCAGAGTAAAATGGCTGTTATAACGACGTTGTTGTTATTGGCAAGAGATGCCAAGGGAACAAAATATTTTGCTGCTAATGTTATTTAAGAATTTAGGAATAAATTTATTTTCTTTTCATAAATGCTGGTTTGAACTTTTACTTTTAACAATACGATATTTTTACACACAATTATTTGACACATTTTAATGCGTTAATGATACACATCTTCAAACAAAACAAGCTCGTATATATTAACGCTTTTATTCTTTGTCAATGTTACAATTCTAAACAGCAAACATAAATTAAAAATAGGCATTTAAAGAGACAAATGCACGCACAATAATTAAACAAAATTAATCATTGTCAAACTAGTTTCGCTATTATACGATGCTCGCACATCAATCAAAGCAAAATATATAAAATATAAATAAAAATTTTGTTTGACAATTAATGTTGCAATGCATGCAGAACAAATGTGGCATGCATGAATAACACAGCGTGTATGCATGTAGTTTTTGTTGTTTTTTGCATGTTTTTATGAATATTTTTAGATGTTTATATAGTTAAGTACTTTGTCACAAACTGATTTATAGGCAATAATATACAATGACTGCCGCAGTGAAATGAAAATAAGTTATTTGGTGTGCTTTATTGGTGAAAACAATGTGTAGTTCACGAAATTAATTGCTGAAAAAATAAATTTTTATGAACAGAAACGCACAGTTGTGCATAAATATTCTATTTAACATATTCAATTCATAAAAATGGTAATTTAAAGAAGAGTTATAATTGCTGTTAAAATAATTCAACATTTTCAAATTTGAAATTTGTTAAAATATTTCAACATTTTCAAATTTGAAATTTATTAAAAAATTTCAACATTTTCAAATTTGAAAATTTTATACAATTTTTTAAGTTTCTTGAATTATTCTTAAGAAAAAATTGCTTCTAATTATTGAAAGCTTCTAGACAACACATTCAAAAGCAATTATGTCTTTCTTGGCAGTCTGCTTTAAGTCATTTAAGCATCAACATAAAGCGTTTCTACTTAAATATAAGCTATAAATTATATATATATTTTTTTTCTAGCTCCTAAGAAACACTTCATTTCAAAACATAATAAAAGAAAATTATTGCCTTCATACCGAAGTAAGCATTAAAAAAAATTGCAATCGCATACAGAAAGACACACACTCACACTCCATCAATATCCACTGCATTATTTTTAACAGCACATGCCAAGTTTTATGAAAGAGTTTGTAATTTTAACTCAACTTTACTGCCATTTTTCTTTAACAGCATCTTTTCTCACTCTATGCCAAGCTGTGCTATACATAAAATTCGAACATAATTAATTCTACTCAACGAGCTTACGGTGAAAGCTTAGCAACAACAACAACTAAAACAAAACACAAAAGTTGTTAAAACGCACAAAAGAATTTCTTACGACGAACAAATTAAAAAGCTGCAGCTGAATTCATAAAAATTTTATGACTGAACAAAAAACATAAAAGGGAAAAAAAATAAAATTTTATGAATGATTTGCAATTATATAATTCATAACAGAGATCCTGCACAAGGCTCTACTAATTTCGCTGAGATTTATTAAAAAACAGAATTCGGTTGGTCAGTTCAAGTAATTGTTAAATTTATTTTTCAATTTATTAAACCTGTTTGCTGGGTCATAGTCAGAGTAAATGTTTTCTTAGCTTTAACGGACTTTATTAAAATAAAATGAAATAAACATACACTTTCTTATTCTTAACAATTTTTTAATTAAGTTAATTTTAATAAAAAAAAAAACTACAAGTATTGGACCCAAACCATTATTTTAAGTAAAATTTCTTATGCCTCAGTTATATGTTCAGGTAATAAAGCGAAAGTGTATTAAAATCAAAAATATTGATCTGTCTACAGCAAGATGATACAACTTGTAACAAAGCCTGACAGATATCTGACAAAAGTCTAAGGAGGATAAAAGTAATAAAAATGCATAATAAATTTTAAAATACAGCTTAATAGATTTCTAACAAGAATTTTTGTTAAAAATTAATTTTACTAAAGTGAACTTGAGCTGTACAAAACATCATAATTTTCGTTTTTCTAGCCATAATTGTATAAGATATTTAAATCAATCATAATCTTAGTTGCTTTTTATTGCCTATTTTGATGCTAGTTCTTAACAATTTTCATGTTTTTTAATATTTTTTAATACTTCAAACAAAAATCAAATTCAAAACTTAGCCAAATCAAATGAAAACCAAGCCTGCCTTCCATAGGTGACTTTATTAATACATAAAATATCTTTAAACTCCACAAAAAATTTTCTAATTCCTTGAAATTTTATACATAAGCGTCAAATACACACACTGAGTTTGATGCTTTCGAACCAAAATCATGTCTAACTCCAATATAAAGTGGTGCCATGAAACCGGAAAGTCTCTTTAAAATTCATCAAAAATCAATCGGATGACTTGGAATTTATCACATATGCTTTAGTTTTTAACATGTTTTTTTAGTTTGAAATTTTTCATAATGCAATGAAAACTACGCCTACCTCCAATACAAAGTGACGTCATAAAAATATAAAATTCAGAAAAGCCTTTATAAAATCCATCAATTGATTTGATATTCAACAAATTAAATTTTATATTAAAAAAAATTTTATATAAAATTAAATTAATATTAAATTTTATATTATATTAAATGATAAAACCTAAATAACTGCATATCTACTTCAACACAGCAGTCGGGTTTTTTTTTAACTTCGGCCAAGTTGAAGATAATTCCTTACCAGAATTTTTTTGGAGTTTTATAAGACCCAAAATATTTCGCTTTAAGTTTTAAAACTGTATGAGAAGCCCCTAATAAGTCTCATTCTAAGCAAAGTTTTTCAGAACAAAAGTTTCAAAACCAGTTTCCTTTAATTTCCAGTTTAAGACTTTATCTTATATTACTATAACATAATTCCGTAAAATGTGAGTGCGGAACGCTTAATTTTTTTTTTAAATTTCAAAGCATTTTTGTCTTGTGACATTGAAAAATTTTTATTGTTTTCATTTTGAAATTTTCCGTTTTATAAAAATTTTTCAAACATATTTCGTCGCACCAACTATAGTTTCCATTTTTACTTAAAGGTATTTTATAAATTTGGTGTCCGTGGCATGCAGGTTAAGTGTGTGGCTTAGCATGCTCGAGAGCCCGGGTTCGATCCCCAGCCGCGGCGAAAAAGTTTTTTTCAATAAAAAATTTTTCTGATCGGTCACCACCTCTCTGCAGACAATGGCAAACCTCAGAGAGTAAATAATGCCATGTAAAGCTTCTTGAGAACATGAGCCGTTCGGAGTCGGCATAAAACATGTAGGTCCAGTTCTCGGTCAATTGTGTGCAAACATTTAATAACACACACAACACAATTGATCATAAGAAGCTCGGTCAAAGTCCTTTCAAGGGCTGAAATGGCCAATTTGTTTTTTTTTTTTTTTTTATTTTATAAATATTTGCAACTAAAAATTGTTATTTGCACAATTTTAAATCGAAATTTGAACATCGAAAGAACTAGTATATAAATAAAAATGATAAAAGCCAAGTTATAGAATTTTTTAAAATAAGATGTTGAGCGCCACCTATCGACTTAATATGTGCACAAAAGACACCTAGACAACTTTGAAGCTTGAAGTCAAACAGAGGGTTACTTTCAGAGTCCAAAGAGTACATACTAAATGAAATTGGTTTTTTATGAAATCTTTAAACATTTGTATTCAATGTCAAATGGTAGACCTTATTATTCCTAAATGGTTTAGGGAAAAATTATGCAAACATTGTATAACTCTACTTTACAAAGCACCATCTATTTGAGTTGATGCAAACTTTCGTCGTTCATTCTATGTGCCATGGAATTGCATCTAAGTGACGTTTTTAAAATCTTCAATAGCTCAAGAATTTAAATTTTAATTTTTTCATTTTTTGAAGTGAAACTTCTTTAGCCGCGTAAACAACATACGGCGAACTGAACGGGGAGTAAAACCGATGAAAGAACAATGAAACGCAGCGAATTCATGCAATTAAATAACTCACCATATGCCATGGTGAAATGGTTAGTTCAAGCTAACGAAACTAAACAAATCAAATAACTCACCATAAGCCTTAGTGAAATGGTTTGCGTCCAAACTAACGAAACTAACCAAACTGACCTAACGAAGAAAAACACCATCAAAGTTTGAGTTCGTAATTTTTTTAATTGAAACTACGTTAGCAGCTTACAGAGCAATATGGCGAATTGAAACGGGGAGTAAAACCGAACTAAAAGGTTTAAATTCTTGTAGTACTTTAGAATGGTGATTGCATTGCATTAAAGCTAATTTTATTGAATCAATTAGAGGCTTTAAATCAGGCCCTAAATTGTCTTGTCTTAATGAAATCAATTTTACATCGTTTCATCACAATAATCTAAACATGCCGAACATCACTTAAACAGGAAACTGCCAGTTGTCTTCTTTTTTTTTAAATGTTCAGTAGCAAAATAAGTATGTGTTCAATTTTTTTCCCTTTTATCACCACCAATTGCGCTTTTTCTACATACAATTTTTGGATAAAGGTTTTTATAATAAATAATGGTTAATTGATTGTAGAAAACTTTGAACTTTTGGAAATTGCATTAAAAACGATTTCATCTACTCTTTTACTTGAACTTTTTTAGTTATACTACATTAAAGAGTTAACCACATTTAACCATTTTAAAATCGACTTTTTGGGTTAAAGTTTCACTTGTACCGTGCGTGGCTTTCACACACATCTTTTTTTTGTACACTCATGTAAAAAATGTTGTTATATCAAACAAATCATGGGTTAATATTATAGATTTCACTGTTAAATACCATTCAACAAATGAAACTTTCATATCAACAGTCGATTGACTGTTGGTCTATAGAACACGAAACCTACAAAAAACGTACTTATTGAAATTATATCACTGTTTTGGAAATTCATGTTTAGCCGATTGTGCTGTCGTGTGCTTCTAGTAGTCGACTGTCCTAGGTTCAAATACCGGCAAGACAAACACAAAATTTATTTTATTTTAAATATTTTTTTTTAAATAAGAATTAAATGTACAATTTTTTTTTCAAGATTGTAAGCAAACTTATTTTGAAGGTTACTTTTGACCAAACAGTTAATGAAACAAAATTAAAATTTCAATTATAAAAAAAAAAACAAATTTAAATTTAAGCCTGGTCAGTTGTTGTAAGTCTAATGAAAAATGCAAACACGTTGTCAATTTTTTCCTTTTTTTTTCATTTTTTTTTTTCGAAAAACAGGAAAAGCTGATTTCTTCACATGTTTTTAGCAAAAATTGCATAAAAATTGTTATTTATATGATGTTCAACATTTTAAACTTTCATGTCAAATTAAACTAGTAAGGTATATCTTCGACTTGGCCGAAGTTAAAATACCCCCACGGGCGATTTACAATGGTACAAAATCTTAAATTTCAGCACTTTTTATATGAGATTTCAAAAAATTTTACTATTTTGATGACGTTTAAAATACATTCATATCATATTGTTTTCCTGCCAAGTAAAGACAAGCCTTTTTATAAAGTTTTCAATTGGGGGTTGTATGGAAGGTGGGCGTGTTCTAGAGTGGTTGATGCCTATTTTTCTAACACGCCTCAATTTTGATATAATATACACAAATACCTTATTTCAGGTCTGTTGCTTAAATATTAGCCTATTTATAGAGCTTCCAATATTATTGGTTGTATGGGAGATGGGCGTGTTCATCGGTGGATGAAGCCCATTTTTCTAACACATCTTAATTTTACTTTAAATAGAATAAATATCTAATTTAACTTTTGTAGCTTCAAAAGAAGCCTATTTATATAGTTTTAAATTTTGGGGTTGTATGGAAGGTGGGCGTGTTCGTGGGTGGATTACGCCCATTTTTCTCTCACGTCTTAATTTTAATATAAAAATAATAAATATTTAATTTTATTTTTATAGCTTCGACATAAGCCTCTGTATATAGGTTTCAATATTAGCGTTGTATGGGAGGTGGGCGTATTATTGGGTGGATGACGCCCATTTTACTCTAACACACCTGAGTTTTGTCATAGACTACACAAGTACAGAATTTAAGTTTTGTAGCTTAAATATTCGCTTCTTTATGGAGTTTTCATCAATGGCGTTGCATGGGAGGTAGGCGTGGTTTTCATCCGATTTAGCCCATTCTTGAATTTTATTTTAGTTTTTTAAAAAAAAAGCTTAAATATTGAATTTCAGCACGACAGCTTCAAAATTATGGCTGTAATAGTGTCCACAGACAGACAGACAGACAGACAGACAGACAGACAGACAGACAGACGGACATGGCTAAATCAACTCAGGTGGTGATGCTGAGAAAGTATATATATACTTCTCTATACCTACCATGCCTCTTTATGGGCATTACACACGTCCAGACAAAATTAATATACCCCTTACGCAGTACGCGTGGGGGTATAAAAAGACTAGTGAAAACTAAGCATTATACAGCTACGATACGAGCCTACGTCTTCCGCATGGCAGTCTAGCAATCTTCCACTGAGCTATTGATAATAACAAGATAAATATAGCAAAACACATTTAAAAAGTATTGCTTAGAGAAGACAGACAACCAGGTTGTCTTGTTGTATCATTTTTGACTCTAATCAACAATATTTCAACAGATGATTTTAGCAGCACAAAAATACCTGAAAAACGGAAATCATTCAATCAAACAGTGTTTTTTTGTGCACTAATTAACATTTGAAGCATTTAGCTGCTCCACAGCAATGAATGTTGGCTAAATTGGTGGGAATTTTTGGTACTCGTGCATCTACTGGTTCCTTCTCTTGATGATTTTCTAGAGAAATCTTCTAAAATATTCAGGGCATATTTTTGAGGTTTTCTAAAGCAACAAAAACTGTCGTAAATTGTCTGATAAAGGTCGATGGAAAAGTTCACATTGATCTTACGTGTCCAACTTATATTCATGGATTCTTGAATGTGATCAGTTATGATAATACCGGCGAATAATTCCGCTTCATGTACGATGTTAAGGGACTGTCCATCGCATCTTTGATGAGGAAGCCAAGCACAAATCGTGCAAGGTCACGACTCAGTTGGGTGTTCCATTGCTCGTTACACATGCTGATTCTTTAACGAAATCCATTGATGAAGGCAAACGATACCGAGAAAGTTGACTTTACCCCCAGCAACGTCACCAATTACATTAAGTTCGATTCCAGCAATCTGTTCATTAAGCCGGATTGAAATTTAGATTACGCTGGACACTGGATCAAAAGTTAGAGAGACTCTTAAAGACAATTTCTGTACTCTTTTTGGATCGCAGAAACCCCAATGGAATGGTTTTGGCTCTTCTGAACCGATTTTCTGACCAAAAATTAAGTTTTTTGCAACTTTTTTCTTCAGATTGTTTTTTTTTAATTAGATCTGCGTGCTTCCTTTATAAATGGTTAGTAATTATGTCCTGTGTTGTCCCTAATCCCAATCCAAATTTTGATAGGTAAATTTTTTCTCCACATTAACTTATCTTGAGCCACTGGAATCCTTATCATCAGATTTTTTTATACTATGGGTCGTCACTTAAAATAGGTTAATGCTGATAAAGTGCGAAAAAAACTGTAGCAGCTGAACTCTATTGTTATTGCATGTGAAAAAATGGATACCCAGTATAAGTTAAAAAGTTAAGATTTTGATAATCACAAATATTGGTTAAAAAATTTTGAAATATTTTGTCTTTACAAACTCTTTTGAGGCCCCAAACAAAAAATCAATATTTCGTCATTTTTCGAAAATCATTTTTTTTTTTTAACTCTAATAAAAGATTTTTTTCACGACATACACAGTGTTCACATGATCACTGGAGTTAGAAACGTTGAACGTATCGGTTCAGTTTTCAAACTTTATATCGTTTGACGTTAAGAATTAGCGTTCATGATTTGCAAGGAAAATCATATTACATTTTACTACTAAGGTCAAGGTGTAAAGTCGAATATTGCTGAGCATGTGAAGTTGTGAATTACCAAAGGTCATTAAATGTTACTAAATAATAAATTGTTAATCCTTTGACTGAATATAAACGACTGCATCTAATTCGTTAGCAACTCAGAGTACATTTTGAAATTTGTATTAAGGTCGTCTTAAATTTATTATGCCAAAATTTTGATTTTACTTTGGATGGTATTCTTCAACAGGCCAGCAGCTATAAATATAAAATATGTTTTTACAATAATTAGTTGTAATGAAAAACAATATGTAAGCAACGTGGATGGTATAAAATACAAGGATTGCTATGAATTACTTTGGCCTCTTATTTCTGACTGATTGGCGTTATTTTATTGCTGGTTTCTTCTGGTAAGAAATTTCTTACAAGCTAATTCAACTTTATATCTGAGCATTAAAAATTCTTCTTTGGTTTTGCAATTAAATTTTTATGTTCAACTTGATTTAAAAAGCAACAAATTATCAATAAACAGTCGAGACTTTTTTTGAAATTTTTCGTATTTTAACAGCTTTTTTTTAAAATTTATAAAATAAATATTAAATCCCGATCTATGACTTTGAGATCTTTTTTAAAAAAACTGTACTTAAACAGTTAATGAGCAGAAACAAATCGCCATTTTCTCTACAAACATGACGCTAAACCTTTTATTTCAACACCAAAAGTCTTTAAAATCTGCTCTTGAGTGTCGTTTCTTAAGGTTTTAGTGTTACGCCGTTGTTAAGTCAAATTTTTAGTCATTTGTTTTCTAATTTTTTTTTTTTTTTTTGAACTTTTCTTATGGTTTTCTCTCTCTTCACCTCTTTTATTGCAATTTGAATAATTCATAGGCGTTTGTCCGTTAGACTTACAAGCAGCTGACAGCATGACGCTTGTGTACAAATGTTGTTATTTTTCGCCATTTGTAGCTGCCAATGCAATGTGATTATGCAGATTTTTACTTCTTTTTGCTGTATTTCTTCTTATGCTAGCCGACAACCAGTCTTAAGCCAGTTACAAACAACAACAACAACAACTTTAATAAAGCACAAGCACACAGTGTATGAAAAGGACATTTCCGCTGTTCTTACTTTTTATTTTTATTCATTTTCATTTGGATACAAAATTTAAGTGTGTCTCGATTGCGGCACTTAAATATATTTAATGTAGCTAAAGCTGTTGTTGTAATTGTTGTTGGTATGGTATGACTGCTTTAGGTTAAGTTGTTGGCCCAAAAAAACAAGTTGCTTTTGTTACAAATAAAAAGCGCAGCAGTTCAAACAGCAGGCTGGCTACAACAAATGAGTTTGTTTAAAATTTACGAGCATTTAAAGCAGTTTTTGTTACTTTTGCTGTTCGTTGCTGCCGATTGTAAAGCGGAAGTGTGCACTTATTTTTATTTTTTAATTATGTACATACTTTGCTGTGTATGTATGTAGGGTAATGTGTGTGCTGGTGCCAGTGCCAGTGTTTGTTTTTGTGGCCAGTTGTGTTGTGGTGTTTTTATGAAACCACAAGGAATTGGGTTTTTATGGAGACGCATTTTAATTTTCAACTGAGGTCTGTTTGCTGGTTAGGCATAAATATTTGATGGCGGTTGGGGGGAGAGGAATATAACTCATACGACATATTGTGCTGTAACATGCTGTGCTCATAAAGTTTCTTCAAAGCTTTTATAACGCATATTTTAAGCAAATTTAAAAATTTTAAGGCTCTTCATGTCTTAAAGTGGAAGAAAAAAACTCAAAAATACGAATTTTATTAAAGCTTATGAGTAGCAAAAACTGCGTTTTTTTTAAATACAATCACACTTTGGCAAGCTGTGCGTGGCAAACATGCCTAGAGAACTGGCTGCTGTTGGTGATAAAATCTTTTTGAACTGAGCTTTATTAAAACAGCCTGATTGCAGATTACTTACAGCCTGTAAGCTTAACTGGCTTTTCCCTGAGCTGCTTTAAATTAATTTTCAAGCGTACTCGTTGTTTGTAATTCGCAAAAACGCCTACAAAGCCAAAACACACGCTTACAATTGCACCAGCGGCACACAGAAGCGCTTAAGACACAAGCTAACATTTTAATTATAAATGCATGCCAATGGCACACGCACACATGCCGGCAGGAGTAAATTTTTTTTTTTTTTTTTTTTGCACGGCCAAAGGCATTAAGGGTTAATTTAATGCAAGCACAAAGAGAGACACACAAACACATACGCACAAATTCGCTGACGCTGTAGAATAGCAAAAGGCGTACGACGACAACTGTATAAAAAACACGTGGAATGTTTTGCAAAATGTAATGATGTAATTGAAAACAAAAATGGAGGCACAACAACAACAACAAAAACAATAACTACTGCAACTGTTGCAATGCAATGGGGACAACATGGCGTCAATAGCGTTGAGCTCTTGTCGGCACATTTAAATTGCTTAACATTGTTGTTAATTAAGAAAATGAATGCAAGAGAGAAAAAACTGTTTGTGAGCATTTCCAAAGGATTGTATGCTTTCCCAGCGAACCAAAAAATATAACTTCAATATCGAAAAAAAAGGCGAATAATGTATTAATTAAGATTTTTAAATTTTACTCAAAATAAGTTTGAACAAACTTTGTCTGCAGCTTACTTAAAGAAATCGAAAAAAATAGCAAGCATTAAATTACTTAACATAACAAATCCCTTAAAGTATGCCATGAACATTACAACAGATGCTACATAATGAACATGCTTCGTTGTACCAGAAGAAAGCTCAGCTCATCATAAAGTCATACTTTAACGTATAGAGCATTTTTAAAAAATTTTTTACAGCCTCAAGCGCATATTTTAGTTTTAATTACAAAAAAAAAAAAAACAGAATAAACAAGAAGAACGAATAAGAGTTTTTTTTAGAGTAAAACAAGATTCTTTAATGATATACATATTTAATACATTTCATCAAACGAAGGCGCAAGTATCGCTTGTGATTTCTTTGTGATGTTGTTTATGAACAAAAATGTTTCTTTTTCTTAAGGAAAGTGAATTTTATGAATGAAGGAGTTTCAAGAAATATTCATTAAAAAAGTATCTAATATTTAAAAACATTCACAAATTTCTTACTTCAGTTCAAAACCCTTCTTCTGTGGATTGGTTAAATTATTTGAAAATATTCTTATAAATAAGTACATTGACATTTATTTCATTATTATATGACAGCGTGTGGCTCTCAGTATGAGAACGCATAGAAGAAATTGATCTTTAGTTTCGAAAAAATTTAAGATATTTGGCGTGTTATTTCAGCGAGTTACCGTAAATTTAACAATTAGGTCTAAACGTAACTATTTCAATTTTTTGTCATAGAAATATTAGTACACATGCACTTGTACTAGACAACTGAATAAAATCAAAAAATTTTTAGGCGAACATTGGTATAAATGCAGTTGTACTTATTTCTCTAATTTTTCTTAAACTTAGAGGTGAAAACTTTAAATTTTTTATATAATTTTACTATGCGAAGAACTAGCTAATTATTCCATTTTTAACCAAGCAATCACAAAGAGTGTAGCTACTATAGCTTTTTAGCACTTTCTTAGCATTAACTTTTTTGAAGTCACGACCCATTTCACCAATAAATATAATGATATGAATAGCTGTGACTCAAAACGAGTTAATGTGGCAAAAACTTAACACACTAAAGTTCGTATGAACTCAAAAAATTAGTTGTAAAGTGCCTAATGATCGGGAAATTCTTCAAAGTGTCTGAGGTTTTTTTTTTTAATTCAAAATTGTGCTCTAACGGCAATTAATTTTTTTGAACAGTTACTTCAGAAAAATTTTGTACTGTTGCATTTTTCCAGACAAGGAGAAATAAATAAACATGCTTAAAATTCTTAAAGCGGAAAGATTTATTGTCTTTATCCGGAGTTGAAATGTTTGCTTGCACGCATGTTTTCTGCCTTGTGACAACCGTGGTTGTGTGTGCTAAATTTGTGGCGAGCGACATCTCGGCAACGAATCCCGAGTTCAATCTTGACTTTGAGCAAAAGTTTTTTTGAATAGAAATATATTTTTATGTTTGGCCGTCACCTCTGTGCAGATATCAAAATTTGGAGTCTAAACAGTGCCGCATAATGCATTATTTTCATAATTTCTGCCTTGACGAGCTGAAGTTCTAATGGTCCTGTGCTTGCATATGCCATGAAAAAGCTTGTAAAGTTTAAATATTTAAAAAATTTTAAAGGGAAAACAATTAATTTTATTAAAATTATCCACAACTTTAATTTTATTATGAATACTCGGTTGCGTGCAGTTATGCTTGTAATCAAGCACTCGAGTGTTCTGCTATAAACTTAAGCAAACTCTTTGTTTTTCTCTACCACTGTGTAGTACAATTTGACCATATAACAGCACAATTAAAAAAATTATGAAGTATCTTAAAGCATTCTTACTTAACATACAGTGTATAACAAAAATAAGTATGCACCATAATGAACGGTCGAATATATAAATTTACTTGGAGAATAATGCAAATTTGTTGTATATTTTTTACAAAAACAATAACATATAACACACGATGTCAAGCATTAGTCCCGTTATTTTTTCTGGAGTGATTTGTTATGAAACAGCAAAAATCATATCACAAAAGTATGTATGCAGTTCGCAAATTTACGCAGTTGAGTACTGTTGAAGTTATTGGCGTTTAGTGATATTTTCCACAAAACTATTTAAAATTATTATATTAAAATTTACGTATAAATTTTCTTCAATTTTGGTCATGGCTCCGCGGGGAAAAGAACTTTCGTAAGATATAAAGAACTTAATAATAAAATTGTACAAAAATAAAAAAAGCCAACGTCAAATTGCAAAAGATGTTAACAAAAGCAATGCCACTGCTCAAAAAATTATAGCAAAATTTAAAAGACAAGGTAACACCAACAACAAACAAAGAACTGGATGACCGAAAGTATTTACGGATCAGGAAAAAATAATAATCATACGCAAAGTACAGAAAAATCCCAAGACAAGTGTTCCAAAAATTCAGTCCGAATTTGAAAATCAAACTGGTAAGACGTGTAACCCTCAAACCATTCGTCGTGTTTTGTATACTGCTGGATTCCATGGTCGTAACATCCGAAAAAAACCATTTATAAATATCGTTAATATAAAAAAAAAGATGTGACTTCGTAAAACAACATGAAAACAAGGACACTTGCTTTTGAAATTCTGTTATTTATTTTCTCTGATGAGAGTAAATTTAATATAATTGGCTCGGATGGATGTGATAAAGTTTGGAGAAAAGTAAATTCTGAGCTTGATCCTCAAAATATGACTGGCACAGTAAAGCATGGTGGTGGATCGATAATAGTGTGGGGGTATATGACGGCAGCTGGTGTTGGAAATATTCTTTTGATTGAAGGTATGATGGATAAAACAGTTTATCTTAACATTTTAAAAAATAATTTAAGCCAAAGTGCATTCAAATTAGGGCTTTCAGGATCATTTATCTTTCAACAAGACAATGATCCCAAACATACAGCACACATTGTACGAGAGAATGGCTACTGTATAATACACCTAAACAACTCAAAACACCACTTCAATCGCCAGTTCTGAACCCATCGAACATTTATGGGAACATCTAGACAGAAAAATAAGGAAACACGAGATACGAGAAAGGCAGACTTGAAAAAAGTACAAATTGAGGAATGGGAAAAGATTCCATCTTCAGTGACTCAGAACCTGGTGACCTCTATGCCATCCAGGTTAAAAGCTGTAAAAAAAGCTAAGAGCTACCCAACAAAATATTGAAAGTACATTCAAACTGTAAAATAAGTGCAAATGAAATACTTTTTTTTAGTTTTTGATTGATTGCATACTTAATTTTGTGATGTAATTTTTAGACCTTTTTTAGAAACAGCCGCATGGTTAAAATATGAATTAATTTTATTGTAGTTTTTTTTTTTTTGTAATCATTAAGTTAAATCTTTAAACAAATGAAAAAAAAAAATTTTGTTTTATTTTCGTTACGTTTTGTCTTTATTTTTGACCGACTAGAATGAGAGCAACGCTGCATACTTATTTTTGTTATACACTGTATATTTTTAATGCTGTACCTTAAACCCTACACGTACCTTTACCTGCTTTTAGCTTTCTACTCAAGATCGCAAGTAGTACCTAGTGACAGTATATTTCAAACAAGTAATATTTTTTTACCATGGCAGCGTGAACCAAATTGCTTGAAATCTCAGCGCCAACTGGATGAGAGAACCTCTTGCGTATACCGTTAATGTGCAAGATACCTCATTTAATCCAAAAGAAACAATAAGCAACACCGTCGCAGGGGAAAAGAGAGAAACAACTTTTTGTGGCTTGTGTGCCAATCAGTGTTGCCGTTTGGATTTAAATGGATCCATTTGGATACTTTTTTTCTTCAAAAATTGATGGATACTTATTATTTAGCCTTAGTGGAAATTTTTCATACTTTTACTGAAAAAATCAGTTTTATATGAAAATATAGTCATATTAAATCAAAAATGCCCTAAATTACCAAAAAGTCAAAATCGAGTTTTTGATTGATTATGATGCACCGTATCCAAATATATTTTAATTCAAAATGTTACACTCCTACTACTAAAATCAACGATTTTATTAACAAAATTATCCTGAAAAAATATGGTTTTGTTTTTAATTAAGAAAGTTTTTTGGTTCTTCTGAAAAATTTTTCAAATGATAGATAGGAATTTTTTGATTTTTTATGAACCCTGTAAGCATTTTCTGAGGCTCTCCAAAAAATTACTTTAAAAAGAGTGTTTTTTATGCATGTTTTTTGATGACTCATGAAAGAGTCTTTAATATGACTGTGAAATGATTGTTCAAAAATAAGACTCATAAAACAGTCATTATTGTATCTGCTTTATGAGTACTCATAAAAGACAGTCATTAAAGAGTTTTTACTATGACGGTAACATGATTGTTCATAAAAAAAGACTCATGAAAGGATAATATATTGATTGATATATGCGTAATCAGAAAGAAGACTCATAAAAGAGTCTTCTATGGCAGTGTATGAGAGAATAGAATCGGATTATTTTAAAAGCACCATATCTAATAAATAAATAAGAACTTAATCGAGAATATTTATTTTAATTGTATAAAACTTTGTAACTGTCCGTTATGGACACATGCTATCCTGACGTCGCTTTTCGGAGAATTATTTGTGGCAATATATATGCATTGGAAGTGAACTACAACAAATGTTCGTTTTAAAATTACCACTTATATGAGTCTTAAAAGAGTATTCAATATGAGTATTAAAAGAGTACTCAATATGAGTCTTAAAAGAGTATTCAATATGAGTAATGAAAGAGTACTAATATGAGTCTTAAAAGAGTTTTAAATATGAGTCTAAAAACCGTTATTACTATGAGTGCAAAAAGACTCATAAAACAGTCAAACATATAAATCATATTTTGGAGCCCACAACATACAAAAATGTACTCATAAAAGAGTCTTTTTTGAGCGCATTATGATGACGAACCCTCATTTATATGAGTCTTGAAAGAGTCTTTTAAGAATCATAATGTTTGCTGGGGAAATATGCTTTTTATTGCCAGCATTGCCATTATTGTGTATTTTTGTAATTTTGTAAACCCGTGGTCAGGGTTACAAGCAAGACGTCAAATTGAGTTAGATTTGCCAAGTTTGTTTAGAGAAAATTTTTTGTTGGCAGCTCAATAGACTCTTGTTGAACAGACTCTTGGAGCTACTATTTTTAAGTGAAAAATACGATAAAAGATTTGAACAGATAGTACTCAGCTAAATCCAACAAGTTTTGTGGAGTTTTCTTGGGTTTAACGAAATTCAACTCAACCCTTGTTTACATGCAGAGCTCACTACGAGTAAGCTCCGAGTTAACTCTGCATGTAAACACAGTATATGCCGCTTTTAATTAAATACTTTTTATGAAAACTGATTGAGATAAGAATCAAAAACTACTTTTTTGTGTTTAAAAGTGAATATAATATAGTTTTTTTGCAATTTGATACCTGGAAACTTATTTTTATACCCTAAACCTGAAAGGTCAGGGTATATTAACTTTGTGCAAACGTTTGTAACGCATAGAACGAAGCGAGTCCGGTATAGAAAAGTATATATATTCTTGATCAGCGTCACCACGTGAGTCGAGCTATCCATGTCCGTCCGTCCGTCCGTCCGTCTGTGTGTTGTCCGTATACACAGGATAAGAAGAAGGAGTTGAGATAATTGGATGAACATATGGTCACATGAACCCAAGGATCTGCACTATTGAATATTTTTGGAATCCGCCCACGGACACGCCTACCTCCCATACAACGCAAAAATGTAAAACTGCATAACTCAGCTCATAAAAAGCCTACAACAATAAAATTTGGTATGTATGTGTTTTATATTGACACAAAGATGTCTTTGAAAAATGGACGTCATCTGCTTACAGACACGCCCTCCTCCCATACATCCTAAAAATTGAAAACGCAATAAATAAGCTTGTGTTTAACCTAAAGAGCTAAAATTTGGCACATATATTTTTTGTAACAAAACAAAGATGGTTTTGAAAAGTGGACATCATCCGCCCACGGACACGCCTACCTCCCATACAACGCGTAAATTGAAAACTGCATAACTCAGCTCATAATAAGCCTACAACAATAAAATTTGATATGTACGTGTTTTATACAAACACAAAGATGTTTTCGAAAAATGGACGTCATCCGCTTACGGACACGCCCACCTCCCATACAATCCAAAAATTGAAAACGCAATAAAAAAGCCTCTGTTCAACCTAAAGAGATAAAATTTGGCACATATGTTTTTTCTGACAAGACAAAGAAGGGTTTGAAAAATGGACGTAATCCGCCCACAGACACGCCTACCTCCCATACAGCCCAAAAAGTTTTAAACTCAATAAATAAGGTTATGTTTGTCATAGAAAAATTAAATTTGGTATGCATGTATTTTATACCAAAACTAAGGTGTGTTCAAAAATTGGAAGTAATCCGTCCATGAACACGCCCACCTCCAAAAGGGAAAGCACAATAAAGGCATTAACTGTGAGCTACAGGAATAAAACATGGTATGTGTAAAATTTTCATCAACATTTAAATGCATATAAAATATAGGCTTCATCCGCCCTTGGAGACGCCCATTTACAATAAAAATTTTTTGTTTTTGAAAAGTGGGTTTAGGGTATTTCATAGTCGGCCTAGACCGGCTTTAGACTTTCTTTACTTGTTTTTTAAGTGGATACATTTGGATCCATTTCTGACGTTTTTATGGATACTTTTTTTAGAACCGTCGCACAGTGCTTTGTTCCATAGGCAAAATTAAAATAAAATAAAGTGCTTAGAATATTTAAGTAATATACATTTTTGTAAAGCTAACAAAGTACCTTAAGGTACTATTACAGTGTGTAAAAAATAAAAAAAATTTTTTTTTATACCCTAAACCTGAAAGGTCAGGGTATATTAACTTTGTGCAAACGTTTGTAACGCATAGAACGAAGCGAGTCCGGTATAGAAAAGTATATATATTCTTGATCAGCGTCACCTCGTGAGTCGAGCTATTCATGTCCGTCCGTCCGTCCGTCCGTCTGTGTGTTGTCCGTAAACACAGGATATGAAGAAGGAGTTGAGATAATTGGATGAAACTTGGTACACATGGTCGTATGGACCCAAAGATCTGCACTATTGAATATTTTTGGAATCCGCCCACGGACACGCCTACCTCCCATACAATGCGAAAATTGAAAACTACATAACTCAGCTCATAATTAGCCTACAACAATAAAATTTTACATGTGTGTGTTTTGTAACAGCAGAAAGATGTCTTCGAAAAATGGACATCATCCGCCTACGGACACGCCCACCTCCAATACAACCCAAAAATTGAAAACTCAATAAATAAGCCTCTGTTAAACCTACAGAGCTAAAATTTGGCACGTATGTTTTTTATAACAAAACAAAGATGGTTTTGAAAAAATTTACATCATCAGCCCACGGACACGCCTACCTCCCATACAATCAAAACAGTTTAAAACTCAATAAATAAGGTTATGTTTTTTTTTTAATTTTTTTAAACTATGTTAATTCTAGGGTGTTTGTCCGAAGAAGCCTTATAAGCCAGTCATAAAAATATAAGGAATGTGCGATTATCCCATACAAGAAAAACTACGAGAGAAAATACAAATAGAGATTTAATGGCTCATTTGTTATTAATCTCGGATCTGGAACTATCGTCACTTAGGTCTACAAAACACATAAAAAAAAATTATGAATTCAAAGAAATTGAGAAATACATTTTGAAAGAAAACATCATAAATTACAATTAAAATTAATTATCTTATTCGTTGAGCAAATTTAGAAACAAATATATTTATGACCCTTATTAAAGAGAATATTAAATTATTTGCATTCTGATCACAAATGTAGCTAAAATTTAGTTTTTGGTAAAAAGGATATATGGGAGATGGTCATGTCCTTGCATCGAATGAAGCGAAATTTCTCAGAGAGCCCAAAAATATTGTTTTATAAGTTGTTATAAGTTTTCAGTGCATTCTGATCACAAATGTAGCTAAAATTTAGTTTTTGGTAAAAATGATATATCGGAGATGGTCATGTCCTTGTATCGAATGAAGCGAAATTTCCCAGAGAGCCCAAAAATATAGTTTAATAAGTTGTTATAAGTTTTCAGTGCATTCTGATCACTAATGTAGTTACAATTTAGTTTTTGAGAAAAATTATACATGGGAGGTAGTCATGTCCTTGCACCGAATGAGACAAAATTAACCACTAAGCTAAAAGACATATTTTAACAGATAGTTACCAACTTTCGATTTATTCTATATACAATTATAGCTAAAATTAAACTTTTAAATTTTAAGGTGTATGGGAGGTAGTCATGTCCTTGCACCGATTTTTCCGAAACTTCGAATTTTTCTTAATTAACATATTTTGAACCAGCACACCAAATTTCATTTTTCTGCGATAACTCCTCTAATTTTGCCGATTCACTATATGGGGACAAAGCACTGTGCGTCGCGGCAACACTGGTGCCAATGCAACAATGATTTTTTGTGTGTTTAATTTTTTGAAGCCAAAATTTGAGTATCTTTAAAAAATGGTTTAAAAAAATTAACAACACCAAAATTTAAGCTAAACATGTAGCTTTAAGTAAAAGAATTGCTAAAATCGGATGTGTAGTTTTTGAGTTTTATCGTTACCGAAGATATGTGGAAAGCTTTTGATAAAATAATATAGATGTACTCAAATGTCTTGACTTAAAACATAAGCCATCGATAGTGCGTTGTCGAGATTTTGTTCATAAATAAACCGTTTAATAACATAAGTTACTAATTAAGTTCAGTTAACTATGAAGTTACATAGAAAATGTTGGCTGTTGACTTGACTTTTATGGAGTTAAAATTGTTTACAAACAGCAATTTTTGCAAACCATTTTTATACTTAATCAAAAAAAAAATTCTATTTCATGGTCTTTAATATTGAATTCTATTAATGTTTATTTCCTTGACCTATTTTTTTTTTTTGTTCTTTCTTTTTATACTTTCTGCACAAATAATATTCAATGTTTTTGTATTTAGCCAATAAAGTCTTTTATTTGGTTATTGCGCTGTAGCTTTCCTTTCTTTGGTCGGTTTCGTTTGTATTTATCTGCGGTTTTTATTATTGTTGTAGTTTTTGTTATGTTTTTATTATTTGAGTTAGCCTTATCAGTATGTTTCTGCCAATAATAACAACAATATTAATAAACCTAACAACACAGAAAGTTACCCACACCAACAAACATCCTGGATGTCAAATACAAGGCGCAACAAAGCAAAAGCTTTATTATTATCACTCTGCTTTGTATGCGTTGCTTTGTTTTTTCATGCTTTGCTTAATTCTTTCATTTATGTTGCTTAAACCTATTTATAAATATGCTTATAATAAGGATAATTGTTGACGATTTATTTTTATGTATGTTTCTTGTGGACTGCCTTTGAATTGTTATACATATCAGCTCATTTCGAGCAAGCTTAGCTACACAGCATGTTGTTGGCTTAACAAAGTACAAGTATTTGCTTGTGGCTAATTAATATTGACGCAAACATATGCTCGTGTGGCAACTGATATCAATTATTTATGGTTGTAGTTAAGGTTTGGTTAAATTTCATGCTCAAAGAAATTTGAAGCATTCTTTAAATGTAACAGCTAGATATCATTTTTTTAATCATTAAAGCAGCACATAAGATAGTTAAATAAGTAACTTAGTTATGTCATGAAAATAATAGATTTATTGAAATTTTTCATTACAAGGACACGATGATGACTGATAAACATTTAGTAAAATTTTGTTTGACAATTATATTTATTTTTTATATTAACATTTCATTGAATATCTGTATTGTATTATTGTATATTATAAGTATTGATAACTTCGCCTAAATATATGCTTTGAAAAAGCTTTTTAAGCTTGTTTGGTTTGAAGTGTAGTTTTTGCTGGCAACCTTCGAAAACCCAAGGAGCATTTTTTGAGTACAAAAAATCACTTAAGTCAATATTACAGAGACACAGCGTAACGACAGTGATGAATATCTTTTACTAAAACTTATTTTTTGACGTAATACATATTTTATCTTATTCCCAGACAAACCATCTATTAATTAAACGACCTACTTTAGACTTAACGCTAAAAGTTCACCTGTTGGTGAGCCACATTCTATGATAAGTATAATTCTTGTATTTTTATTGACTTTGATTGATGCATCGATCTTAAAGATACACAAATTATTCGTTCGCTTTCGGCCCTACATGAATTGTTGAAAAATTTTCTTGTTCTACTTTCCCTCATGTATCTTGTCTATGTGCTAGTTTATTACCGAAAATCTAGTATTAATGAGTTTATGACTGACTGAATAGATGGCAGCACTCGATATTTTGTGTTTTGCCATAATGCCATGTTATCGAAATCAATAACAAAACCATCAAAATTGAATAGCTATATATTTGTGTATGTCATGAAAGCAGGCAGAGTGTGTGCGTATGTATACACCCAGTCAACAACAAACTAAGGTTTGGTGAAAAGTTAGTATTTTGCGAACGTTTTTGACTGAATGTTGTTTTTAACAAATTTCAAACTTAATTAAAATTTAAAAAAAAATTTACAAAATGTATGGCTATAACTAAAAAAAAACGAATTGGCCATTTCAGCCCTTGAAAGGACTTTGACCGAGCTTCTTATGATCAATGGCTATAACTACATATTATAAAACCTTGATACTTCTTTCTATCAATAACTAATGCTTTTTGTTAGATTCTCGTAAAATTATTTAAATATATTAATAAACAAGTAAAGAAAGTCCAAAGTCGGTCTAGCCCGACTATATAAAGATAGTCTATTAAAGGATACCCTAAACCTCTCATTATATTTAAATATATATTAAAATACTAAAACAAATAGACATAAATTTCTATCAAAATCCATACATTCCATCTGCCCATAGATTTAATACAGAATTAAATAATCTGGTTTGTATGGGAGGTGATCATGTCGGTGAGCAGATGGAACCCATTTTTTGAGCATACTTCAGTTTTGATATGAAATGCACCCATACCAGGTTTTATCGCTCTAGGTCAAATATGAACTTTTAAATAGTGTTTTTAAGATTATGGTTTGTATGGGAGGTAGGCGTGTTAATGGGCAAACCACGCCCACTTTTTGTGTACATCAGCGTTGTGATATATAATATATATATTAAATTTAATTTGTGTAGCTTATATACAATCCTCTATGCAGCGATTTTTATTTTATTGTCGTATGGGAGGTGGGCGTGTTCGTGGGTGGGTCACGCCCAATTTGTGTGCACACTTCAATTTTGAAATAAGATACTCCCATAACAAACAAACAAATTGGCCATTTCAGCCCTTGAAAGGACTTTGACCGAGCTTCTTATGATCAATTGTGTTGTGTGTGTTATGAAATGTTTGCACACAATTGACCGAGAACTGGACCTACATGTTTTATGCCGACTCTGAACGGCTAAAGTTCATGTTCTCAAGAAGCTTTACATGGCATTGTTTACTCTCTGAGGTTTGCCATTGTCTGCAGAGAGGTGGTGACCGATCAGAAAAATTTTTTATTGAAAACAATTTTTCGACGCGGCTGGGGTTCGAACCCGCGCTCCGAACATGCTAGGCCACACACTTAACCTGCATGCCACGGTCACCAGCAACTCCCATACCTAAAGATACTCCCATACCAAGTTTAATTACTGTAGGTCATGCATAAACCTTTTTATGGTATTTTCAATATTGTGGGTTGTTAGGAAGGTAGGCGTGTTAGTGAGTAAATCACGCCCATTTTTTGTGTAAGTCTTAGATTTTGTACAAAACAGGCACATAAAGGGTGATTTTTTAAGAGCTTGATAACTTTTTTTTTAAAAAAAACGCATAAAATTTGCAAAATCTCATCGGTTCTTTATTTGAAACGTTAGATTGGTCCATGACATTTATTTTTTGAAGATAATTTCATTTAAATGTTGACCGCGGCTGCGTCTTAGGTGGTCCATTCGGAAAGTCCAATTTTGGGCAACTTTTTCGAGCATTTCGACCGGAATAGCCCGAATTTCTTCGGAAATGTTGTCTTCCAAAGCTGGAATAGTTGCTGGCTTATTTCTGTAGACTTTAGATTTGACGTAGCCCCAAAAAAAATAGTCTAAAGGCGTCAAATCGCATGATCTTGGTGGCCAACTTACCGGTCCATTTCTTGAGATTAATTGTTCCCGAAGTTTTCCCTCAAAATGGCCATAGAATCGCGAGCTGTGTGGCATGTAGCGCCATCTTGTTGAAACCACATGTCAACCAAGTTCAGTTCTTCCATTTTTGGCAACAAAAAGTTTGTTAGCATCGAACGATAGCGATCGCCATTCACCGTAACGTTGCGTCCAACAGCATCTTTGAAAAAATACGGTCCAATGATTCCACCAGCGTACAAACCACACCAAACAGTGCATTTTCGGGATGCATGGCCAGTTCTTGAACGGCTTCTGGTTGCTCTTCACTCCAAATGCGGCAATTTTGCTTATTTACGTAGCCATTCAACCAGAAATGAGCCTCATCGCTGAACAAAATTTGTCGATAAAAAAGCGGATTTTCTGCCAACTTTTCTAGGGCCCATTCACTGAAAATTCGACGTTGTGGCAGATCGTTCGGCTTCAGTTCTTGCACGAGCTGTATTTTATACGGTTTTACACCAAGATCTTTGCGTAAAACCTTCCATGTGGTCGAATAACACAAACCCAATTGCTGCGAACGGCGACGAATCGACATTTCACGGTCTTCAGCAACACTCTCAGAAACAGACGCAATATTCTCTTCTGTACGCACTGTACGCATTCGTGTGGTTGGTTTAATGTCCAATAAAGTAAACTGAGTGCGAAACTTGGTCACAATCGCATTAATTGTTTGCTCACTTGGTCGATTATGTAGACCATAAATCGGACGTAAAGCGCGAAACACATTTCGAACCGAACACTGATTTTGGTAATAAAATTCAATGATTTGCAAGCGTTGCTCGTTAGTAAGTCTATTCATGATGAAATGTCAAAGCATACTGAGCATCTTTCTTTTTGACACCATGTCTGAAATCCCACGTGATCTGTCAAATACTAATGCATGAAAATCATAACCTCAAAAAAATCACCCTTTATTACATTTAATTTATGTAGTTTTAACAATACCTCCTATACAGTGATGTCAATTTTTTGATTGTATGGGAGGTAGGCGTGTCCGTGGGCGGATTCTAAAAATATTCAATAGTGCAGAATAGTGCAAGTATTATGCAATTATCTCAACTCCTTCTTCTTGTCCTGTGTTTACGGACAATACACAGACGGACGGACGGACAGACGAACAGGGCTAAATCCACTCTCGAGGTGACTCCGATCAAGAATATATATACTTTACTATACCGGACTCGCTTATTTCTATGCGTTTCTTTCAGGTTTCGGGTATAAAAACAAACAAGAAAAAAATATCATTTATAACCAATATCATAACCATCGAAAAATTTTTGGTTTTTTAATTTCGCTCTATATTGACGAAATTCCGTTCAATTATAAACCGTACCATCGGAAAACATCAATTTCAAAGCAGTCTGTTTTTGTATGTTCACTTCACCTGTCTCAAGCATGGAAAAATAGTGTCAGAACTAGAATAAATGAACATGTAACGTTAAAGACCACACATTTTCCGTCTTCGATACCACTTTTTTTTAATTAAGATTTATTCATTGCTAATTTCACTATTTTTTTAAAGCCAATTTATAAACCTTTAAACTCAAATTCAAAAATGTAACGTTAAAGACCTTACAAAACTGGTTATATCTTCAAAATTACAAAAGTTATAAGAAAAATTTGTTGACATATTTTCATGTACACAGTAATTACATATGTGTTGGTTTAATGAAATATTTTTGATATAATTGCAGAAATATGATGAATTTTCAGATTTTATGATAAATAATGATTAATTTAATTTATAGAAAGCTTAATAAAAGTATTGCATAGATCACGAGTGCATTTTCAAGCAGCTTATTTCAAAACCTAGTACTGAGCAACGATCCGTAACACATTGCTCACACCACACCGCTCAAAACCGGTGAAATTTACCTTAAAAAGGTATGAGGGAATAAATATTGCATATTAAAGTTTGAAAATGGCAGGAAAATATTCTTCTAAGGAAAATATTTACTTTATAACATATTTTTCAACGTATCTTAAAAAAAATAAAAAAGCATCGATTCGTTGCTTGTTAACAAGTAAGCAAACTATGAAATTCCAGGGCTTCTAAAGTTTAAAAAAATTTAAGGACAGTACTTATGAAACTATTTGCGAGAAATTTTTTATGCTTGTCAAACTATTGGTCGAAGAAATGATAAAAGAAACTTTGTTTTTTATTAGAAATATAATGATATATAGATAATATTATTCTTATCATTCTATGGAAGTTATGTCCGTAAAATTATCCATTTGAACTCGATTGTGAAGAAAAAAGATTTTTTTAAATATTTTTTTCAACAAAGATTACAGTTTTTTCAAATTATTTATATATTTTGTAACCGACTTGTAATTCGCCGAAATAAAATATATATATAAGCGAGTGCCAAAAGCGTGCTTTTTTACTTGAAAAGTTTTATAAATGAATTCAAAAAAGGTTACTTTTGTTTAAAAAAAAAACAAAAAACAAATCGGCCATTTCAGCCCTTAAAAGGACTTTGACCGAGCTTCTTATGATCAATTTGGTTCACTGGGTTAATATGCAAAAGAGAACATAACTAAACATCAACATAATTGGTTTCTCTACTAAGCTGCGTAAAAGCTTTAACTTGTATTTTGATATCAATGTTAAGGTTATGCTAGAGAATTTATGTTATTGAATAATTAATGTTTAGAACTGTATTAAACCTTAAATAATGCTTTAACTGCTTTTAGAGCTCATTAGTCACCAAGTAAAATTTATCAAAATATACTTTAAAGATGCATATGAGACAACAATTTACAAAAACTGTGTCATCTATACTTCTAAACTTTTATATAAAATTGAAGTGAAAATTTGCTATTTAGCATTTCATAGCTTTTTTCTATTTTTTTATTCTAACATTTAAGCATTATTTAAACAAAACACATAAGCAATTCAAAATACAACTGAGTACTAAGCACTTGCCAGTCTAAAGCATAAATCAACAAAAACTATATTTAGCTTTACTTAAGTAACGTAAAACAATCACCACAAACTTTACATTCCACTAGCCTAGATTACTATGCCAACTATTTAAATACCAGTTTACAGCAGTTAACACACACACACAAACAACAGAAAGCATTAAAAATTAATTGCAAAACAAAAACTTTGCAAAAAAACCTTTTTTTGAAGTCATCAACTGCCATGCATATCCTTGCAGGAACGTGCCAGTTACTTCCTTGCACAAATTATACAAAATGTTGTAATGTTGAAAAGTAGCAACAAACACTGCCATTGCAACAAATGCTAAAAAGTAGAATTTATACTCGTAGCAAAGAACAGCAGCACAGCAAGTACAACACTTGACAGCGCTACAGTATAAAGTACAAAAAATTGGCAAAAGGAAACAAGACAAGGTGAAGCTCTTAACATGTCAGTTCTGGTGTGTCCTACTGTATCCTAGAGTGCCTCTGTGTGTTCTAGTGTTAAGGACTAAAAACAAAGGAGGCTTAACTTTGTCTGCCTGTAGTGTATGTCTGTTGGTGTTGTGTTGTTATTGTTATTGTGTTGTTTAACTTATTACATAGAAACATTAAAATACAACTGCACAGTTGTTTTATTCTGCAACTGTATTGTTTTTGCTCTTTACTTTCTTTCCAACGTACTCTAGAGACATTCATTGTTTTGTTGTTGTTGTTGTTATTGTTGTGCTGTTTTTATTGTCTATGACTAGACAAACATATTGCCATGTCTGCATAGCTTATCTTAGAGCTGCAATCAGCTTTTCAAATAGGTTTTGTTGGTGCATGTAAAAAGTTGTTTGTCGTTTCCTTGATATGAGTGGGAATGTAAGTGTATATGTGTGTGTTGGTCTGTATGAGTGCAGTATAGTTTTCTATTTTACCACTTGCAGCTGTTTTTATTGCAGTTGAATGGAATTTTTTTTTTTTTTTCATAATAAATTTTATTGTCAACTATTGCTATTTGCTTTTTATGCCAATGTGCTGCTGAAAGGAATTATTTATTAGGAATAATAAAAAAATTTTGGTAGCATTAAAATCAAAACGAAAACATAAAGAATCTCCAACAGTACTCTAACCTGCTTCAATTATGCATAACAATGATGAAAATCAATTTAACATTGAACTTTAATATTTGAGTGAGTACATTAATATTCAAATCAGCTGGTAAAACACTTGAAGTATTTTATGACAATATTTTTTATAGAAATGTTCAAAAAGCCAGGAAAGCTTTAACTTTTTGCTGGCATTTGTATAAAATTAAAGTTATAAAAACTTTCTGAAGCAATTAATATTTTATTTTCTGTTGAAAAATACTGAGAAAATACTGATTTTGCGAAAGAATTTAAAAAAAAAAGAACTTGAAGCAAATATTGAAGTTTTAACAATTTTAGCTGTAAAAGAAAAGTTAGAGCAAAACATTTGTTTTGAAAGACAATTAAAAACTCATAAACATTCTGACAAAACTTGCAGACTAAGCTGCTAACTCTCAAGCCAAGTTTCTTTCTTTTCAGTGCTCCGTGGCGTATGAGTAACATTTCAGTATGCATTAAAGTTTGCTGCACATTTTCGTAGGAAAGCATACATTTTCTGCATATCAAAATCATATTTTTGAACTCAGAACAGCACAAAAATATATTAAATAAAAAGTATCATTTGAAAAATTTTAATTACAATAAATAAATAACTTTTAATGAAAAAATAAACTTTCGTCAAAAGATTTTTTTTTTTAAACTTCTTTTCATTAATTTTTATTGATCTTATAAATTAATTATATAATTTTGATTATCATAAAATTTAAATTTTTAAATTTTCCAAAAAGTTCCAAAAGTAATGAAACAAAATAAATGCCTCAAACATAAACTAACATAAGAGACTGAAAACAATTAAGACAAAATAATAAAACGCGTCTCTTCAGGTGTATGCGACAGCTTAAAGAAGAACAATATATATATTTTTTTTTTTCAACTAAAGCCTACAACCGTCAAAGCCAAATTCGTTTTATAAAATAAAAAGCCAAAAAGTTCAAATTTCTAAAACAAAAACCTCGCAATGGGCGACACACTCGACGATCCGCCTGGAAATGCGCGTGAGCCGCGTCGCGATAAACCACAAACACTCGCCGGTGTGCATCCAACTCAAAATCTCAACATCAACTCCTGCTCAACCCAAATGAAACATGCCCCTGCCTCCGTTTCCCACCTGTCATCCTCTTCCTCAGCCCACGCCTCACACACATATGTTGAAACAATAACTTCAACTTCAACTTCAACTAGCGACGAAGCGACATCGACGCGTTTGGCACGTAGTCGCGCGCGTAGCAGTGCCAGCGGTAGTGATGAACGTGAACATTCATGCGACAGTGCTGCAGGTCGCAGCAGTGTTAGAGCTGCAGGTAGTAGTGGTTGTGGCGGCAACGATGCTGACTTAGGCAGCGCAGCTGATAGCACTTCACGACGTGAGAGTCTAAACTATGAAGACACAAGTCCAAGTGGTGCTAATTTTGGCAAATCTTTGTTTGGCCGTCCATCTAGGTATCCGTCCAGTGGTGGTGCAACTACTAGAAAATGTGTGCTCACGCTGGACGGGTACTCATATGTCATAGGTGAGTAATAATTTTCAAATACTGTTATTTAATAAAATTAAGAATAATGTTGCATAAAAAGATATTGCTAAAGAAAGAGAAGGCATTACATGCAATGCAATTCTGAATATCTCCAAATATAAAACCGTTAAATTCAGAGACAACAACTGAAGTGATAATATCTTTGTAAGTTCTTAAAGTCACTTACTTAAAAGCCAATTATTTACAAATTCTATCAAGAAATCGGCTTGTTGTTGTTAAGCTACAAATTGAATATTTTGTGTCCAGTCAGCAGAAACGGTCTTAATATTTGCTAAGAAGAAAATAACATTTATTCAAAATATATTTCAAGTTTCGAAACAAACATTAACGCGCTTAAATTTAAGAGCCTTTTGCTTCAAAAGCACTTTATGTACTTTATGTTATAAAAAGTAAAAGAGAATAAATAAAAGTTTCACAAAATTCACATTTTCACTCAAGCATTCATTACCAATAAGAAATGTTTTGGTTAACATCAACCTCAACAGCAACATCAACAGGAATATTTTGGCAATCTTATCAGCAACGTCTGTCAAAATTTTAATATGCTCAAACTTATTGTGTTGGCAGTTGTTGCTTTTGATGTTGTTGTTATTGTTGTTGTTGTTGGTCTTATTTTATGTTTTGCTTGTATTTCTTGTACGTACAACAAGACCAACAACAACGTATCAGTACAAAAGGGCATTTTAATAAGCTGCTGAACTGTGCCTCTTTGGATGTCCTTTCATTGTTAGTTAGACGCAGCAACAGCAGCAGCAGCAACAGCGCCAGCCAAGCTTTGTCCTTTATGCAAACTGATGTTGTTTATTTTTCCTTTTTTTTTTGTAATTTCTGCTCAGTTGTCCTTGGCAGCAAAAATAAAGCAGCTAATGTAAGAAAATCCTTTAAAAAGTTTATTATTATTACAGCGTTGGAAAGTACCTGAGGTTGCAACATCATTGCTGTCGTTGTGTCTATTCACTGGCAATAGTCTGACGTTTTATGCCGGTTGGTTCATTATGGCGCTCAGCTTTTTGTGGTTGGGAAGTTAAGGTTGAGCCTGAACTTTGTTCCCGAGTTCAGTTACTTTGACATCTGCGTATCTCAATCGTGGTTACTTTGATGCCTTGCGGCTAGTTAACATCAATTGAATTTATTCTGTCCTTTTTACACGAACTCATTAAAATAATGGCAAGTTCTGTACACAATATATATATATATATATTCTGACACTTTATATGTTAATTTTGTGAAAATTTAATTTAAATGTATACTTAATTTTTTTTCATTTTTTTCTTTTCTTCTTTCTTTACAGGTAAGTTGAGCAAAACAGCGTTTGAATACAAGACAAACATTCTTTGCCAAGCTGTAAGTTGTTTACTTTTCTTATTAAAAAAATAATGCTTAAATAATGTTGAAAAGATGATAAGATATTTTCTTTAAATAATGTTAAGTACTTTTGCAGGGAGGATAAGTTATTCTTTTTTGGTTATTTAGCTGAAAGGTATAACGGAATTAAATGGTGTTGTTTTAAAACCGCAAAAATAAAACAACTTACAGGATAAAACATTAAAATAACATGAAATATTTGGAATGTAACAACAAAGAATGTTAAGCAATTATTGCAAAAGTTCACGTTATCTTTGTTGTTTTGCTTTTAAGACACAAAAAAAAAGCAAACTTATGAATACTCGCAGCTTGTTAAAATTTCAAAGATTCTTCAGCTGTCTTTTTCTTAGACTAACTAACATTCCTTTTTAACCAAAAAAAAAATAAATTATTCTCATCTTTTATGCACCTTTTTATTTGGCGCTGCATGTAATTATTTTGAAGGCATTTGAAATTGAGGAAGGGGCAGAAAAAACATCCTTTGAAGTGTTAATAGCGGAATTTTCTTTGAAATTTGCGCCTTTAAGCTGCGTATAACATAAATAAATAAATTATAGAATTTATATGCAAATGGCCTATAATTGAAGCTGAGTCTAGTGCTAAAGAATTTGAATTTTACCTGATGTACCCTTTGAACCACAAGATAAGGTTTGGCACGAAGTGAGAGTTATGCAAACGTCTTCGTGCAGATATTTTCTATTTATAAATCTTTGAACCTTTTTGAATTTTTGAAAATTTTGAACCTCTTAATTTTGTATTTTATTCATTAAGCATTCAAACTGAATGACTTTCTTGTTATGAAAGCTATGACTTCTATAACATCTACCAGATGATACATTTTTAAGGTTACCACTACCATTATAAACATGCTCAGTGCAACTATAACTTCTATTCGGTACACAAAATAGGCTTCTACTTGAGTTAGAACTTAAATGGAAAGTTGCAACTTCCATTACGTGTATATTGCGAAGCTACAGCTTTTAATAGGTACACAGGAAGAAGTTTCAGTTTCAACTCCAGCTGAAACATGAAAAGAAGGTTGCTGTTTCTATTCTGTATTTACGAAATATTTCAATTTTCGTTGAACCTTCAGTGGAAAGTTGAAACGTATATCACATACATGGAATGAAGTTAAAGGTTCTTGGCAGGCTGTCTTATATAATGGACAAAACCATGACAACGTTGTATTATAATATTTAAATAAGTTAAACTAAAACAACCGGAGACCAATGCAAATGCTTTATTTATAATGTTATTATTGAAAAAAAAGTAATATACTTTCCACACCAATCACAATAACCACTTTTTTTGCAAAATTTATTAACACGTGAAATAAAAAAAAAATTAAGGCTTCTGTTGGGCATAAAATTTAAAATCAAACTAAGTTAAACGTTAAATATCTCCGTAAATTTATTTTTGTCATGTTGCACGACTTCATTTCATAGTACCAACCTATTTGATTTTAGAAAAGAGGTTGAAAAATAAAAAAAAATATTTTCCAAAGTGTCCAATATAATGGACAAATCCATTGAAAGAGTTAAGGCAGTATTCTAGTTCTAGGAATACACATTTTGGCGGTTTTTTTTTTAATTCAATAAAAAATAAACTTTGAATATTTTTACTAGTCATTTTTTACAAAATATTTGTTGATTTCTTAACAAGAAAAAAAATGAAAAGAAAAAATTGACAATTAAAAAAATTACAGGTTAGTAAAGTGAGATGGTAGATGGTAAAAAATGAGGGTGAGACATGAATTCAATTCTTCTGGTAATCTGAAAAATAAAACAAATAGTCTTGATTAGCGAGAGTGTCGTTATGGTCTGAACTATGGAAGTTTTAAAAAACACTTTTTTTACAAAATAGCGACTGTATGAAATCAAACAGTAATTTTTTTAACTATTTTTCAAGATTTTTAAATTTTTAAAAATAGTAAAAAACTAAATATTTACATAATCAAAGTTCCAACCAAAGAGGGATATATGTATAAAGAAGGTCCAACCATATTTCAAGTTAAAAAAAGTAGAAAAAGTAGTTTCGAGAGAAACGCGTTTAAAGATTTAAATTTAAAATTTTGGTTTTTTGTATGAGTATTGTTAAAATATCAATAAAATCTTAAAATATTCTGAGTTTTTTTACCGAATTTAAAAACACCACAAAAAATGTAACCCCTAGACTAGAATACTGCCTTGCAGATGGATGGAAAAACCTTTAAAGTAAAGAACTTCTAATTAAAAAGCGATTGATAAAGAAAACATCTCAAAAAAGCTTCTTAAAACTGCTCAGAAAAACCACAAAGAAATATTGAGATTTACGGTATTACAAAATCCAAAATATTTAAAAAAATTTAGTTTTTTTATAAATGTCACGAAAAAATCTGAAAATCGTTTATGTCTAAAACAAAAAATATCTGTTCGCGAAAGTTGTAAGCAAATAGTTATATCTGTTAAAAAAGATTTATAAATATATGAGGAAAAAGTATGCTTGTTTGTATTCAGTCGTTTCAGTTATTTAATTGAAATATTTTGCACTGCAGATTACAAAACTTTTTTGCATATGATGTATACTCAGAAAAAAAATAAAAATTCTTTAAATGCAGGCTAATAAAAGTTTGAAGACGTCTTCTTAGGATTTTACTATCTTTAAAGCTTTATTAACAAAATCTGCCGTATTGATTTCTTCTATATTATTTTTTTTTTAGTCAACAGAAAGTTAAGTCACCCAATTCACTCTCCAACCAAAACACCCAAAAACCACAAAACACTACTTAAAGATGCTCTAAAAAGTTTTCTTAATGCTCGAAACTTATTTTGTCCTTATGTCGTGTAGATATAAAGGAACTTGATGGCTGTATTGGTTTGGTCATAAAAATGATTACAATGTATGGTATATAGTTGTATGTGTGTTCACACATACACACAATTGAGCTTTAAATGCTGTTTAGCTTTTAGCTTCTTGGCGTTGATTTCGTTGTCAAGAAAATCAAGTCGAGCATGATTTACAGCATTTATCAACGACATAAAAAGGAGTTCTTAGTGGCAAATGAGGCAAAAAGTGATCTCATGAATTATAAATTATATAAACTGTGGTTAAAGTGGATATGAAGATGATGATGATGATGGCGATGACGATGGTGCTTGTCATCATATTTAATTGATTTCTTACTAACAAAACACATCTTCAAATATTAACCAAATTATTCATTTATGCACAGAATAAATATGACGCTGGTTTTTAGGCCCTTTTCTGCACAACAGTCACTTTCCTCCTCTCGACATATGCACACACATATTTAATTCTTCTCTACACACACACACAAACTAATTTATTGCTTAAATTATGTTTTAAAAATGTTGTCATGTGACGCAGAAATGTGCTTGAAATATGAATTCTTTAGGCATTAAAAACGGTATTTTTGGTATCTAAATGATGCGACAGTGAATGTTTTTGCTTGTATGTGTGTGTGTGTGTGTTTAAGGTTGTTCTGCTTGTCTGCGCCCAAAATTATGCAAATATGTCCATACTTGAATGTCAAACGTTCAACAATTTACGCAATAATGTTGACTGAGAATATTTTATTGCTTAGAAGCGCAAAAAATTTCAAGCACCCATTCAGAGCGGTTGACAAAGCAATTTGAACAAAGCCATAACAAAGGCTAGCTTCAACAGATATACAGACAGAGAGACATACAGCAGCAGCTGTCAGTTTTCGTGACATCATGATTTTGTACAATAAGTAGATTTAGCTTAATAAAAATATCAAATGTATCCCTTTTTGGGTTGTTAGCAACACCAACAAAAAGAATTATTTTTTTTTCAAACTAATCAGAAAGAAAGTTCACTCAGTCTTAAACATATAAATACAGACATGTCTTAAGAAAAAAATTTGAAATTTTCTGCTTTCTTAAACTGAACTTTTACCCTCATCAATACTAAATCTGCAGCTCTGCTAATGAACATAGATCACAATCTAAGATTTATAGATTTGTTGAATTTGTTCTTTCTTAAGCTTTATGTTAAGCTCAAGCTTAAATCTAGCATTACAGCCACACTTATGAAAATCAAACACCATTTTTTGCTTGTTTTGCTTAAACTTGACCTTTGCCTTCATCAACTACAAAACCGTCAATATCCCATTCAACTCTTCTAATGAACTCATCTTCAAAAAAACTATAAGAAATACAAACAAGCAAGTTTGATCAAAATATGTGCCCACAAACCACAAAAACACGTTAATTTTGCAGCCATGTCTTAACCAACACCCAAGCCCACAGCAAAAACATGCTGATGTCGTTCAGCTTTCTAGCAATAATAACAGCAACAACATTTCTGAATTATAGCCACGAGCGCAATGTATACCACAGTAGCAACAGCAGCAACATTCAAGGTTCATGTGATGCCAATGAGTTTTATTGAACCTCAACTGAAACGAAATTTCAACCATTCTTCTAACAGAACGCTTTTCTCGCTTTCATAGCTGTGTTTTTTTTTTTTTTTTGCAATAAATCTAACAAGCATGACGATAAACAAAACGACAAATACTGAAAATAGTGCGCAAAACAAACGCAACCACAACAGCGCAATTTAGCAAAAGATGGTGGCAGAAGCACATCCGCCAACATTTCGAGCTCAGATAACTAGATGATGTTTGATGTGTGGATGTTAGTGCTAGAGTATAAAGAGTTGAATGTATGTAAGTGGCAGAGATATGCATTGGCAAGGGTTAATGTGTTGTTTGCAATACAAAGTTTGGAAGAGACAAACGTTATTCGCTGTGTCAGTCAGTCAGTAGCTGTTCGTTGTATTGCTAATCTTGCTGCTGCATTGATTGCCATTTTGAGGTAGTTTTTTTTTTTTTTGGTTGTGGTTGTTAGCTTTGAGCACACTTCACGTTGCGGTTAGTTGATTTGTGCTGCTGATTTTATAGAAAATTGCAGCCAATAAATTCGCTGCGACAAACATTGTAGATGTTGTAACTGGAAATGACAGGAAACCGAATGTTGGCCACCTTTGGGTGCTTTGAAAGAACTTGAGCGTTAAAATTAAATATTTACAAAATTTTTATGCTAGAAAGAACAGAGCAGAACATTTATATAGTATCAGTTTGTGTGCAAAATACAAGAAATAAAATGCTAAAAGCAAAAAACATGATCATATACAGGGTGTTCCAGGCTAAGGGATCATAATGGCAGGGGCTGATTCCCCCTAATGATGCTAACACTAAATTGCTTGGGTAGGATTGGTCGCAAACGTCCACCTAGAGAGTTTGGAAGGAACAAAAAGTAGTTGTCATATTGTTTTAAGCCTTAAGTAACATATTTCTGAAATTATTACTAAAAATAACATCTTTGTTTTACCACAAAATTCTTCTATAAAGTCACAATTAAAAAAGTAACGAGCATCTAAAGTCAAAAATTACTTTTTTTTAAGAAAATTAAATTTTCAATAAAAGTTTCTCGAAAAAACCTTAATTTTTGACGTAGTTATTTTCTTTGAACAATTTTCTTTACTTCCGCCACATATTGTATTGTACTCAGAGCAGGGCTGCCGTTTTGGTAAAATATTACCAAATTTGGTAAAAAGATTTCGACTTGGTAAAATGGTAAATTTTTTTTTGGTTTGGTAAATTTTAAATCAATGAAAATTTAAAATAAGTTGCAATTCAAAAAATGATTGAATAAAAATTATATCAATCATGCTCATTACG
The DNA here is from genome assembly GCA_958299015.1 of Tetanocera ferruginea. Classification (NCBI taxonomy): domain Eukaryota; kingdom Metazoa; phylum Arthropoda; class Insecta; order Diptera; family Sciomyzidae; genus Tetanocera; species Tetanocera ferruginea. The sequence continues at coordinate 163,157,646 of OY282641.1, forward strand.
CAGCACCACCATTATGATTAAAAATATTTTTTTGTTATTTATATATATTTGACAAGTAAATTCATTACAAAATCAAAGTCTTAAAGAGAAGAATAAGCTATAGCGACTTAGGTCTTGAGCTTAAGGAAAAAAAAATCAGGTAAATATACAGGTTTTTTTTTTAAATTTCAAAATATAAGTTTAGTTTGCATACAAGTTTCATGAATGTTTTGATATTTTCGTGATTCACGTTTTGAAGGATATCACCGAGGTTTGGGATTACCAAATTCTTGACGGATGTGGGTTATGGCTTCGCAATCGTAGAGGATGTGGTGCACGGTTAAATAATTTGAGTTGCAAAAGTGGCATTGTGGAAGGCTGTTTCGCTTTAAGATATGTTTGTGAGTGTGTCTTGTGTGCCCTAGTCGAAAACGAGTGTAAATGACTATGTGTCTTCTAGGGATTGTCACTGGGAAGAGGGTAATTATTTGAGTTGGGTTAATGGATTTGTAACGTTGTTTGTATTCAGTCCATTGTTGTCATTTTTTGAGAAAATGAGTTTTTTTATTTTATTTTTTATGTCCTTCTTGTTTGTGGAGTTGACGAGCATCAAAGGTGATCTTGTTGCGAGTTTTGCTGCAAAATCGGCTAGTGTTGCCCAGTATTCCTACGTGGCTGGGAATCCATAAGAGTTTGATTTGCGGATGTCTATTAATAATGATGTTTCTTATTTTGGAGGCTGTGGTATCGGTGTTGTTAACATTTTTTATGGCCAGAAGATTGAAAATTTATAATTGAACGCATCAAGTGAAAATTACTCGAATGAACGCATAGCAAAATGTCAAAAATTTGAATTTGGCAGTTGCTTACATCGTCGTCTTAGGAAAGAAATTGATGTATCGCTAAGATCATGATACAAAAATACAGATAGTAATGACGTTTCCGTCGACTTCTTCAAATTGTCAAAAAATATATCGAAGAAAATAGTGCTCATAAGCAAACAACATAATACAAAGGGCACATTCAGCATACTCATCTTTGCCAACACTTGAGTAAAATTTAATTTGGATAGCGCTCAGTAAAACTGATGAGGTGGGAGACGCTAAAATGTACGCTACTGTCTTAACTTTTCAGAAATTACAACTTCAACTTTGAATCAGTGTTAATTAATATTATGTTTAAGTAAAGGTATTATTTATATTATGTTTTTTTCATTTATTACTGTATGTTTAATAGGAGCTGAGATATGATCTATAAGATCCGAAAATCGCTCGTGGTTGCATGACAAATATAGCCGCCATTTTGTAAATACAACAAAAGACAATGTTTGGTAAATTCTTTTTCATTTTGGTAAATTTTTGGATGAAATTTGGTAGAAAAAAATGTTTGAGAGTGGCAGCCCTGACTCAGAGTAGCTATTTTCGACACAAAACAATCGGAAAAATTTAAATATTTGCTAAAGCCTTGTACTCTTCTCGCCTGCGTGAAATTCATTTTTCATCGCAACATTAATTTTTTATTGCGTGAGAATTCTGAAAAATATTTTGTTTGGAAGAAATTGAAAAATTTAAGAAAGCCATGCTTTACTTCCCAAAATACAGAAAAAAAAAGATACATAAAAACAAAAAATTTATGACAATTGTCACTTTTCACTTCAAAATAAATAGGTTATTAAATTGTCGTGAAAAAATGTTGCAAGAGAAATGTTGCTAGTATTTTTTACAGTGGAATAGAGTACAAGTTTGACAAACATTTTTTGAAAAATTTCACACATATTTCACAGCTATCGTTTTTTGTGTGTAGGTTTGAGTGAAATTTCACAGGAAACTGTACATAGAATTAGGCTTAAGAGTAAAATTATATATATATATAATTAAATTGTTAAAATTTTATATTCCACCAAAAATACATTCTATTTAAGACGCTTTTTTCCTCAATAACGTTATATTTAGTCTTAATAATGATATAAAAGATCAACTAAATGCTTTAACTTAAAACGATTAGATCTGAAAGTAACTTTTTTAACACTATTATCAATAGTGAAAAAAAAATTCTTACTATTGGAAAATATCACAACTTAACTTTCCAAGCATTAAAACATAACTAAATATAATAAAAATGAAATAAAAATTAGATTCAAGAGACCAACTAATGTTAAGATATAATTAAAAAATTTATTAAGAATACTTACAAAACACCTACGACATCGATTTATAACACAATTCGCTGAAAAAAAGACAAAAAAGCCAAACAAACTTTTTTTTTTGAAAACCGTTCAAATTCGACTGAGTTGTTTGCTTGGAAAGCGAAATTTTTGAATTTGAAACTGCATTTTTCACACAATTGACATTAGAGGAATGCCTAAAAGAAAATTTTGGTTAAAAATTTTTTGTTTTGAGAAAAACTCAAATTCGATCAATTCATAAGATCTCCTCAAACCAAATTTCTAATCGATTAAATTGCAGATTTTTTTACAAACATTTTATTTCTGCTTTAAAAGGTTGGAAATCCCCTGAAGTGAAAACACAATTTTTAAAATTTGTTTCCACATCTACAGCCTAAACCTGATTTAATGGCATCTGAACCGTTAAAATCGGTCTATATGTCTGGGAGGAGTTGAAGTCACAAAAAAAAACCTTAGCCTGTTAATTATCTATTAATTAAAGCTCAAAATAAATGAAGCTTATATCATTCAAAGGTTATGTTGCCCAAATGTGCAGAATGTATATATAAATGATTGTATATATCTGAAAGAGTATATTTACGCAACCTTCTAAGAGAGAAATTAAATTTTTGAGAAAAAAATCTGCTCTTTGATTAATATGAAATTTTTATATAATATGAAATGTTTGGGGGATAGTTCTTAAGTTGCTCGAATTTGACTTTTTTTTTAAAGTAAAAATTTCTTAAAAAAAATTTTGTTTTATTCATTCGTCAATTGTAAAATTAGTAACAAAATATATTTTGAATTCAAAAATTTGACTTTCCATGTAAATATCTTGGTCGGATTTTAACCATTTTTAAATTTTTTTCATTTTTTCTAAAAGTTTGTTAAATTTTCTTTTAAATGTGTTAAAAATTACAGCAAAGTTCTAACCCAAAGTATTTTTAATGAATTTTCTTAATATTATTGTTAGTTATTTAGCATGTGTTTCAAACAAATGCCAAGAGAGAGAAAAAAATTGTCTCAAATTGAATGTTCTAAATTGGGAAGCCAATATCTCCGCCAACTGTGAATAGATTTCATTTATTTTTTTTTTGTATTTAAGTCTTATCAGTTAACTTAAAAAAACTTTTAAAAATAATACCGTGTTTTTGTTGTTTACATTTTAATTATTCCTTTTAAAAAAAGACCATAAAATTTGATTTATTCTTAAAATATGGGGTAAAAATGATTTTTGTTGTAAAAAAACAAAAACTCAAAATTGCATTTTTGATTTTCTTTTAAAGTTTATACCGGATTTTAGGTGAATTTATTTTATCTTGACACTAAATTAATAAACTGTCCGTGCCATAAAAAAATCAAGGCACGGCACCCCCTATGATTTCTTTGACAAAATAACATTTTTTTAAAATGTTTTCTTCTGTTTTTGAACAAAATAATAAAACAAAAAAACAATTTTTTTGAAGAAAATAGCTTTATACCTCCAATCAATTAAGTGTTATAGTCTCGAAATTATTTGAACCATCTCGCATATAATTATAAATATGCAATCAATAAATTGGTCGAATTTTGACCCCAGGCGATACTAGTATAGATTAATTTTTAGTATATATTATATGTTTCAAAAAAAAAAAAAAAACCTTCACCCAAACATAATACATACAAAGCTTATTTTATAATATTAATGAACGTATAAAGCATAACTTAACATTTTATTTTTATTTAAAATTTGTATGCTCTGAACTTTGGCATTTAAACCTCATCGTTACAAACTGCTAAGAAAAAATTTTTATATTTTGGCATTGTTATCCTGAAGCCACTTTATAAGCTTCAATCAAAAATTACACTCTTTATGATTTGTAATCGTCGGAGAGATATAAGAAAAATCCAATAAAAACCGTTATAAAAAACCACTCAAGAAAAAGAAATTAAACGATATAGAAATAAATAAGATAACTTGATTTCCACCCTGCCACAGGATATGCTCAGCAATTTATACTCACACTACAAGGCACAAAAGACGCACATCAATAAAGAATAAAAAAATTCGTTTACTTAAGAAAATTGATCAAAACTTAAAGCATGAAAAGCTTGTCACGTACAGCAGATTTTTTTCAAGCAAAAAATAAAATTTAATGCATTGATAATTCTTTAAATAAATAAAAAATGACAAATAAAAGCATGCAACACTTAAAGATAATAATAGAAAAAGAATTACAAAAATGCTGAGAAAAAAAAAACAACTGCATTAAGGCATTCATTTTGCTAGGGGTGAAGAAAACAAGCGCACCTTCTTAGACAAGGACACACTGGCAATCAAACACACACATACAAGCAATACTGCAATAGCTGCATACATTGTCAACAACAACGTTGCAGTCATTGTCACTGCCAAATCCTTCTGCGGTGCTGGGAATAAAAGTGCGCCACGATTTGTATTCGTGACAAGCATTTGTAAACTTTAAGCTCAGTGCTGTCGTCAATTTTTTGCTAGTTTGTGAAGGCGTTTATGTGTGGAGCTATGTGTTGGTAAATGAAGTTGCCGTTGGCAAGTGGCTGGTGTGTGTGTGTGCGCGTGGGTGCCTCAACTTTGTGAGTTCAGCTATTGTCACAAGTCATACCTTGTGCTTGTGTCTGATTTGTCCTTTTTGTCCTTGTTAACTTCATTTACCGCTAACACCTAAGAAAGCTTATTTAATCGCTTTGTTCTTTTCTTTCATCGAAGGAAAAAATCCTTCGCAAATGCTTAAAGCTTTATGATATGCGATGTTAAGCAAGTTCTGCGTTCTTATTTAAAATGCTTGTTCATTGAACTTATATGCGTTGTAGAGGGAATTTTAATATTTATCTTCATTTGCATAGAAATTTTGTATGGGTAAAATTTTTATTTTATAACAAACTTATTTTCGCTAAGCTTAATATTAATAAAGATATTGAAATAAATCTTTGGGAACAGCATAGTTTTTTGTTATATAATATTCCTTAATAAAATTACTTTTACAGACAAAATACATTTAACTATATTTTACGCTTAAGTCAACTTTAAAAATTTTACTCAAAATCAAAGCGTCTTTATGTTGGTTGGTTCAGCTGAATGTGTGACTGTTGAGATTTCTTGCTTGTTTTTTTATTTTGCATTTAGATTTAAGGTGAATGGAAATCGAAAATTTTTCACTGTCACAGCCATCTAACTGATTTTTAAGTGACAGCCATTTGAAGAAAATTCTTTCTCAAATTTATTTTTATATTGAATGAATAAAAGATATGCTTTTCCTACGCTTGAATAACAAATGCACGCAAAAGCAATTCAAACTAACAAACTGACAATCGAACTGCTTGTTAGAGCAGATAGACAGTTAAATATCTGCGGTGATTTCTATTGTAAGCTACAAGAGCTAAAAAAGAAGCTGCCAGAAAATATATAATTTAAAAACAAAATTAAAAAAAACTCAGTTAAATATATTTTGTTACTAAAAATAAATTTTCTAACAGTTTAAATCAACTTAAGCAATATAATAGTAGAAATCTTAAAAACAAATTTTAATGAAATAAATTTAAGGTAAAATTTTAGGCCAAAAATTATGCATGTTGATAAAAACATTCGCTCTTTTCAATGATCTAGAATATGAACTTATCTCCATAGCACAAGTGTCCTTCCCATTTTCAAATATTTATATTTGCAAAAATTATACTGTTAGTTTTTGATATTCAAAGGCTTTAAACTCGCATTTATCATAACTTTGTTTGCACATTCAAAGCCTGTCAATTCTTTATTCCTCAGTGAGGGAAGTTGGTTTTATCTGGAAAGCACAGTTCAAACTAAATTTTGTTTAAAGAAAGCCAAGTCTTCAACAAACTGCATAATTTTAAGTTTTCTTCTCAATTAAAGTGCAATTTTGTCAACGAAAAAAATGTAACCCTTTACATAAGCTCAGCCCTTGTGGTCTATCACGACCATAAACTTATTAAGAATATCCTTGATGCGTGCATTTTACTCAAAAATATTCTATAAAATTCTATAATAAAATTCTATAAAATATTTAGCTCAATTTTGTATCAGTTAAACTAGTGAACGGAAACTCAATACAATTTTCTCTATAATTTGTTTAGAAAAGCTATTAAAGGATACTCGGAGACCACCATAGCACAGATGCATGATGCACAATTCTATGTGTGATGCATTGAAAATTTTTGCCAAGCATTAAACTTGCACAGATTTTAAATTTCTTCGTAGTCTTCATTTTTCATGTCATGAAAATGTGAGGAATAAAAACTGTTTTTTATTTTATTTACTAACACACACCCACAAACACAAAAACAGCGACATGCACTGTATATTTTCTATTGCATTTAAGTTTTAAAATTTTAAGCTTTACAACAACTTTAAATGCTGCCGCTTCTACACAGTGCTGAGCTGTAGCGCGTGTATGTGTGCTAAACTTATCTAAGGCTGCGTGTTTGTTTAACAGCCACTCCTTTGCTTGACGCTGCTACTGCACACAGACAACGTTTGTGTTATCCTTTCAATTGCAGTGCCTGCCTGCTGCTTAGTTGTTGTTGCTTTTGCTTCTGTTGCAGAAAACAAAATTTTCACATCCGGTTGTCATTGCTTTGCAGGGCATAATACAACAACCACACACGCACACACACACATGCACATGCATTGAACCAAACAAACTAAGTGACGGATAATAAATAACAGTAACATTGAGCCAACTGATAGCTGCGGGCATGAGTGTGCTTCGGTTGAGTCGCTTTGTATGAGTGGCTGTCGTTGTATGGCTTACTTTATGAGCAAACGTATGAGTGAGTGTGTGTATTGTTGCATTCATTAGGGCTGCGTAGTTGTCGCTAACGGAAGTGCCATCAAGTGATGAAGCCATGTTGTAGTTTAGCATGCTAGGATTATGGCAGAACTCTGGCTTAGAGCATTTCAGTTGTCATGCATTCTGTTTGCTTTCAACTATCATGCGATGAAAGCTATTCATATGTTGACCAATTCGAAAAGCAAAACATATGAAGTTGCAGTGAAGAGCCTTTAAGGAGATTTTTACATTTATTTTGTTATTTCTCGTATATGTTTAAAAGCTTTTGTTTATATTATTAATGCTGTTAAAAAACGAAAACTATGCAGTAGCTACACATAGAAAAAATATATGTCACCTCAACAAATTGTATGGGTAATTTTTTTCAATAAGACAAAACTACATTCTGACAAAGTTGTCAGTAATGTTAAATACAACATGCTTTACTTGAAATCAAAGACGATATCCTTTGTGGCAAAGAACACATGGAAATTTTTTTGATATTAAAATAAAATTTTTAACAATTTTTTGCGATTGAATTTTTTGAACAAGCAGCTAAAGATATGTTATAGTTAAGAGATAAATACATGGAGAGAATAAAGCACCGAAATAAAGCATAAAGCACACAATTCATGCAAAAATAAGTCATGATCATATGCTTCAAAACACAATTCATGACTTATGTCTTATTATGGCATGATTCTTGGTAACGTGTACTTAAATTTTAGCATGATATAACTTTGCTTTTTTATTGAAACTGAATCACTATTTTCTGAGCTGACTTGTGTTTGCTTAAGACGCTCCACTGCCAAGGTTCGAAACCCGACGAGGGCAGAAAAATAACACGGTTAAGGTTTTGGGTTCGCTGAATCCAAATCTGAACTCAGAATTTTTGGGTCACCCTAGGTTTTCAAGCTATAGGGGACCCTAACCCCCTACTGTTAATAAAATCAATATTACCGACCCCCATACTTTTTCAAGAGGAACATTTTTTGCCTTACAAATTTTATGATTTTTGCATAAAATTTATATGAAAATTTTATATAAAAAAAAACAAATTTCATTAATATTAATTTATTTGAATACATTAAAAATTGAAATTAATTTTCTTTATTTTTAATGTTTTTATTATTATTTATTTTTGGTATTTCTTTAAATAAATGTTTAGAAATCTATATAATTATAAATAGGCAAACAGAAAATTTGTCGAATTTCGAATATTAATAAAATCTGTTTTTTATTTAAATAAAAAAGTTCACATAAAAAATATACAACAAATCATAAAATGTGTATGGGAGCCCCCATACGGAGGGGTTAGAGGGGATGGGTTTCAAGGCAAAAAATGTTCCTTTTGAAAAAGTATTGGGGGTCGGTCATATTCATTTCATTAACAGTAGGAGGTTAGGGTTTTGCCTCCTCTGTAGCTCGAAAACCTAGGGTGACCCGAAAATTCTGACTTCAGATTCGGATTCAGCGAACCCAAAATCTTAGGAAACCGTTGTGAAACTTCTTGGGATTTGCAAAAACTTCAGTTTTGTAATTAAATAAATAATTATTTATTTTAAATAATTACACGGTACAACACTCAAGGAATCCCAAAGGGTTTCTCAACGGTTTCTTAAGGTTTTGGGTTCGCTGAATCTGAATCTGAAGTCAGAATTTTCGGGTCACCCTAGGTTTTCGAGCTACAGGGGAGGCAGAATCCCTACCCCCTACTGTTAATGAAATCAATATGACCGACCCCCACTACTTTTTTAAGAGGAACATTTTTTTGCTTGGAACCCATCCCCTCCGACCCCTCCGTATGGGGGCTTCCATACAAATTTAAAAAAAAAAAAAACAAATTTAATTAATATTAATTTATTGCCATACAAAAAATTTGCTTGAAATTAATTTTGTTCTTATTTTTAATATATTTTATTATTGCCATTATAGGCATACAAAACATTTGTCGAACTTTTTTTTTAATAAAAAGGTTCATTAAAAAAAATATGAAAATCATAAAATTGGTATGGGAGCCCCCATATGGAGGGGTCGGAGGAAATGGGTTCCAACGCAAGAAATGTTCCTCTTGAAAAAGGAAGGGGGTCAGTCATACTGATTTCATTAACAGTAGGGGGTTAGGGTTCGGCCTCGCCTGTATCTCGAAAACCTAGGGTGACCCGAAAATTCTGACTTCAGATTCGGATTCAGCGAACCCAAAACCTTAGGAAACCGTTGTAAAACCTCTTGGGATTTTTAAAAACTTAAGTTTTGTTGTACAGTGTTATTTTTTTATAACACAGCATTGTTTTGGGATGCAAATTCAATCTTATTTTGGAGGTCATTTATGTCTAATCATCTAATGAGACATAGATTTGAATTCCAATAGTTAAATTAAATTTTAATTCTTACTCATTCGTGGTACGAACCTACGTCTTCCGCATGGCAGTCATTCACACTTGCACTGAGATGTAAATAACGTTAAATTAACTGTAGCGTAACATGTTAAAGTACTGCTCATCGCAAAACTGCCAGAAAATTTGAACAAAAGTATATTGGTTTTTGTATTTGTTATTTCATTTTAATTTTAGCTCAGTTATGAACAAAGAAATTGTTTTTTTTTTTGCTATTAACATTCACATTTAAATTTGTTTAAAAAAAATATTTTGGTTTTATCCGGGCTCGAACCCTTGTGGAATATTTTTTAAACTAAACACTTAACACACTTAACCAACAAGGCAATGAATTTCTTTGCTTCTGTTTCAATATGGAATTATAAAAAATATTTATAAGAATTTAAAAAACATAAGTCATGAAAGTAACTCATAAAATGTGGAAGAATTTTGCACAAAAAAATATGACTTAAGCAATAGTTCTCAAAATTCATGAGCATAAAGACCTTAATACGGTATGTGAACAATAACCATGTGTCATGAATAACTTTATGTGCCAGGCTATTCAAGAATGATTCATAAGAATGCCAGCATACGTGAGTTAAACCACAATTAAAGTATTAACTCGTATGAATTGAAAAATAGTCGTATGAATAAAATTCGACTATCCATGAATCATGCGCAACTAATTTTCTACGTGTACAAATTTTTGATACCTACACTGCCAGCATTTTAACCTTCGTCCTACGCATGTCTTTCTAAAATTAATTACTTCTGGTAAATAATTTATCTTTGCGGTAACAATTTTTTCTATGATTCTTAAACTCGGCACATAACTTAATTCTTTTCTTTAGTAGACAGTTGCTTTTTAAAATCAATTCTTTATTGCAAAGATATTATCTTGGTCACAAAAATGTCTATCAACAACTTTTCGAGAAACTTCTTTCTTTGATTTTAAGACTTTAATTTTTCTCAGTGTTTGTAGGGTATCCCACAAGTGCGTTTTAAATCTTTATGATTCATTTAAGAACTCATTGTTTTACAAAAACGCAACTATCAGCAATAATATTATCATTTATGATTAATTTTCAGTCATATGTTTTTTTTTAATACACTGAGAAAAAAAACACATACCTTGCTCCGGTAAAAAATTTCTCTATTTTTGATAATAGCAATTTTCTCTTTTTCAAATAAAATTTTCTTCAATTAGAATAAATTTTCACATTTTCGAAGAAATATTTCTTTACTTCTAGGAAATGGAAATATTTCAATGTCTCTTATAATGATAAGTATTTTTCTCGCACAAAAAATTTCTCATTTATAGAGAAATTTTATTGAAAATGAAAACTTTTCTTATATTTTGATAAAAAATTCACTATGAGAAGTATTTTCTTCAATAAAAACAAATATTTTCTCAAAAACAAAAGTATTTTTCTCTAAAAACGATAATTTTTCTATTTCATGGAACCTTTTTATCATTTTTAGAGAATTTTAAGTATCGCAATTAGAGAATAGCATTCTCTGGAGCAAAGTCTATACCATTTTTCTCTAAATATAATGCCTTTTTTATCATATTCTAAGACACTTTTTTCTGAGTGTAGTATAATTTAATTTAATTATAAACTTTAGTGTACAAAAAGCTAAGGTTTCTGACACTTTATTTAAGACGTTTATGATAAAAAAAATTAGATTAAAAAATGTATAATCTTAAGAATATTTTCAATGAACCAATTTCATAAATGTCTGTTTTTGGGATATTTTTCTTTTTTTGTGATTTTTTATTCCTTGAATTCAAGTTGTTGTTGTTGTTCCGAGTTAGAAAAAAATAATATTTTGGACAGAGAAGATTAATGCCAGAGAAAAAACGTTCGTAAAGCTCACACTTTGTACCAAATCTTTTCTTAAACTTACATTTATAACAGTTTTGCGACCAAAAGAAATGTTCCATTTTGAAATCATAGAATTTCTAACCATATTCTTACTATTTTGTTTACCCGTATATTTTAAGTCCTTTTTTTACACCAACGAATGATTTCAATTTTTTTTTTTTTTGTCATTTAAAAACTGAAGATTTATAAACTAATTCATGAAAACTGATTTTGCTTAACTGTGTGGCTCCTGCCCAGATTAAATATTGTGGTTCTTCAGTCTAAGGCTTGTTTTCACATATTAAAACATTTTTGCTTCAATCACCATTTTACGTGCTGAGACATCGTTGATCCCTCTGACTGACTCTTAACAAAGAGTAGCTAAATTTTGCACAACGGTTCAATGGTTTGAATTAAATATGAGGCAAAACAAACAGCACAACAACAAAAAATAACAAAATAAAATAAAAAAAAACCTTAGTTTAGAAAAATGGCAAGATTAAGCAACATAAGTGGAAATTTTATCACAACTGGGACTAGCCTTGAGTACATCAGATATATGACAGTGCCAGGCAGACAAAGACAGATTACATTTTATGTCTTTATCTATCTAGCTGCTTTTCTATGGCTGCTCTAAACATAGCTGTTAATGCTTTTGTTGTGTTGTTGCCCCGAATAAGTGCTGCGCATACAGTCTGAACTGCTGCTGCTGCTGTTGGTGCTGTTGGTGCTGTTGCTGTTGTTGATGCTGATGAGGATGTTCATGTTGATGACTCTATGTTACTACGTTGATGACTTTCAATTTCAGTTATAAGGATTCTCTTATTGTTTTTTTTTATCTTCTTTTATACCCCGTACTGTTATTTTATCACTGTTCTTATATTTTTTTATCTTTGCTTTTTATCTCTCTATTTCCTTTTGCAACAATGAACAATGAAGCAAAGAAAACACATGCGTTACTTGAATACACAAGCAAAGGCAATAGCAACATCAATACCAACAACAACGGGCGAAAAGTTATAGCAACAGCAAATTAAAGCGGACAAAATGATGCTCTGTCTCAATGACAGTCCAAGGAGCTATGCATTGAAGCATCCCAATCAATTTAAGAATAAAAACCAATGAAAACTACTGTTCATTCCATTCAATTTCGTTCCATTCCACAAAACACAAGCTGTCGAACCCATAAGAAATTCCAAAATCTAATTAAGACTATCGAATCTTCAGCTGACATCTCGAGTAACAATCCTTGTAAATGACACTTAAATAAATTCATTGTTTTGCCTGGCGAAAGTGCTTGGAAGAACCTCTTAAATTTTATTATTACAACTAATTAACTGCTTAAGTATTTTCTAGCAAACATTTTCTTTTGTTTTTGTATATGTTTTTGTTGTTGTTGGTTCATTTTTAAACCGAATGCCTCGCCACCAAAACTTAATTTGGTCCACTTATTGTTCCACAAGTTGTACATCAAGAGGCCAACAAGTATGATGTTTGCCGACTTCAAGAAGGTTCTGATGAGTGCACGTCGTTCACTGTGTAGAAAAAAGGGGGGGAAAAAACACAATAATAAAAATAAACATAATACAAAAATAAGCAACATTTAGCTAAAGTTATACAAACATAAATTTGTTGAAACTTACGCCGAGAGTGTGGTGCGTCCTGCCAGCATCAGGCATTCATAAGGTTGCAAAGTTAAGGCGGTTGAGTTGACAGCAAGGCTTTGGCGAAAAGAGTTTCAGTTAAAAGAAAAACAGAACATGTAAAAGTTAAAAAAAAAACAAAATATGTTGGCAATCAAGAACTGCAGTTAACGCAAGAATTTTTTTAATTAGGCGAAAAAGCTATGTTAAAATCAAGCTTGCAGAAATAAATAAAAGCTTTCATTAGAAACGGGTATGCTTAGTTTTTATGTTTTACAAAATTGCACTCATAAAACTGACTTTTTAAAACAAATTGTGGTAATTTATAGGAAATAATTAAACCATGTTTTAGTTCTTCTCTTCTAGTTGGAATTTTTTCCATACAAAGCTATACCTTCTTTTTGCTAAGAAAACCAAAGAACTTTATTATTTTAAGCGCATTTTATTCATACACTGAGAAAAAAACACATACCTTGCTCCGGTAAAAAATTTCTCAATTTTTGATAATAGCAATTTTCTCTTTTTCAAATAAAATTTTCTTCAATTTGAATAAATTTTCACATTTTCGAAGAAATATTTCTTTACTTCTAGGAAATGGAAATATTTCAATGTCTCTAATAATGATAAGTATTTTTCTCGCACAAAAAAATTTCTCATTTATAGAGAAATTTTATTGAAAATTAAAAACTTTTTTTATATTTTGATAAAAAATTCACTATGAGAAGTATTTTCTTCAATAAAAACAAATATTTTCTCAAAAAAAAAAAGTATTTTTCTCTAAAAACGATATATTTTTTTATTTCATGGAACCTTTTTATCATTTTTAGAGAATTTTTAGTATCGCAATTTTTCTCTAAATATGATGCCTTTTTTATCATATTCCGAGACACTTTTTTCTGAGTGTACGTTGTGTTTCATGGAACTTCCTCCAGAAGACTGTTTGTATGAAAAAGTTATTAATTATTGACTTGAATTAATTAATCAGTTCTATATTTTAACTACTTTTATTTTTTAAGAAAAAAGCCAATAGTTAACTAAACATGGATTTTCAGCATCAACGCAAAAAATCACAACTGTTGCAAACGCTATGTAGAAAATCCACGTATGGTATACACACTTCCTCTGAAGAGTTATTCACATTCAGACATCGTCACATTAATTTTCTCGTAGATAATTTTGCCCAATTTTGTTCATCGTGAATTCTTATTTAAAATTACTGGCGTTTGTCATTAGAAGAAGTGCTCAAAATCTTAACATAGGACTGAGCACAGAGAAAATGTCTTACAATATGAATAAATTTTTAATTTATTAAGATTAAAATGTCCTTAAAGTTACTTAATTATTGCCTGACAACTTCTGCAAAAAAAATTTCAAATGGTTTCGGCACAATTTTCAGTAAAACACCATTGGTAAAACATCAATCATAAACAGCACTCAACAAAAAATGTCTAGAAATGTGATATTCCAGTTAAGTGGAGGCCAGCTGATATTGTCAAAATGACTGATTACACGATTATCGAATTTATTGCGTAAAAAAATTAATTGTTGCATTGCTTGTGTGGCACATAGCACCATCTTGATGAAAACAGAGCTCATCAACATACAATTTTCCAATTTGCTGCCAAAAATAAATTGGTTAACATGTTTCTGTTTCGAAATCATCAGCGAGTTGTTATTCTTCATTCGCTGGCTATAGACAATAACAGCAATACTGTCTTCGCAAATTTTCATTTCGGAAACTCCGAGATTTGATTGAAATTTTTGCTATAGATTCCTTTTTACTTTTAAGAATATAAGTATTTTTTTAAATGCCATTTTTTGTAAAGCTATGGAGGTACCATTTTTTGCTAAAGGTAAAAATCATGAAAATGGGGTCATTTTCAATAAATCATATCTCCATCATATATTGCCCTATTTTTTTAAATGAAGATTCGTTAGAAAACTATTGAAAAGCGATTTTTAATAAAGAAAATATTTTTTTGATTTTTCATGCTAGAAGCGCGCACTTTTCTTTTGTTATTTAGAAAAAAAAAACATAAATTGTTCACCAAAAAAATTACTATGGCCAAATGAAACATTTCACCTTATCGTTCATAACTTCTATATCATTTGATATATTTATACAAGATCTGTTGCAGAAATGTTTGTCTTATTAGAACTAGTAATTATTTATACTAGTATCGCCTGGGTCGAAATTCAACCAATTTATTGACTGCCTATTTATAATTATATGCAAGATGATAAAAATAAGTTCGAGACTATAACTTTTAATTGATTAAAGATATAAAGTTATTTTCTTCAAAAACATTATTTTTTTATATTATTATTTTGTTCAAAAACAGAAAAACAACATTTTAAAAAAAATTTAATTTTGTCAAAGGGGGGTAGCCTTGATTTTTTGATGGCACGGGCAGTTTATTAATTTAGTGTCAAGATAAAATAAATTCACCTAAAATCTGGTATAAACTTTGAAAGAAAATCAAAAATGCAATTTTGAGTTTTTATTTTTTTACAACAAAAATCATTTTTACCCCATATTTTGAGAATAACTCAAATTTTATGGTCTTTTTTTAAAAGGAATAATTTAAATATAAACAAACCAAAAACAGTATTCTTTTTCAAATTTTTTTTAAGTTAACCAATAAGACTTAAATACAAAAAAGAAATAAATAAAATCTATTCCCAGATGGCGGAGTTATTGGCTTCAGAAATTAGAACATTCAATTTGAGACAGTTTTTTTCTCTCTATTGGCATTTGTTTGAAACACACGCTAAATAACTAACGACAATATTAAGAAAATTCATTAAAAATACTTTTGGGTAGAACTTTGCTGTAATTTTTATCACATTTGAAAGAAAATTTAACAAAATTTTAGAAAAGATGAAAAAAATTGAAAAACCGTTAAAATCCGACCAAGATATTCACATGGAAAGTCAAATTTTTGAGTTCAAAACACATTTTTTTACAAATTTAACAATTGGCGAATGGATAAAACTATAGTTTTTTTAGAAATTGTTACTTTTAAAAAAAATTCAAATTCGACCAACTCAAAAACTCTCCTTCAACCGAATTTCATATTAATTAAAGAGCGGGTTTTTTCTCAAAAATCGAATTTCTCTCTTAGAAGGTTGGGAACTCCCTCTATCAGATATATCATTTATATATACATGCTGCATATATGGGCAACATAACCTTTCGAATGATATAAGTTTCATTTATTTTGAGTTTTAATTAATACCAAAAAAGCGTACGACAAACTTTAATGTTCACGTATTAATATATAAGATTGCAAATGAAGACACACGTGACCTTGAGAACTATACAACTGAAAAAATTTGGATACATTTCAAAAGTCTGTACATTTAAATTTCTGTTTAACTTTACTTCAAAAAATTATTTAACCGATTTTAAAACAAACAAGTTACAACACTTTTTTCAATCGGCCTTAATAACTAGAATTTAGAACGTGTTATCATAAAGCTCTTTTTGTTATCTTTGGCACAAACCAAGTTTGCTAGACGTGTCCTTGGGCGGATGAAGTTCATAAATTGTACTTAATTTTTATGTTATAAACAGACATACCAAGTTTAAAATCTGTATCTCAAATATAGACCTATTTATGGCGTTTTCACTTTTGCAGGTTTTATGGAAGGTGGACGTGTCCATGGGCGAAAAAGTTGTACGCATTTCAGTTTTCATGAAACATAAACACATACCAAGTGCAATTCCTGAAGATCACATATAAACATTTGATATTATATTTTCACTATTGTGGATTGTTTGGAGGTAGATTTATTTGTGAGCGGATGACTTCCAAAAAAGCAACATTAATACTAGACACTAATAGTCAGTGGTTTAGATATGAGAGTGGTCTACGGGTCCGGACCGCCCCTCCCCTTCAGAGCCATGTGCCAAATATAAAAGTTGTTGTCAATTGATTCTATTGAGTTAAAAGTTGTTTTGCGAATATCGAAAGAATTTTATATTAAGAAAATATTTAAGGTATGTTTTATGAAAACTTTGTCAAAAAAATATTACATATTTTTTTATAAAATTGTTTAATGGAATCATCGAAACAAATGTGAGTTTGTTTTCAAAGTCTCTTATATATATATTAATTAAAGTTTATCTTCATAGATTTTGGTGAAACTGAACAGAAAAACCAGTGCTTTAAATATACGTGAAAACATTTAACCTACAAATATTTTTCATGAACTGAGCTGAAATGAAATTAAAAAAACACGGAAAAAAAAAAAAAAAAATTTAACAAAAAATTTTAAAAAAGAAATACGATGCAAGCACAACTGTTTGAAGTTAAATTTAAAAATTTTTTAAATATCTTGAAATCTTTTTTTGTTATTACAAAAAAATAATAAAAGAAAATTATAAAAGAAAATTTAACACGCTTGATTTAATTTTTGTTTTAGAGAAACGCAAAAACAAACACCTCAAATTTGTATTTTAAAATTTTTTGTGAAATTTTAAAGTGTGCTTTTTCCTCACTCAAATTGACTGAAATTTTTAAAAAATTTTAATTTGACCTTTGAATAAACCATAACCGACATAATAAAGAGGAAAAGTTAGAACCAAAAAATCTTCACAGATAAAATTCACATGAAAACTTGTGTAGTCGTTTCATGCGTTTCATGTGTGTGTTGAGTAATTTTTATGTTAAAACTCCAAAGCGACCAGACCAAATTTATTTTTGCAGATCTTATTTTTAGCACCTATTCCCTTGGAAAGTTCGCGGGGAGTAAAACACAATTGTCACTTTTGAAAATTTCATACACTTCATGGGTACTCTAACAAGTATGTCCGTACTATAGATATATCTATAGTTGTTATTTTCTGTCCCATTTTTCTTAATTTAAAGTCTGAAATTTTCTTTTATACAACTTGCGCAAACATATAAGCATGATTCAACTCCAATACTCATCACATTTGAGATAACTTGTTTAGTAATTTATACTAAATTACAACTTTTTGTAATTTATATATAAATATTATTTTTTTTAATATCTTCCGGTTCTGCTGCGACAAATTTATGAAAAACTTTTTCTTTAGTTTAAAAAGTTTAGTACAAACTCTGTACAAGAATATTTACTTCATCGCAATCAAGGAATTAAGAATTACCCTTTCCCATGCAAAATCCACCACATCTGTCATCGGTCATATTTTGTTGTTAATCTGAAATCGTCAAGCGGTCTTCTTCTCTTGGCTTATATTTTTACATTAAAATCGTTCACTGACGGATGTCTTTCGTCAACTTTTAATGACTATCTAACTTTATATCAATTGTCGTTATTTCATCATTCATCTCCGAAGATGATTTCATAGAGCGAAGATGGTTTGCCAACAATTAAATTTAATTGTTCATTTCTTGCTGTTCTATGGAACTTTATAGAACATACTTTTTGACATTTGATGGCTTTCAATTTCAATTTCAACGGCACTATTTCAATGGCAACACCTAACTTTCAAGTTGTTTTCTCGGCTATTTTCACTTTACCTCTACCTGCTGCTCTTTGCGAATGTCACTCATCAATTTCTAAATTTACAAAATATAACAGCAAATTAGAAAATTATGCCTCCTAGTTTTCGGCTCACATTTGTTCCCACAAGATCCATTGAGCCAATTTAATGACGCACCTACCAAATAACTTTCAAGGCTGACAAATTAAATGTTAGTTATTTCCAACTGTGTACTTTTTAACATTTTATTTTATTTCCGTAAGAAACCTTTTAGTGTGCTGCCGCAATACCTAATTAATTATTGCATAATTTAGACACTTTCCATTAATTAGTTAAGTGAAACGAACGCCAACGGCTGGCTGTTTAAGCCAGTGAGCCATTTTTGCCAGTCCGTTGGGAAATCACTTTAATGCACTGCTTCCCCCCGAACAGACATCATTTATTAATGAGCGGAATTTTATTTAATTTCAATATTATAACTTAAAGATAATGATTTTATTATTTTACTGAAGTTTTCGTGTCGGAAATTTTTATAAATTAGTTAAAAGTTTATGCATTGCGCCCTTCCAATTATTATTCAGCTGTGTACTCAAGCGTGCAAACCAGACCCTCATAGGGCGCCAAATTCAAAGCAGCTGCTGACAGCTCCTCGCTACAAATTTAAAGGAAATGACACAATGTTGTTGAACGATTGAATGAAAAAGGATACTGCAGGATAAACAAAGCAAATCAAAGCAGCAAACAGTCAAATAAAGCTCACCCATTTTCATAGGAAGAGGCAGAACCAGCTACCAGAACAACAAGTTTAACGGGCAAATCAATCCATTCGGCCAAATCCACTGTTTCTAACGTAGCTCCCACATTGATGACAACTAGTAGGGTGGGTTCATCTTTCAACTCCCTGATTGGAAATGAAAATTAACAACACAAAACACGCAGAAGATAACACAGCAATGAACCTTTTGTAAGCAAAGACTTGACGGTTGAGCACCTCCGCTTGAAAGCGTCCACTACGTAGCGTTGGCATTTTGCGCAATTCTACTAGCTGCTTGTAGACATGATAGCTGCTCTTGACTGCAGCTTCTTGTTGCTTCAAATTCAGCTGCTCATAGTCGGGATGCACGGGCAGCCAAGTTTTGGCAGCAGTGGAGAAACCTGTTTGAAGAGATACATTCAAATGAAAGCTTCTTTCTACAGAACGCTGTAGATGAACTGACCCGCATTTTTGCTGTCATCCCACTGGAAGGGAGTACGTTCTGGATCTCTGGAAAACTTTTTGTAGTCCTTTGGATTGGAATTGCGTGCTGGTGGATCAACGGTATCCTCCCAGCTAATGTCACGATAGTCCTTCATGCCTAGTTCTTCACCATTATATGTCACAGCGACACCTGGTAGCGTCATAAGCATCATATTTAGAGCATCTACAAGTTCGGGATTGAAGCGCGAGGCTATGCGTGGATTATCATGATTGCCCAGCACCCAATTGGCCACATGACCACGTGGCATAAAGGTCAGCCACTTTTGTATGTTGTAGACAAAGTCGTGCGCATCAGAATCCTTGTTAAGACCACCAATCAAGAGGAAATTAAAAGGAAAATGAGCACCCTGCACTCCTGTTGAAGCGTCTTCATAGTATTTCATAAGTGTTTTTACATCGGCGTAGGCCTCCGTCATCAAAATGCGCGTGGGTCCACCGTTTTCCGTTGTATAGTCATCAAGCAGCTGACGCCAGTGTTGCAACATGCCATATACTTCAGGCTGGGTGGGAGTGAAAGATTAAAATTTTGCTTGTGATACGTAAGTAAAATTTATCTGATGATCATGTAAAAACTTACTAAATCTTTGGTATAAATATGTCTGGTATAGTCGTAAGATTTGCGGTCATACGTTAAGCCAGTCTTGGGCTCATCGAGTAGATCTTCCGATTCGAAGAGATGATTAACAGCATCCACACGAAATCCACTGACGCCCTTGTTCAGCCAGAAGCGCACAACATTATCCATAACTTCGATGACCTTGGGATTGCGATAGTTCAAATCAGGCTGTTGAACGGCAAACTGATGAAGATAGAATTGTTCACGTTGATCGTTCCACGTCCAGGCAGAGCCATAAAACACCGATTGCTGTGTAAGTGGGAGAAAGAAGACTTTTAAATAGGTGCGTTGCATAACCCAAATTAAAAATTTAAAATAAATAATTAAATTTATATAAAAATGAAAAAATGTTGCAAACAAATTTCAATTAAAAAAAACTTTTGCAATCATTCAAGTTTACCCAATTATTTGGTGGCTCTGGTTCGCCTGCTTGATTCACAGTTCCATCGGACCAAACATAAAAATCTTCGTAGCCCTCAACACGTTCCACCGATTTCTTAAACCATTCACACTGATCTGACGAGTGATTCGGCACAAAATCCAGCAAAATTTTTATATCTATCGATATAAAAATATATTAAATATTATCAAAATAGAAGCAGTTATCAAACCTAATTTATTGGCCTCCTCAATAAGTTCCTCAAAGTCCTGCATGTCACCGTATTCCTCATGTATAGCCGTAAAATTTGAGATATCATAGCCAAAGTCGACCATGGGCGATTGAAAAATGGGACTCAGCCAAGTGGCTGTAACGCCCAAATCCTTTAAATAGCTCAGTTTCGATATGATGCCTGTCAAAAGTAACGGTTTAAATGTTTGCTTTTATGAATCTCGAAAAAAATAAAGACACCTCTTAAGTCGCCCACACCATCTCCATTGCTGTCCATGAAAGAGCGCGGATAGATCTGATAGATAACGGCATTTTTCCACCAGTCAGTTGAAGAATTTGTGGCTGCTTGGGCCGTCGTTTTGGTAATGGCAGCCATGGCTAAGACGCTAAAAATTAAAAACATTACGTTGAGTAGATTTCTGCAACAGCCACGCATTGTGAAGGACCAGATTTTGTTACGATTTGAAGAATTTTTCTTAAATTTTAAATAAAAATAATTTTTTTAATATTTTGATATTATAACACGTAACGATTTTAAGTTTTACTCAAACTGAGCATATTTCTACACAAAACTTAATTTTTATAAATTTTTAGTAAATTTATTTTTTTTTTAATTGATATGACAACAAGCTTAAAACAATTTGGTCGACAATTTAACATTGTTTAAGATTTAAATAAAGAGATGCATATAAGAGAGGCATAATTTATACTGAAAAATCAGAGTTGCCAATATATTTTTTTATTTCCAATATTTGAAGAATAACCAAAATTAAATGTCCGTGCAATTCAATTACTCTCAAAAAAATATTTTGTTCTTTTGTTAAGAAAGTTTTAAAATTTATATCTTAATTTGATAAATTTACAATAGTAGAGAAATATTATTAAACTCAAGTACAAGTTTTCTTATGAATGACTCACTAACTTCAATGATAACTCTGTATAGAGCAATCACAGCAGACTAGACAGCTGTTTCATTGTCTGTTAAACAAAGTCATCAGTGTGGCGTGATCTTGAGTTCTATATTTTAAATTAATTATTAAAAATACATATTACTCATATAACTATTGACATAAGAAACTATTCAGTTAACAATTAAATAAAAAATAATTACTTTTTCATTTTAAGATTAATTTAATTCCATTAAATAAAAATAATTTGTTCAAAAACCTTTGTACAAGGAATCTTCTAAATAATTTCTTAGCAAAAATATCTACTTTCAAAGGTGTTTTTTTAATTCTTCCAACTTTACCAAATAGTCTTTTACATTTTATTTTTTGCTCCACGTCTTTTTAAAAGATGACCCGAAAACGATAAATATTTATTGAGATGGCAAGTCTGACTCGGTATTACTCATCACCAGAGCTGCCAGGTGGCGGGATTTTCCCCGTTTTTCGGGATTTTTCGTTCAAATGGGGATGGCGGGGAAAGCATTGATAAAAACGGGGAAAATAAAAATAAAACGTAAAGTATCTTGCTTTATATTTTAGAGCTACCTTGTCGAAGCAAAATATGTTATTTCTTATGCCATCTTGTAAACAAGTCCTTATTGCCGCTTGCGAAGAAATTTTTAAAAGTTTCACTTTACGAAAACATCAGCGGTCCCTTGACCTCTTATTTTCCACACGTTTCCATGTTTAAAAAAAAATGAGTTTCGTTTAGTTCTTGCCTTCACCAAAGCGGCATGTGCTAAAGGAAACCAATTAAAAAAACCAACTCTTGTATTTCTAGCGAAATTGGAGTTAGCTTCGAACTATTGCAAAAGACGCTCAGCATAGAACAGCTTGAATTTATTTTAGTATTCTTAGTTTTTCTTGTCAGCAGGCACTAACTAACTAAATCAAAAACCAAATACGCTCAAAACGTGTTGTGGCCCATTTTTTTATTTAGATTCCGTACTTCTTTTAACTTTCGCATACGTATTCGATGAAAATAGTAAAGTGGTAAATGGTAAATATATAGTTAAAACTATACAATAATTAAACTAGTTACTGTACGAACCCGTGTTCCAAATAAGGCTGATAATAGGGCTTACAAATGACCACTTCTGGACTGTATTAAAACGGATCAGTTTAAAACCATTGACAATGGTTCAAAAATCATCAGTTCGACCCGTAAAATCTTCAGTTCGTTCAATTCAAAACGGTATTGTAGTGGGACCAGTACTATCCCTTTTTGAACTAGTTCAGAACTATTCTAAATCTGGTCCATTTTTCTGCAGGGTTTAAACAAAACAAAAATAAAGAACTCTTTTGATAATAGCTCTCGATCCGTAATTCTCCACACTAAATCTTTGATGAAATTTCAAAAATGTTTTGAAATTAAAATAAATACTGAATGTTTAAGTGTTCATAATAATAATGTATATATTTAAAATAAATTTGAACAATTTTTGCAATTAGGGAATTCACAGTTTGCTTCTAAAGTTAACACCTGGTAACTTTAGAAAGATATTTCAATCGAACTGTGAGCACCTCTTTTTGTGTTTTGGAGCTAAATTGCACAAATAGTTATCAAAAATTTTAAATTTGTTCAATAACATGCCTCGAATGAACGGAAACGAAGAATTATGGAAAAATGTACTTACTTCTTCGACGATGCATTCTTCTTCCATTTTTTGCAACAAAATTAAATCAGCTGATTAGTGATACCACATTAACACAAAAGAAAGACATGAGCAGAAGTGAGATAACTTTAGCAACAAGTGGTATCTCAAGTTTGTACGTAAAACAAAAACAATCAAAGTTAACACGTGCTAAAATGTTCTAAAGTTAATAGACGGCAAAGTTAACAGAGCAGATAATACAGAACTATGAGCACCCTAAATGATTGTTAGGTTGATCTCAGACCCTTAAGGTTCTATCCCGAATATCAATAATATATCGCTTATAATTATTGTATGTTTTTATGGATTCGTACCAGTGATGATTTTTTGAGTGGAATAGTACTTTTTTGAGTACTATTGACTCTACAAAAGTACCCGAGTACCTTCATGCCGAAAAAAGTACTCTGTCTGGTGTATTAAAGAATTTTACTTGAAATTTTGTCAAGAGTTAAAAAAAAATCATTTGTGAAAATTAAGTCATAAACTTATTGCCAAAATTCTCGCCCAGTCATGTATTATGCCGTTGATTTTAGAATGGTTCCCAGAACAAGAACTTTTAAAAGAAAAAGTCAAAAATTTTCATAAAAATTCGCAATATCTTTGGTCAGGCGGCAAAGATTTGAAATTTTAGTTTAGCTCACTGGCGGCTATCGTTATAGCAAAAAAAAATGTTGTGCACTCGTCTTAGAATCGATCAAGGTAATTTTAAGTTGGTGGCAATGACAACTTTTATTTGCCCCATAGAGGTCGAGATGACCTAATATACATATATAACGGGTTCTGAAGAAATCTCGATTATATATTGTTCCTTTATGTGATAAATATAATAAAATTAAAAAAGTATTGGTTTTAATTTATGTATTTATTCACATATCATTACTTAATAATAAGTACCCAAAACAATAAAAAAGTACTATTTGCCTTTATAAAAAAGTACTCTCGGAAATTATACGATATCATCACTGATTCGTACGTATTTGATATATGTATTTATTTTTGTTAGAATGAAATGAAATAATTTAATTTTTGATACATTAAAATCATACTTTTTTCTAAATTTAAAAAGGGGGTAAAAAACGGGGAAACTCAAAGTAAAAAACGGGGAAAATTTTTTTTGTGTATGCAAAAATGGGGATTTTTATTTGCTGACACCTGGCAGCACTGCTCATCACTCACTTGGTGAGAGTATCTTTAAAGAAAATCAAGCAGTTTCCATTAAAAAATGTTTACACCGTAAAAACTCGTTGATGATAAAAATATTTTTTTGTGCTTAGTTAGCCAATATCAAAAAACTAGAAAATACACATTACCCAGAATTATTTTTTTTCGAATTTTGTTGTCAAATGTTGTTATATAGAGCAATCTACAGCCATGTCAGGCCTTAGCTTTTTTTTATAATTCCTTTATATATGAAGCAAATACTACGCAAATCTTTTTTTGTGCTCCGCAAATTCAACTAAAGCGTTGAAAACGTTTAAAATAACAAAAAAACGTCTCTCAGTAATAATATTCTTTTTTACTCATATATATGAAATATATATTTATCAAATATTTGTCTTCCATCTAAATTTTAGAGCGCAAACAAAGGCTGCATGTCAGTTTAAAATTTTAGATGCCGATGGGCACTAATGAGTTAATATAACTACAGGTATTCCAGCTTATTTTATTTTTGAATATGACTGTTGTGTTTCCTTTTAAGCATTTGTAGAAATTTTGCTTTTTTATTAGACATATTTATTATTGTGATATAATTCATTTAGGCCCGTTAACTGATCTCAATTTTAAACAAAGTTTAGCTCAAACAAAGTTTAAAATTCCTTAACTTCAGTTTAAATTTTAACGCCGATAACTCATCTCAAAAAATCTAAGTTTAACTTGGTGAGGCAAGTTTAAATTTAAACACAGAAATTCTAGGTTTAAAAAATTTAAACTTAGATTTTGTCAAAAATTCTCTGATAACATTGGAAATATTCTCAATCATAAACAAAAATAAAAAATAAAAAAATCATACTTCAAAACAATAAACAAATATATTTTAATTTTTGAAAAAAAAATATTCCAATGCAACTGACAATTTGCATTATTTTATCAAAAATTTTTGAAATATTTTGATGTCCTACGTCAAAGTTGTAGAATTTTTACTACAGTGCCGCTCAAATATGTTTTTTAATGTCAGTTTAAATTTTTAAACAGAGTTTAAGTAAACTGCCGATAAAAATGAGATAAGTTACGAAAATAATTTTAACTGAGTTTAAAATTAAAACTCTTTTTACGAAATCTGAGATTAAGGAATTTAAACTTCGGAGATCAGTTAACGGGCCTTAGTTCCAAACATCATCACCTCAAAATCATTAAAAACTCTGAAAATTTTGAATGTTAAGTTAGTTCCCTGGAAATTGAGAAGGATTTATCTAGTAAAACTTTAAATCACTTCAACCATTCTCTCAGAACTGTAAAACAATAAACAATATTAACTTTTATTCCAGGTTTGTTCTAACAAAAATTTTCAGAGATTGTAAAAATTGTATGAAAAATAAATAAGTAAATAAACTAAAACTTGCTTCGAGATTTTAAATCAAATTCAAATATGCCAATTATAATAAGTAAAATTTTTACTGGTTTTCTTATCTAGGTACGTTGCTTTTTTGTTGTTTTATAATTTTATGATTTTCATATAAAACTACTTTCTCTTCTTACTGTTTTAATTTTTAGGATTTTGTGTGCTTATACTATGAAATTAGCTTCTAATTTTGTAAATTAGATTTTTATTTTAAATTTTGGATATTTTTTTTTTATGTTTTTCATTTTATATATTGTTTTGTATAAAACTAAACTAAAAAACTAAAAGTTTTCATAAAAACCTTCTTCGTTATGTTTTTTTTTTTCAAGTGTATCGGCATAAACTCATTGTCTCTCATCGCTCTCTCTTCTCATTTATTTTGTGCTGTTTGCTCACTTCACTATATGCAGACAGTGCTGCCAGTTTTTATAATTTTTAAATTTCCAAAGTTTACCAAAATATCCCTTTTTTCATTCAATTAAAATAAAAAATCCTTAATGTCTCAATGCAAAAATGAAATGTTGGTACACTATTGATCTGGAGCTCGACCTAAAAGTGTTCTTAGTTTATTACCCTGAATATTAATTTTTATATTGTCATGAAGATGTTCTTAAAACGTTTATCATTGTCTGCAAAAAGTACTAACTCCATGAGGAACAAAACTGCAAACATCATAATTGCGTTAAAAAGGTTAAAATGCTTAGTGCTTTTATATAGAATACATCTTTTTACAGAGAAAGAGCAGCGATTGTTTTTTAATTTTCCATATATAATCTCTATTTTTCGTATTTCATTAAGTCCATTAAGTTTCAATAATAATCTTTTTTACTTAAATTGAATACGAAGTTAACCTTCATATTAAAAATGCATATGATTTATGGACTCCACCAATAAAAGTAAGCACGTTCATCAATAATTAATTCACTAAAGCATCAAACAGAACCTTCCAGGCTACCTTTTTACATATCTGCTACATTGTAGCATTCATGTTTAAAAACAAAAACCACTAAAACTCAAAAAATAATTTTATATATGTTTAGGTATTAAAATTAATCCCTCCATTATGAAACATGAAAATCGGCTTAACGCATTCATACAAACTTATTTTGGCGTCGATGTGTAAATTTGTATGTAATCTTTTCATATCAAAAATGTTTTCACATATTCCCCAGTAAGCTTAACCAACCAAATTTAAATGCTAAAATAATTTAAATATACGGGGAACTGGCAACACTGTGTGCACGTTTTTAGGAGACTAAAAATAGAGATTTATTTTTTCTCACATAATCAGTTGTCTTTTTTTTATTGTTTATTTGTTTGTGATCTTCTTTATGACATATGTCAGCTGTTTTGCTTTTTTGTTTAAGTTTAATAATTTGTTTTTGAACTTGCTGCAATCAGCAAATATTCAAACTTTAATTACTAATAATTAGTTGTTTGCACTGAAATTATCACTTCACTTAATGCGAATTCGATGCACACAAGCTGATATCAACAAAAAACAAATAATTCACAATTACAAATGATGATAAATTTTAGATCTTAAATATAATGCTTTTTCTATTGTGCCAATTTGTTTTAAAATTATTTCCTTTCGTTGATTTGTTGCAAAATTAGCTTGATTTAAA
This sequence comes from Tetanocera ferruginea, assembly GCA_958299015.1. Classification (NCBI taxonomy): domain Eukaryota; kingdom Metazoa; phylum Arthropoda; class Insecta; order Diptera; family Sciomyzidae; genus Tetanocera; species Tetanocera ferruginea. The sequence goes on from OY282641.1 coordinate 163,185,227, forward strand.
TTTTTCACATCGAAATTACAATTTGTTGCTTTAGCTTAATTGACAGCAGTACAAAAACTGAATTGAAAGAAATGAGCTTGTTGGCAAAAGACTTCATGATTTGCTCAGAGAAAGCTCACAGATCATGTTCCAAGTTCTCTTAATTTTTAGCTCTGTTACTCTTTCTTATGAAGTATGGGAGAATATCTCAGAGATCGCATTTGATTAGAAAAGGCACATTAAGCTGTTAATAGAGTACATTCTGAAATTTATTTCCGATCACCAAAACTAGTTTTATTTCAAAAAGATCATTTTTCAAACAGATACTGATTCTTTATAAATTGATCGGATTAGGTCTTGCCAGTGAAGTATCCACTAAATATTAAAATTCGTTTTTCATCGCTATCATGATTATTGCTTTGAATTAATATTTGAACTAAAATATATAAAATTAATTCTTTTATTTTATGAGTATATGTGTAAATATATAATTTTGATTCCGATTTAAACTATTTTTATGTTGGGCAGTTTTTATTACGTTGCAGATTTCGAAAATTAATATAAAGTTAGTACATTAAAAATTAAAGTCGAATATTGAGATTTCGTTATATCGAAAAAATTGGTTTGGCCTATTTTTATGTTATCAACTTCAAATCTGTTATCAAAATTTTTGAAGAACAATATTTAGTGTTACATAAACAATTTTACAAAGTAATTTGATTGAATTTTACAAAGTTATTGATTAAAACTTATCAACAAAATATTTATAAAATTTTATATATTTGAATAATTTAAAAAAAAATCTCATACATAGGAGACAAAATTATTAATTGTGTGTGTAAAAATTGGGTTAAAATGTTGCAAATAAAAAAAACAACTTTCTTAGATCAATACCTATAGTTAAAAATAAAATTATGATAATTGATTTGACAATGTTTCTCATAGAGGCCTGTTATAATGCTGACTCATTTGCCAATATTGGTTTATCTTGCCTCTGTCTCTAGAATTGTCAAAAGTTTTTATAATTTTTAAAACTTTTATACTCATCCGATATCAAATTTAATTTTTCATAGAGCGTAAGATTTTAAAGAATTTTGGAACAACATGCCATAGTCGAAAATCTGAAAATTGTTAAAATTAATTAAAAGTTGACTGCATAAAAAACAGAGACTACTGATGAGTCGGAGTAGCGTCCGACGAAAACATGGTCTAGTCTGCTCGGTTTTTTCTGCAAAGAACTTTGTTATTGCGGTGACCGTGGTGACCGTTGTGACCGCGGCATGCAGGTTAAGTGTGTGGCTTAGCATGCTCGGAGCCCCCCAGTTCGATACCCAGTCGCGGCGAAAAGTTTTTTCAATAAAAAAATGTTTCTGATCGGTCACCACCTCTCAAACCTCAGAGAGTAAATAATGCCATGTAAAGCTTCTTGAGAATATGCACTTTAGCCGTTCAGAGTCGGGACAAAACATGTAAGTCCAGTGCTCGGTCAATTGTGTACAAACATTTTATAACACACACAACACAATTGATCATAAGAAGCTCGGTCAAAGTCCTTTCAAGGGCTGGAATGGCCAATTTGTTTTGTTTGTTTTTACTTTGTTGTTATAGCAACCTGTTGCCTTCATGAATTATTTGAAATAATCTCTAAATATTATTCTTAATATATACATATATTTTTTAAGAATTATTGAACAAAAATTTAATTCCAATACATCGAACTATTTGGCAACACTGTGTTTACGTCTCTCTATCTTCTTCCATCTCTCTCTCTGTCCCGTACACTATATCTCGCGCACACTCTTCTATTATCTCATTCTCTTTATTCTTCTACACGGTTAAAAATCTTGGGCTAAATTTTAATCTTTTTTGGATTACATATAGGACACGACCAAAAAAAGATTACTTTTTAATCCAATGAAAAGTTTTAAATTTTCCAATCCAAAAAGGATTTATTTTTAATCCCCACAAAGTTTAAGATTTTTTATTTCAAAAAGGAATAATTTTTACTCCACAGAAAGTATAAAATATTATAATCCAAAAAAAGTTTAAATATTGTAATCCGAAAAGAGTTACTTTTTAATCCACAAAGGCTTAACATTTTCCAAACCGAAAAGACAAAAGTTTAATCTTCAAATCGTTTAGAAGTTTGCAAACAGAAAAATTTGTATAATCCAAATTTGAGTACTCTTGCTATATCTATTTAAAAAAAGGTAAGAGATAATTCTCATATTTCATAAGACTATTATTATTATATATATAAAAAAAGTTATCAAAATTAGCAAAATTTTGCTTATTTCTATACGAGCTTAAAAAAACTTATATTTTTTGTAGCGTCCGTTCCATTGTATGATTGATTATTACTTTGAACTAATTTGTACTAAATCTTGCTAATATTTTTATAAAATGTAGCACTCTTTCATCGCGTTAGAACACTTAAAAAACATATCGGTTCTTTTTGCTTCATTCTTGTTTTTAGAGTAATTAAAACCGTGCGAATGTCGCGTCCGTGCCACTGGGAGATGCCCATATGCATTAAATTCATTAAACTCATTCATTAAATTCATTTGAGGTAAGTAGGGGTTTTCCTACTCAACATGTACTGATCATCAATAGTTATTCTGTTTTGACTTAGCCAAATGTAAATAACTAATCCAAAAATTGAGCAATAATGCAACTCTTAAAGAACGAGTAGGCTATATAAAACCTTATAATAGACGTATATAATATAGTTTAAACTTTAAAGTATTGCCATTAGCTTCACTATATATACGTAAATAGTATTCATGCAAATGGGCAATGCCCTTACAAATCAGCCTTATAAATGTAATGTATGGAGAACCGTTTGCACAAACCCGCAATCAGCTGTTTTATGCATGCTGAAAGTTGACTGTTAACAAGTTAACAGCTGACATATCTCTCCAAATGCACAATCGTCTTTAGGGAACGTTCACACAATCTACCTGATAAAAATAACTAATTGACCAAAATACAAGCTTGCCGGTTTTCTTGAATACCCTTATTATGTATTATAAAACACTGCTTAATGTAATAATGAATATAATAATATTTTGGTTCAGATTTTAATAAACAATTTGTTTCATTTAATTAAAAATAAACTTCGAATGCTTTAACACATTAACAATTATATTTAGAGTAAATTTCGCAGTTGTAGTAGTTTTCAATCTTAAGTAACATAAAACATTTTTCCTGAAAATACTACATTATTTTAAATATGTTGTCCAAAAATAGTCTTAAACTTAAACTTTTTTTGATTAAAACCAAATTAAACTAAAGTATGGAATAAAAAATAGTACTTTTTGGATTAAAAATTCCTTTAAACCAAAGTGTGGATTAAAAACTAGTCCAAAATTTTTTACCGTGTAAGCGAGGTCGAATTTGCTTGATTTTTCAACTGTTTTTAGCACTGTGCAAATTTGCGTAAATTTATGCACGTTTGCCTTAATTTAACGCTATTTTTTCTATCATTGTAAATAAAAAGCTGAAGGACCGCGCACACAAGCTTTAGCTGCAACTGACAAGCCAATTAAAATAATTTTTTGTTTTACATTTCATAAATATTTTTCGAATAATTTACACATAAATGGGTGACAAATACAGTTCCCAAAGAAGAGCAAACAAAAACAAAAATAAAAAAGGATATTATTGGATTTATAATGAAGCTATCCACAAATTTTCGACAGCTTGACAAATGCAGAAATAAAAATAAAATATAATGCAATCATTGGCCCGAATATATTAAACGTCTTTCATTAATTAACCGACTTCAAAAAGGAGGAGGTTCTCAAGTTGGTTGGTTTCTCTGTTTTTTTTTTTTTTTTTTTTTTTTTTTTTTTTTGTGAATGTATGTACATCGATTACTCCTAAAGTACTTGCCCGATTGCCGTAATTTTTTGTCAACATATAGAGATTATCAACGCGGAGGTGCCCGTTTATGAAAGGGGGCGGTATTCGGAAAAGGGGCGTGTCTTTATAAGAAAAACACTGTATCTCAGTAAATATTAACACTACGGTAATAAAATTCACAGTAAAATTACAAGGGCAAGCACAAGTATTAAAAATAACGATCACTTAAGTGGGCGTAATTCTAAAAAAGGGTGTGGCAATATTATAAAAACTCTGTATCTCGAAGAAAATTGACACTAGAGTACTGAAATTAAGTACAGAGGTAGGTACAATTGTTGGAAATTACTATAACAAAAGTGGGCGTAATTCGACAAAGGGGTGTGGCAATATAAGAGAATTACTGTGTCTCGAATAATATTGATACTAGGGTACAGAAATTTATTACAAAGGTAGGAAAAATTACTACAAATTTTTGTAAAAAAAAAATGGGCGTTAATCGAGAAGGGGAGTGGCAATATTAAAAAAAAACACTGTATCTCGATTACTATTGACACTACGATACTAAAATTTAGTACAAAGGTAGGTACAAATATAACAAATTACTGTCAGTAATGTGGGCGGTATTCGATAAAGGGGCGTGTCACTGTAAGAAAAACACTGTATTTCAGTAAATATTGACACTAGAGTACTAGAGTTAATAAAATTCACAGAAAAAATGCAAGGGTAGGTAAAAATAATAGTCAATTAAGTGGGCGTTAGTCGACAAAGAGGTGTGGCAATATTAGAAAAACTCTGTATCTCGATTAATATTGACACTAGAGTACTAAAGTTAACTACAGGGATAGGCACAGTTATAAAACAATTAATTTCAATACAGTGGACCTGGTTTGATAAAGGGGTGTGGCAATATATAAAATACACTGTATCGCGAATAATATTGACACTAGAGTACTGATATTTAGTATAGAGGTAGGCACACTTATAACAAGTTATTGTGAATAAAGTGGGCGTCATTCAACAAAGGGGTGTGGCAATATTAGAAAACACTAAATCGAATACTGACACTACTAACTGAAAATGTACAGACGTAGGCACAATTATTACAAATTACTACCGAAGAATTGGGCGTTCTTCGACTAAGGGGTGTGGCAGTGTGTAAAAAACTGTATCATATTGACTTAAGGGTGGTAAAATTCATTGTTAGAATGGGTAGAACTATTGAAAACACTATGACAAAGAGTGTGATATTCTCGACAAAGAGGCGTGTCAATATTATAAACACACTATATTTCAGTCAATATTGACATTGGGGTAGTGATAAAAATACAAGAGTAGGTACTGATAAACATACTGACAAAGACTAGAATAAGAAACGACAGAAAAGCATTTTCCATATTATGAGCATAAATAATTGGTGTTTAATTAATTTATACACTTTTTTAATATATATCATTTTCTCTAAAAAGAAAGAAATAAAAACTTTTTAACAAAAAAAAAAACCTACTTCAAAATCACTAGAAAGTAAAAAATAATTTTAAATTACTTTTACTATTTATTTCTTGGTCAAATTTGTATTTTTATAATAAATATATTTATTTTTTTATGATAATAAGAGCTTCGAAGTCGGCGCTAATATAATCAGATTTTTTGTGCAGCTGCAGCACACATATAGCATTTTAATTAAGATTTAAGAAAAATTAAGATTACAAATTAATACTGCGTCACCCAAGCAGGATATTTACAAATAAAAAAGTCTTAAATAGAGTAGGGTTGGCGAAAAAAACATGATTTTACTTCAATGATTAGCGCTGACTAGAAGCTTTTATTATCATAAAAAAATAAATATATTTATTATAAAAATACAAATTTGACCAAGAAATAAATAGTAAAAGTAATTTAAAATTATTTTTTACTTTCTAGTGATTTTGAAGTAGGTTTTTTTTTTTGTTAAAAAGTTTTTATTTTAATTTTCATAACAAAAGCTTTGTCAGAGCTTTCAGCAAACCAACAAATTCTTGCAAATCCTATCTCAGTATTTATGATTTCTATAAGAGTTGCCTTAGATGTTGGTGACGCATGGCAAATGTTATTTATTTTAAGTTTTTTTTCCATTTTCAGAGCATACTTTCAGGCATCTAATTTAAAGTGAAATGAATTTTGTTAATCATTAGAGCAACTTTTGAATTATTTAAAAATTATATAAAAATATATTCAGTGTCATGAGCTTGTGTGCTTTATCTTGCATATAAAATACAAACAACGTTACAACAAAAGCAATGCAGAACAGTGTTTCCCAAATTAACTTGGCTTACTTCTACGCCTGCATTTTCACATTATCAAGTATATCGCTATTCAGTTCAGCTTGAATACTTCTGGCTCAACGCGTTCGTTCTGAGCTTGTCAAGGTTTTCTGTTGCTGCTTCATGGCTTTCACTGCCACTCAAGCAGTTTTTTGCGCATTTTCAAGTCATGCCAAGATTGAACAACGACCTGCAAGCCATCATGAGTTGCTCTTGAATATTATTTAAAATTCTGCGGAAGACAAGTTCATTCGCTTCCATGCTTCTTGCTGCTTTTAAGAACAGAAAAGCAAACAAGTGAACAACACAACAGCTCTTGTTTTAAGCAACTAAAGCATAAGGTGATGATTACGTAGATGAAAGAGGGTGGAAGGGTTAGAATTATTTGAATGATGATGTTCATGTTTGTGTTGCTGATAATTGTTCTTGATGATGGTGCAAATTTAACATAGTCATCAGGAACAACATCAGCTAATCCCAAACAGCTTAAATACTGCACAACAGCAAGTTTTAATTTTAAACAATGGCTGCTAGGCAAAATTCACTGAGACAAAAAACTACTTCTTTTCTAACTTGCTCGCTAATGTAATTATAAAATTGTTGTTGCTTTCATATTTGCTCTTCTTTTATATGAACTTTATAAAAGTTTCTTTATATGCATTTTGCACAATTTCAAAAGGATTTCCTACACAATCTGCAAAAGAACTTTTCACATTTTGCACTTCTTCCACACAGCACTGCTTCAAATAAGATACTTTTGAGGAAAGATAATTTTCTAGCATACCTAGCCGCATACTTTTCGTTGGTAGAAAAGTGCTGAAATTAAACTTATGTGTCAACAGCAAGAAATTAAAACTAATGCTTGTTTATTTTGAAACTTAAACAAAACTATTCACATCATAAGCAAGCGTAAATAAAAGCTTTTAACTCATAACCACTGAAGAACGCTGCAAACGTGTTAAACAAATTAAATAAAAATAATGTCAACAATTTTAAGTTTCATGATTCAACAAAATTTAATTAAAACCAAAATACATCAAATAGTTGTCACTCAAACACTTCCACACTTCACTTAACCATGAATAATTACTTGATATCTACACCTTAATTTATGCGCTAAATCGCTTTAAACTACGTCCTCGTAGTTAGCTAGTTGTTTTAAAATGTCGCCATACATACACGAGTTGACAGAAAAATAATTTTGATAATGAAAACTCTGGTGTTTATCCCTCATTTAGTACCCAAATCCATTGTGTGTGACTTTGCTGCGAGTGTTAAAAGTTTTTCAAGCTCAACCTTTGTGTTTGGAACAATGAGGTCGATGAAAATATTTGAAACTCCTTTCTTTTTTGTGATGTGATTTTGTGAAGTGATGAGTAGTACTTCACAAAATTTCATGCAGGCTAATTATTGCACAAAAGTTGAAATTGATGCTTAACTTTTAATTAATTACGTGGTGCTTTATTTAAATGAAAGCATTAAATTTTGTTCTACAACGGGTTGAAAAAATTGAGAGTAGAAAATACGATAAAAAATGTGTTCAAATTGTGCACAAATTTTGCTCTGCATACTTTCAGGCTTAACATTTTTGCGGTAGGTATCAATGAAAAAGTTTGAAAGCACTGTAATAGATAGAATTACTTTGAGTGATATTGGGTGCGCATCATGATGCTTGACTTTAATGTATAGAAATCAACCAAAACGCACTTATCTAGAAATTGTAAAAAAGCAATATAAAAGGTTTTCCAATAAGAGGTGTTATTTTGATATTCCAAGAGAAATTAAATTTTTTGAGATAAATGATCGGACGTTTATTTCATAAAAAAAAGGAAGGTATGCCGTTCAAATTGATAAATAACATCAGCCAAATGGCCACCACGACCACGCTTACAGGACCAAATGCTTTTCATGAAATTTTCCATAACATAATCGCATAGTGGCTGCCCTATATCCTCGATAGACTTACGAATTCCATCTTTGAGCTCTTGAATCGACGTTGGGCTATTGACGTAGACCTTCTCTTTCACGTGGCCCCAAAGGAAGACGTCGCAAGGTGTTAAATCACAAAATCTCGGTGGCCAGTTGTGATCACCTCTTCGAGAGATAACACAGAAACGGAAACTTTTCCCGTTTTTGATGATCGGCCGGCTTGAGTTCTTGTGTTAACTGAACTTTATAAGCCGTAAGACCCATGTCGTTATGCAAAATACGGTTTGTGGAATGACGTTATGTGGAATGCCCAACGACGAGGAATGAACAAACCTGGGTTTTCTTCAACTCTTTGGGCTACAGCAGGAATATTCTCAGTTGTTCTTTAGCGACGTGCACGGGTTTTATTCTTCACATCCCTAACTTGTCCCAACAGCTAAAATTTGTCCACCAATTTCTGTATTGCGGTGCGAACTGTAACTGCAAAATTTTCACCATTTTTTTAGTGAATTTTTATAATTTCAATGCGTTGTTGAAGCGTGTATCGATCCATTTTTAGTAATGAAGTAGTCAATTGTCAAAAAATAAGAGCTTTAAAACTGAAAGCTACCGACATAGCGGGCTATTCAAAATAACACCTCTTATTGGAAAACCCTTTATGTACATATATGACCCAATGGTCATGCAAAGTAAAGTACATATAGTTACAATTGCAGACTTAAATATAAACTATTGGGTTAGTAAAATAATTTTGACCGCCTAGATTGGTCGATATGTCCTGTTATTATGAATTATGATTTATGAGCTGAAAGTCAACCATACCTATATATATATATGTATACATATATAGTAAACAAAATTTACAACAACAACTCGGTATAGACTCTATGCTATAGAGTCACACTGTAGACTAGGCAGCTGTTTCGTTGGTCGCTACACCAACTCATCACAATTTTGCCTTGGGGGAAATTTTTCTGTGAAAACTGCTAAAGTTTTATTTAATCTCTTATAAGTGCCGATTAAAAAATCCATGCAACACCGTTTAGACAAGTTAGATAAATCAGGGAACTCGTAGTAAGCGTAGAAACTTTGCCTGGCTGGTAGTTGAATCCTCTTTGAATTTCTCTTTGCTTGGTGACGACATCATAAACTTTATAACAACCTATAATATTTTTATAAGATCAAATATATAATCCTTCACTGTGACATTATGACTTTTATCACAGCACCAACTTTTTTAAATTGTATAAATATTTAAGACTTAATTGCAATAATTTATGCCTCTCAGTATCTACAGTAGAAATCACTCTAATATTGAATTGTAAAATAAAAAGTTATTTATTTTATTAAACTTAAGATGAACTTGCGACATGAACTTGCGACAACTTTTGACAATGATCTGGTTTTGTGACCAGTCGTGTGACAAGGTGACCCAGCTTAAACAGCAGCTTATTTATTTTGCTTAAGTAAAGGAGACACACACACACACTCTCTCTCTTAAAGTTTTTCAACCATCTGTAAATAGGTTTCACTGTATGACATGGGCTCAAAATCCAATTAACCCAATTATTTTTGAAGAAAAAATCTCTGACTTGCTTCACTCACCACTCTTATTCCATTGTTTTCTTTTTACACTGTACAACAATTTTCAAATTTTTCAAAATAACTTTTTTTTATCGACTAATACAGGTAGAAAAGACAAAAATATTATAAGGATATCGTTTTGAGAATGCTATGTTGATGTAATTTTAGGATGGAATGAAGCTGAGCACTAAATTTTGCTAAAATAAAACTAAAGTACTAATAAGACTATAAGTACTAAAATAAGAACTTCAAAAACTTTTTAAAATAGCCGTCGTGTTGTATGAATAATAATAAAATAATATGAGGGAAATGTTTGTTTGGTGTTTTAAGACTCTAGCATACTTTTTGTATGAGTCTTTTTGGTATCTTTGAAAGAATATAAAATTTCATTATAACTCACTTTAGACTAAATATCCTAGATATGCTGTCGTAGCTTGCTTTTATGAAAAATGTAAACATTTAATGAAAATTTAATGAAATTAATAAATTTTCATTGCATATTCTTAAGAACTGTTTACATTGAATACATAATAAAAAACTTTCAATGTTGATCTTTGTAAGTAAGTTACAAACAAATATTGTGCAAAATTATTTCTACTTCGTAAAATTTGGCTAGAAACATTTTCACAGGCATGTCAAACCTCTAGAACTGCTTCTAAGGAAGAATATTCACTGACACAGAGAGTTTAGTTAATTTTAACTAGCTATTAACTGAACTGGTTCACACAGAGATACAGTGAATAAGCGAATTTTGTTGTACTTTTGCTTACTAATTCATTTGAATTGTCAGTGTTTCAATAACTTTTTGATTGATTAAAAATATTACTGAAAGTAAGGCAGAGGTCTGCAAGTTGAACACCATGCATTTATGACATTTCCGAGGATGGCAACAATGGTATTTTAACTGTCATCTTCATTGTTTTTGTTTTTTTGTTATTTTGAGGAGGTGTTTCAGGCTTTCCAGATGAATGATCATATTTTTTTTTTGTTTTGAAAGTTATCCAATCAGTTTATTCAGCAAAGTTGTAGCTTTTGAAATATTCTTTCGAACGTTATAATACGATATAACACGCGAAAAATATTCATTTGGATATAAGTTATGGCCAAAAAAGTTGGAGGTATTCAACTTACGGACCTCTGCTCTACTAATGTTTCTTCGAAAATATTACTAAGCCTACACTCAGAAAAAAGTTTCTCGTAATATGATAAAAAAGGCATCATATTTAGAGAATAATGATATAGACTTTGCTCCAGAGATTGCTATTCTCTAATTGCGATACTAAAAATTCTCTAAAAATGATAAAAAATATATCGTTTTTAGAGAAAAATACTTTTTTTTTGAGAAAATATTTGTTTTTATTGAAGAAAATACTTCTCAAAGTTAATTTTTTATCGAAATATAAGAAAAGTTTTTCATTTTCAATAAAATTTCTCTATAAATGAAAAATTTTTTGTGCGAGAAAAATACTTATCATTATTAGAACATTGAAATATTTCCATTTCCTAGAAGTAAAGAAATATTTCTTCGAAAATGTGAAAATTTATTCTAATTGAAGAAAATTTTACTTGAAAAATTTTACTTGCTATTATCAAAAATAGAGAAATTTTTTAGCGGAGCAAGGTATGTGTTTTTTCTCAGTGTACTCTCATAGAATTGTGGGCATACTTTTAGGCACTTTTTAAGTTGGGTTATTAACAACTCAAAATGTGTATAAAGAGCAAAGCAGAGTAAAATTGTTATTTTTTATAGTTAGCATGTTTTACAATAATACTCCTCATAAAATTTTTTTTGAAGACTGTGAGCACCACAACCATTTCAAAGGCATTTATTTAGCATTTCTCTTATTCCTTCTCTTAGTAAATAGCTAAATTGATTGTTAATTTTAAACTCATACTTTGCATTACTTAGACGTATATTTATTTCGATACACGTGTAATTTTTATATTTGCTATCCGAAGCAAACATTGGCCGAAATCTTTAATTTTTTTTTTTTTTTGTGTGTTGCATTGTGTGCTTGTCATTGATTTTAAGTACGGTTGTTTTTGGAAACTTTATAAGACTCGCATGCTTTTCATCTTTCACTTAACTTACCTTTCATGGTATTTTTATTTTATTTCTATTCTTTTTGTATTGGTTTTTTTTCTTTTATTTTTCTTCATTTGTATTATTCAGTTTTCTTGTTTGCCAGGTTTCTTCCTTATTATTGCCAAGCATCAACACAAAAAAAAAAAGGTTTTATTCTACAAATGTTCCCTTAGGAACCGACGAATACGTTTAAATATCTTCAAAGTCTTGTAGATGTTATTATTACTGATTTTATTATATACTATTTATTTTTTGAGAGATTTTCTTCTTATATATATATATATTTTTTTTTTGCATTTTTTTTTTCGTTTTTTAATGGACCAACACTTTTGTGGCTTGTCAATTTCTAAACCCTTTTCATCGAATGACTTCACAAACGTATTTTACTCATTCAAGCTTTCAATTTTGCAAGTCTTATTATTTGTCAGGAATTTAATATTGATTAAATTTATTTTTTATTCATTCGAACTTCTAAATGTTTGCTTAATAAATTTGAATTACAAATTATTGGAAAAATGTTTCATTTATTAAATTGTATTTGTACAGCAAGTTAGCAAATATTAAACTTGTTCTTTTGCATTGCTTGGATATGTTGTTGTGTGTTTGTCAGAAGCTTCTGGCTATGATTTCATTCATCAATGTTGATTATTTATTTTTTAACAAATAGCTTTAGCTTTTATTGTTGTAACAGCAATTGGAACAGGGCATTTAATTAAAACTTTCGAAACTCAGACATCAGGTAATTTAACCAACGTTATGCAAATAGTTTTTTGAAATGAAAATAGATAATATTAAAAATCAGCTTTTTTTATACACTTTTTACTAATAATAAGATTAATTGATTTCAAAAAAAAAAAAACACATAATATTATATAGAAATAAATGACCGATTCGTTTTTATAAAACCAAACTCTATTCAACGTATCAGGCTTATCGCATCCAAGTAATGCTGTTTGCATAAAAGAAAAATTTCAGTGCATAATTTTAGGATTATTTAATATTGCGTCTTAGAGCGCTGTTATTATGAAAAGGTTGTTGAATTTGCTGTATGTATTATGTCAAGTGCTCTCTTATTTAACCTAATGCCTGAAAGTGCTGGTGCTATGCTCACTTTTTTTCTAAAATTACCATAACATAATTCCGTAAAATGTGAGTGCGGAACGCTTGATTTTTTTCGAAAAATTTCATAGCATATTTTTAGGCATTTTTGTTTTGTGATTGTGATTGAAACTTCAAAAACTTTTTAAATTTTTTTCATTTTGAAATTTTCTGATTTACAAAAAAATTTTAAACTTATTTGTCGTACCTACTATAATTTCCGTTTTTACTTTAAGGTATTTTATACATATTTGGAACTAAAAATTGTTATTTACACAATTTAAAATCATGTTTTTTTCTTTATTGAAAACTGGCCCGTCATTTTTGACGGCAAAGAACTAGTGTTTTAATAAACGTACACAGGAACTTGTTCTATGGAATTTGTATGCAACGTTTATGTTGATACTAATGTAGAATCCCGTGATACGGGTCAACACGGATCGTATTCAAAATTATTAAGTAGCAGACTATATGACGTTTTTCATGCACCTCAAATTTTGTTTCATTCCAGTCAATGTGTTCTTACTGATAAATTTCAAATAAATTTTATGTGCCTACTTTTAGGCTAACAATGTTTTCATATAAAAAGCACTGTAACAGCGAAACAGGTTCTGGTTCAGGCTGAACATGCTTTAAGAAGCGTAGCAATAACAACTATTAACAGTTTGAGCGATATAGAACACGAAGCAGGACGCTTGTATTTTATATATTAAGAAGATTCTTTTTAATAACACTACACTCAGAAAAACATCAACTGTAATATTAACAGTCGGCCGCTGTTATTTCAAAACACTGTTCGATTGAATGATTTGTAAGAATGATTTGTTTAAGTAAACAATTTTCTTAGTTGAATGAACGTTTCAAAGTATTTTTGTGCTGTTAAAATCATCTGTTGAAATCTTTTTGTGCTTATATTGAATTGTCAATTTTTTCTGAGCAATAGTTTTTATATGTGTTTTGCTATATTTATATTATCGTTGCCAGTAAGTCAGTGGATGTGCACTAGACAGTCATGCGGGAGACGTGGGTTTGAACCCTAGCTGTGTAAGTATCAATAATTTTAATTTAATAATTGAAATTATAATAATCCTGTTTCATTAATTGTTTGGTCAAAAATAACCTTCAAAATAAAATGCTTACAATCTTGCAAAAAAAAAAATTGCAAATTTCATTTTTTATATAAAAAAAAAATATTTTAAATAAAAAAAAAATTTTTGTTGGCCATGACGGATTTGAACCGTGGACACTCGAGTATTAGACGCACACGTTAGCACACTCGACCATACATTAACTTTCAAACCAGCGATCAAATTTCAACAAATAAGTTTTTATACGGGTTTCGTGTTCCATAAACCAACAGTCAACCGACTGTTGATTTGAAAGTTTCATTTGTTGGATGGTAATTAACAGTGAAATCTGTTATTTCAACCCATGATTTGTTTGATAAAACATCATTTTTTCCCTGAGTGTAGGTACAACAATTTTTTTTATCCACATATGTTACGAAAAGTTAAATTAGTTCTTTAGCCGTACAATAAAAATAAGTAACACAATTTTTATGCTTGGATGAACTTATTTTAATTTCAGATCAACAACAGTACTTAAGAATTAAGCTGATGGCAATGAATATTTTTTAAGAGATACTTTATTTTTGTAAAAGTAATCTAATGCTTTTCTTCCTTACGTTTCTAAGCTTGTTTAAAGCTTACTCCCAGCTTGTTTAGCTGATTGGGAACGCTCTTTAATATCAGCATTTTTTTGCTGTGTTACTGATTCGTTATTGTGTGTGTGTACTTGTTCATGTGTGTGTCTATAGTCAGCGTGTTTTTGCTTTTATTAAATTTTCATCTCTCGCATCTGTCTTCCTCGTCAACAACGTGTTTCTCCCTACATTAATTTGTTTGAATTTTCCTTTAAAGCCTTTTATGATGCGAGACTTTGTATTGGAGTGTTTGTCTACTTTTATGCTTATCAAGATTTTCGTTTATCTCATGTTCTTTTTTTTATCAGTAATATCAAAATTATTTTTCGCTAAACGTGATAAACGCTGTGCAGGTGCTCAACTGCGTGAGGTACACTTTTTGTGCGTGTATTTTATATTTTCTCAATTTATGCATTTACGACATTAACTGTTAATATATGCAGTAAAGGTTGAACACGGCAAACTCTCTCATGGGAGGAGAGTTAAATTTAAGCTTTCAGTAAATGTTGAAGTATTTTTAATTCATAACTTTCTGTGAACTTTTTGAACAAAATTCAGGTTTTCTGTTGTGATGTACTATTTTTTAAATGTTATAGCTTGTAATAGTAAAAAACACAAATTTTTGTTATATGTAAGGCACATATACTTCCGCATTGGTTTAGCAGAATTGTGCTTCTTAGCTTTTTAAATAGACTTAAGAATGAAATTAGAAAACTACTGTGGAAGAGTTGGTATAGCGATAAGCAAAACAGCTGTTTAGTCTTATTGTGGACTATTTAATAAAGATTTGCGTTGTTGTAGCAACCTGTTGATTTCTGAATTATTTCACATAAAGCCGTTTCAAATGAGAAATCTTTTCAATTGTTAATGCATTTTTTATTGTCCATCTTCTGAATAAGGATGCGAGTCTCTGCATATGTTCATTTCAAAGTTCCCTTTAAAAAAGATATGTGCACATAAAACTAAAAGAATTTAAGCCAAACTTTTCAACCGAAAGTGGTGGTGCTCCATACAACACTGTTTGCTTTTTTTTTTTGTTTATGAAATTGTTAAATTGAAGAGTTTGACGTATGTTGATACGTTTGAGAATGTAACATACTGTTTTTATAGACAAAAAATAATTTAATGATGTTTACATATATCTTATTCTTTTTATACCCTAAACCTGAAAGGTCAGGGTATATTAACTTTGTGCAAACGTTTGTAATGCATACAACGAAGCGAGTCCGGTATAGAAAAGTATATATATTCTTGATCAGCGTCACCTCGTGAGTTGAGTTATTCATGTCCGTCCGTCCGTTCGACCGTCCGTCTGTCCGTCTGTGTGTTGTCCTTATACACAGGATAAGAAGAAGGAGTAGAGATAATAACATGAAACTTGGTAAACATGGTCACATGCACCCAAGGATCTGCATTATTGAATATTTTTGGAATCCGCTCACGGACACGTCTACCTCCCATACAACGCAAAAATTTAAAACTGCATAACTGAGCTCATAACAAGCCTACAACAATAAAATTTGGTGTGTATGTGTTTTATACCAACACAAAGATGACTTCGGACGTCATCCGTTCACGGACACGCCCACCTCCCATACAACCCAAAAATTGAAAACGCAATAAATAAGCCCGTGTTTAACCTAAAGAGCTTAAATTTGGCACATATGTTTTTAATAACAAAACCAAAAATGGTTTTGAAAAATGGACATCATACGCCCACGGACTCGCCTACCTCCCATACAACGCGAAAATTGAAAACTGCATAACTCAGCTCATAATTAGCCTACAACAATAAAATTTGGTACGCATGTGTTTTATATGAACACAAAAATGTCTTTGAAAAATGGACGTAATCCGCCCACAGACACGCCTACCTCCCATACAACCCAAAAAGTTTAAAACTCAATAAATGAGGTTATGTTTGTCATAGAGAAATTGTATTTGGTATGTATGTATTTTATACCAAAACTAAGGTGTGTTCAAAACTTGGGAGTAATCCGTCCATGAACACGCCCACCTCCCATAGCGAAAGCACAATAAAGGCATTAACTGTGAGCTACAGTAATAAAACTTGGTATATGTAAATTTTTTATCAACATTTAGATGCATACAAAATATAGGCTTCATCCGCCCACGGACACGCCCATTTACAAAAATATTTACAAAAAATTTTTTGGTTTTGAAAAGTGGGTTTAGGGTATTTCATAGTCGGCCTAGACCGACTTTAGACTTTCTTTGCTTGTTTTTTTTTTTCTTTTTGTTCTGTTGAGCGCAACTCAACACATCTGTGTGGGTTGCCTGTATTACGTTTCCATGCAACTTACATGAATAACATTTCATAACCTTATTTTTATTTTTTCAATGTTTTTAATATTGACAACATAGTCGTTCCATAAACATTGCATACCCATAAAAATAACCATATTTTAGCCATACTTAGTTCGTTAAAAAAAATTCATATTTATTATGAGTTAAATTTTAAGTGCTCCGCAAACTCCCACACAGCTCTTGACAGATAGTTAAAGCAAAATATTGATTTTCTATTGAAAATACAAAATAATATCAAGCATTTGTACCGATCCTTCCGCCCACAAAAAGAAGCAAATCTCCTCAAATTGATACTAGAATTTTAAAAAAATATTTAACTTAACTTTGTTTTATATTTTTTTATGCAAATTTATTTAGAATGTCATTTATTCAAATCTACGAAGGAAAAATTAAATTATGTTTTTCTAACAGAAACAATATTCAATAAATACCATCGTTTAAAATGGTAAGAGTTTTGCCTAATTTTGGGCTCATCGCCTTCGTGAATTCGAGCCAACAACAGCTATAATAAGTAACGTTGTTGAAGGCTGCACAGACTGGAGTTCTATCATCCGCGAGACAAACACGTCTTTGATATTGACACTCACTTTCTTTTTATAAGATAGTATTATAATTTCACTCAATTATTTTCTTGATTAAGAAATAATATAAAAAAACTGTATGAATTAAAAAAGGATAATTTTCAAGATATTTATTTTTATTATGTGTGTATATATCACAGCTACCTCGAAGCCTTCCACGTTCATACGTTTAAATGTTTATTTATTTAATTTCGCAAACATTTGCCGCCATACTTTATTTTCAGCTGTGCATCCGGTCCAAGTGGCTCTCGAATGGAATTAAAACAATCGAATAAACAACGATTGGAATAAGTTATACCATTAGAGGCACAGAGAGGCTTAATATCTGTAGTTGAACACTTAGAACATTCACTAGAAATGGCTACATCCACAAAAGCACTCAGTAGCAGCAAAATAAACGCAAAAAACCTCATAGTTACTTAAGGAAGTCTTTCACAAGCAACGCAAAATATGCTATTAAATACAAATTTATAAACTTGATTCCAATATTTAATGAGTTTCAATTACTTAGAAATACATTTATATAGATGTTATACTTATTTCATCGAATTAGGCTTGGTGTGAAAAAATAATGTTATGGTGTTAATGTGAAAACTTGTGCAACTTAGCAAAAGCATGTAAATGACAACTACTTAGTTTTTTTGTTATTTGACTATATTAGACATAGAGCTTAAAATTTTATAGATACTTTGATATTAATTGTCTTAAATAATATCATTTTATGGCGAAATGTTGAATTAGGTAAAATCATCTTCAGCCATTTGAAATTTTAAGTAATTATTAAAAATAAAATACTTTAGTGAAGTTCGGAATATATTTTTTTTCATGTTTAGTTATGGCTGTTTAATTATGACCCTAGCTAACTTCTAAAGCAAGACGAATTGAACTAAGTTGCGTGAATTCGGTTATTGATAAGAACATCGAAGAACAATATGAAACAGTAGAACTAATATTACTTTTTATCGATAAAATAAACACTAGCGTTTGAATTGCATGAATAACATGCCATAAATGAAAGCAGCGTAAAAGAAATATAGTCTTTAACTCTACTGTGCTTGTTATTGTAGCACTGTTGTACATTATTTTAATTAAAATAAAAATATGGAATTTCTTACAAATTGTTCGCTGTTGATACTGCTGGCTTTTGCAATTTCAGTAGATTCGGAAGATTCTGGAGCAAGTTTATGTCCACACTGTTCAAAAGAAGATAAACCACTCTGTGTCTTAACCGCACAAACGTTCAAAGAACGAACCATAGACAATCCATGCTATTTTGAATGTGTGAACAAAGAACGATTAACATTTGGTCCAAACATGGGCCTAACCAAGATGCACGATGGCAAATGTGTACCTGATAGAAGGTTTTGGGGATATGATAAAGTATGAACTTTAAATTCAGCAACACGAACATTCTTTATGAAGTACATTTTGTTGTTATATTTTATTATCAAAGTACTATTTGGAATAATTCAGTCTTAAATTTTTTTAATTTGGACTGTTGTTAATACTTATTTTACTGTTAATTCAAAGTTATTTAATGAAATTATAATAAATATACCTTTTAATACTAAACAATCTGTAAAATGAGAGTGTTTTGTAAAAATCAATTGTTGTGCTATTCAAGGCTATTCTTGAAAAGGAACTATTCAGGATCATTTGAAATTGAAATTAAAATCAACTTTTTACATAAGAATTATGTTGAATCCGCGCCAAATTCCAATTTCAAATTACAAACACGCAAACATAGCAACAACAAAAAACACAAACACTCATAGCATCGATCATCGCTACAACAAAACTATACAAAATAAGCGTGTCTCAGCAAAGTGTCTTAGACAAGTTTTGTGTTTCTGTTCATAAGCTTTGTGTACTCATATATGAGTCTATGCACTGTCTTCATGCAGTTGTACATGATCTCAATGAACTCATACGTAAGGTTATGAAAGAGCACACTGTGTATATGAAATTTTTCATAAATACTGGAACGGTTAGTTTTAAAGCATGTCGTTGATAGCGATAGCTATTAAAACTCGTTAGTTTTTTGCCAGTTGAACGTTAACAAATTATAAAGGCAAAATAAATATTGGTGTTCTCGCGAAGTGGTGACCGTGGCATGCAGGTTAAGTGTGTGGTGGCTTAGCATGCTCGGAGCCCGGGTTCGATCCCCAGCCGCGGCGAAAAATTTTTTGTTGAAAAAACGGTCACCACCTCTCTGCAGACAATGGCAAACCTCAGAGAGTAAAAAATGCCATGTAAAGCTTCTTGAGAACATGAACTTTAGCCGATCGGAGTCGGCATAAAACATGTAGGTCCAGTTCTCGGTCAGTTGTGTGCAAAAAACATTTAATAACACACACAACTAGGGTTCCCAACTGTCCCGGATTTCGTGGGACGTTCCGCATTTCAGCTCATTTTTTAGCGTCCCGCGACGACTCCTTGCGGGACACCGTTTGTCCCGCATTTGAGAACTTAAGATTGTTTGTATTAAAATTTCCAATTTGATATGAAACACAGTTTCCTAAACCTCGTTTCAAAAGAGAACAACATTTTTTAGTTTCATTTTTTGATGCAGAAAATTTTTTAGAGCGTAGTTTCTTGCTCTTTTTGTACTGTTCGCTGAACTTTATGCTGTTTTTTAATGTTTTTTACTGTTTTTCTTAATATTTAAATGCGCAAACATTTAGAACAAATGGTCGCACAAGTAGGGGAAGAGTGGCATGAAAGAGCCAGTTTTAAAAAAGTTACAAAATATATAAAAATTATTAATAAAATTATAATTCTTGTATCAAAAGTATTTTCTCATTCATTTATGAACGTAATTCCATGAAATATTTTCCAAAATCAACAATATTCTTGGACCTGTAGCCATTTATAAAAAACATGAAATTCGGCTCTTTCATAACACATGTGCATTGAAAGAGCCAACCAAAGTTTTGAAAGAGCCATCTTCTTATTACAAGACTCAACACGAAAAATAATGAATATTTTATTAAAAATATTAATTGTTATTATTAAAAGTATTGTTTTTACAAAAACAAATAAAATAAATAAAAAAATTCAAAACTAAAAACAAAAAATAGTTAAAAAACTTAAAAATATTTTTAGCAAAAAAATTAAATCGCTATGAAGAAAATCTATAATAATAAGACCTATTCCAAAAACAAAATAAGAGGTTTAAAACACTTAAAAACATTTTTGACAAAAAAAATTTAAACTTCCTTTACGCTTCTTCATACCACCGCAACCCAGCTCTTTCAAAACATATTGTCCAAAGAAACATAACCTCAAAAATTAGTATGAAATCAAGATTTTTCCGACAAAATAAATATGTTATTGGTAGGCCTAATATATCCATAAAATTATAGTATAATAATATTACTGTTAGTTTTAAAGGTGAAGACGTCACAAAACAAATAAAATGTTCTGAAAAACTTACTTAATGATGAAGAAATCCAAAATTCGATACACCATCGTCGTTTATTATCAGTGAACTGTCAAATGTTCGAGGGTTGCCATATGGCGAGTATTGCTTCTTAAAAATTATAATTTAATAAGCATTCGTATGAAAACTACCGCGTAAATCAAGATGGCTCTTTCAAAACTTGGCTCTTTCATGCCACTCTTCCCCTACGGTGTTGCACCGACGGCTATAACAAAAATTACATACAAAATTAATTATTTTCTCAAGAAAAAATTGTGAAGTAAAATTACGGATGACAAAATATTTTTTTACGCACATTTTTTTTTTAATTTTGGTTGGTTGATTTTGATATATAAAATTCAGTACTTCCGCAGCGCAGTTACGATGAACAACAAAATTCAGGAATATACATTAATGTTTTTCATTTATTTTTCTGCTCAGAGAATATTCTATTTTATTTTTAATGTCGACCAATCAGAATGAAGAACACTCTCCAAATTATTTTCTTATTCTCAAACATGCGCGAAAATGTTCTTCTCTTTTGAAACAGGCTATATCATTTATTTTTCATACATTTTATTTATCAAAACGATTTGGATTTATTTTTTGGTTTTTTCATGAATTGGGCAAGAGTTCACTGAGAAAAAACACATACCTTGCTCCGGTAAAAAATTTCTCTATTTTCGATAATAGCAATTTTCTCTTTTTCAAATAAAATTTTCTTCAATTAGAATAAATTTACACATTTTCGAAGAAATACTTCTTTACTTCTAGGAAATGGAAATATTTCAATGTCTCTAATAATGATAAGTATTTTTCTCGTACAAAAAAATTCTCATTTATAGAGACAAATTTATTGAAAATGGAAAACTTTTCTTATATTTTGATAAAAAATTCACTATGAGAAATACTTTCTTCAATAAAAACAAATCTTTTCTCAAAAATAAAAAGTTTTTTCTCAAAAAACGATATATTTTTCTTTTTCATGAGAGCTTTTTATCATTTTTAGAGAATTTTTAGTATCGAAATTAGAGAATAGCATTCTCTGGAGCAAAGTCTATACCATTTTTCTCTAAATATGATGCCTTTTTTATCATATTCCGATAAGCTTTTTTCTGAGTGTTGGAAAGAGATCTAAACAATATCAAGGAACCAAGCGATGGTGTAAAGGCATCGTTGATACCCTTTATTTCTCAAAGAATACAAGGAAATATTTAATAAAATAAAAAATTCTAATGTTGTCCCGCATATTTCAACCAAGTCCCGCATTTTTGATGGCTCCGTCCCGATTTTGTACTTTTCAGAGTTGGCAACCCTACACACAACACAAACAACACAAATGACCATAGGAAGCTCGGCCAACGTCCTTTCAAGGGCTGAAATGGCCAATTTGTTCTTGGTTTTATTTTGTTCTCGCGAATAGTTCATGTGACTCATGAAATTAGTCACCAAAATCTATGAATTCATGGAGATCAATTAAAAATTCATAATTATTGTGAACTTGTTTGGTTCAGTGTTATCAATCAATGGAAAATTAATGAAAATCGCTACCACAACTAGAGCTAATAATAGGGTATTGTAGAGAATAGGGCACTTTCTTACCCGAAAAAAAAAAAGTTTCTGGGTAACAAAAACTTACCAAGAGCTAAAAAAAAATTATTGCATATTTTTTAAAAACTCATATCGGTTAACCTCCGCGGCCTTTTTTAACCCATTTTGTCCCGGTACCCGATCCCATTGAAAGTTTTTTGTGAATTTTCAAACCAGGGCTAATTTGGGACAAATCAAGAAAAAATTTTTCAAATTTTTCCTTTATCTATCATTGAGGAGTTTATATTCAAATTCAGATAAGTCACAGGGAAAAAAATGTTAGTTAGAAATGCTATTGTAAAGCTTTAAAGTTACATAACATTGATATATAAAATGCTCTTTGATAAAACTGATGAAAATCCTAGAGAAAAATGCATAAAAAACTCTCCTTTTCAATCAAAAGCAGACATGTTCACTGTAAATTTTTAATCAAAACCAGATAAGTCCAAGCAAGTTTTCATTTGTGTAGTTTTCATTCAAATTTTATAAAAATTTTTATGTCAAAACGTTAATAAATTACCATTTAAAACGAGCAATAAATTTAACATTTGAGCGGATTTAGGTATGCGTTATTTAGAAAATAAAAAGTTTAAAGCAACAAACATTTTTATACCCCCACGCGTACTGCGTAAGGGGTATATTAATTTTGTCACGACGTGTGTAACACCCAAAAGGAGGTGTGGTAGGTATGGAAAAGTATATATATTCTTGCTCAGCATCACCACCTGAGTTGATTTAGCCATGTCCGTCTGTCTGTCCGTCTGTCCGTCTGTCCGTCTGTCTGTCTGTCGACACGATTGCAGCCGTAATTTTGAAGCTATCGTAATGAAATTCGATATTTAAGCATTTTTTAAAAAAACTAAGGTCAAGTTCGAGAATGGGCTAAATTGGATGAAAACCACGCCTACCTCCCATACAACCCCAAAATTGAAAACTCTACAAAGAAGCTAATATTAAAGCTACAATACTGAAATTTGATATATGTGTATTCTATGTCAAAACTGAGAAGTCTTAGAAAAATGGACGTGATCCACTTACTAACACGCCCACCTCCCATACAACCTCAAAATTGAAAAATCTATAAAGAGGCTAATATTAAAGTTACAAAACTGAAACTCGGTATTTGTGTTTTTAATGTCAAAACTGAGGTGTGTTATAAAAATGGGAGTCATCCACACATTAACACGCCAACCTCCCATACAACCCCAAAATTGAAAAATCTATAAAGAGGCTAATATTAAAGTTACAAGACAGAAACTCGGTATTTGTGTATTCTATGTCAAAACTGAGGTGTGTTATAAAAATGGGCGTCAACCACCTATTAACACGCCCACCTCCCATACAACCCCAAAATTGAAAAATCTATAGAGGCTAATATTAAAGTTACAAGATGGAAACTCGGTATTTGTGTATTTAATGTCAAAACTGAGGTGTGTTATAAAAATGGGCGTCATCCACCTATTAACACGCCCACCTCCCATACAACCCCAAAATTGAAAAATCTATAAAGAGGCTAATATTAAAGTTACAAGATGGAAACTCGGTATTTGTGTATTTAATGTCAAAACTGAGCTGTGTTATAAAAATGGGGTGAAAAATCTATAAAGAGGCTAATATTAAAGTTACAAGACAGAAAATCGGTATTTGTGTATTCTATATCGAAACTGAGGTATGTTAGAAAAATGGGCGTCATACACAATCTAACACGCCCACCTCCCATACAACCCCAAAATTTAAAACTTTATAAAAAGGCTTATATTTAAGTTGCAGGAAAACAATTTGATATGTACGTATTTTAGAGACATAAAAATAATAAAATCTCTCAGAATCTCAACAAAAAGCTCTCCAATTTAAGACTCTTCCACCCTTAAGAATCGGCCGTGGGGGTATTTTAACTTCGGCCAAGTCGAAGATATACCTTACTAGTTTTTTCTAAAAAGGACCTTCAGGAGATACAAAATTGCTTGGGCGGATTTCCTCCGATTTGAAAAAAAAAGTATGCAGAATTCATTTTAATGGGTTTCTCTAACTTTTGAGACCCCGGAACGGCGGAATCTAAATTATGATTCATTTCTAACTTTCAAAACCAGACAAGTCCAAATTTTAAATTGAAAATACGAATTTTTTTGCACTGAGACTATTTTTTTTTATTATTCCTATAATATATATTTGTTTGCAAAAAATGTTTGTCAAAATTGAACATTTTTCAACCATTCAACCAGTTTTCAACTATAAACTTATATTTAAAGAAATTTTTTTTGAAAAATTATCGTGTTTCATTGAACAAATTCTATTTATTGTAACCGATTGTTAATGTTTTTTTTTTTTAATTTTTGACTTATTTAAATTATTAATTTAAAAATTGTCTTGTTGGAGGCTCTCAGTTATTTGGATTGGATGGTAGTGGACGTGGTTTATGCAAGATTATCGTAACACATTGATAATATCCAACATTCCAAGTATAACTTTAGTAAAAAAAGTCATTTTTAGAAAATTCTTTTTTGGTACAGGCGTTAAAACTATCCCTCAAGGCCAAAATGAGTTAACTCAAAAAATCTAGTTTTTTTTTTTTTGGAGCGTAACATTCATTACAATGTATTTAAAAAATATAAATCATAGAAGTGTGTGTCGCAAAAACCGACTAAATGTCTTTTCTTAAAATGGTACAAGAACTTATTCTCTGCAACTGACCTTTATATAATATGTACCTTATATGTTAGTAACAAAATTCTCATATTCGATTATAGAAGAGCTTATAGAACTATAGAGCAAAAGTTTGGCTTCTGTAACGAATTCAACGTCCTGCGAAATATTTGATAGAGAAACTAAACTGTTTTGAGCATCGACATTGCAATAGAACACTACCATGAATATGTTATTCGGCCATTTTAAGCCATTTATATCCACTTAACTATTATTCATCTTCCAAACTAAAACAATGCTTACACATTTATACTGCCAGCATCCGCTTATCATTGATTCGACCTTACAACAGGGAAAGAAATGTTCATCTTCTCATTGCAAATAAAATATTTAAGTGAATTTTCAAGAAACATATTTTTTTTTATTCTACGGCAACGCAGCAACGACATATTTCACTAAGGTTAACATTCACCATCGTGCATGATGGTCTCGATCTTGGTTATATGTTCTCCGAATAATTTCCTTGTTTCGGTAAAACATTCGAACGCGCAACGGTTGTTGTAGGTAAATCTGTGATATGCACAGAGTGGTTGACTTTCATTTGAACAGAGAGCACACTTATCGTTCTCCTGAACATCCTGTGAAACGGCATCAACACCCAGCAGTGACAACAGCGCAAAAATGGCGAAATACTTCATATTATTTATATAACTTATGAAACAGATTATCTTAATCAAAGAAAAGCTTCAACAGCAGTCTCAAAAGAGTTTGAAGTACTAAAGTTTTTAAAATAAAATATTTAAATTTATACACAATGCATACATGTGTGAATTATTTTAATAAACAAGTACATTAGTTGCGCGATATGAAATTAGTTGGTATGGCTTTTGGAATTTTTTATGACTAAACAGTCACTTCGGCAATGATATGTCTCCAAGGAATAACTGCAATAAAAATTCTAAGCGTAGAAATCTATATAGAATAAAATATTTTCATGCAAAAGCAAATTTGCTATGGCAGTTCATTACTGCATACTCGTGTGAAATATATTATTTTTGTCGATCTGGCCGATAGCCTTGTTGCTTGTGCTTTACATTATTGTAATATAGCTATTTTTTAAGTATATTTCTTATAAATACAAAAATAAACATTTTATTTTATGGCACTTCTCCTAACGTGGATACATGATAGTAGACATGCCATAGAAGATTTCTTTCATTTAGAAACTTTTTATGAAGTATGTGTAAAACACCAGTTTTTGTTGATTTCAATATTGTTTTCTTTAATATAAATAAATTAATTTATATTCATGTTATTATGTGTTATTCTCATTTATAAAGCTTACTGCAAAAGAGTATAGTTTTTATGTAGTTCTTAATAACTAAATTCAGAAAGTTAAATTGCTACGTTTTCTAAGCTAGTTTTAAATAAATTTATTATTCTATTGTTTAAAGTAGGCGTAACCTGAGATAGACGACTCTAAAAACCTAATAGCTCTATTATACAAAATCTACACGCTACACAAACAAAGGCTAAGGTTGAACAATGTTGCATTAAATAAAACTTAATGTTGTTGTCAGAAAGTTATGTGAAACGCTTTTTCAAGCAAAAATTAACATTATTTACTAAAAACGATGTAAGTTTGGCCCTGTTCACACATCTTAGTACTTGTTTCGTTAGAGAAAATATGTTCACTGTAATGTTCGAGACACGCATCAACGAAGCTGTGGGCGTAATAACTTTAAATATAAAATTTTTTGAAACATAAAAACGGAAATTAGTCAAAACTGAAATTTTAAAACGCTATAACTTAGTTTTTATGAAATGAGAACCATAAAGTCTTCAGACAAAAAATTTTTTATAACTCGCCATCTCCAAAAAAAAAACGATTTAATCAATTCAATTTTAATTCTTTACACTTATCACTAAAATCAGAACAATAACAGTTTGTTGTAAGACACAAACTTTTAGATAGCACCAGCCCCCGCATCACCAGCATCAGCAGCGTCAGCGTTAGCAGCGCCATCTGTTCCAGCAGCAGCAGCGTCCCCTTTTGCTTCACACGCACCATCGTGCGCGATGTTCTCTTGCAATGCAATATTCGCTCCGAATATTTTTCTAGATTGTTTCAAGCACTCGAACACACAAGGATTGTCATAGGTTTGTTTACTTTCGGCACAAATAGGTTTACTTTCTTTCGGACAGTGCGAACACATGTCATTGGGACTTCCTGAAACAGCTACAGCCAGCAGTATCAGCAGCGAAAAAATTGCAAAAAACTTCATATTTTTACTTTTAATTATGAAAATTTTTTTAAAAGAGTTACAAGCACAGAAATGACTCAAATATTGAATTTCTCAAAGCAAGCAAACCTTTATTTATAGTCGTGCAATTTATGCGCTTATCCTTGTTATCCATAAACAGTGTTACATTAGTTCCAACTTTTTTTTACTGTTTGCCTTTTCGTATAAACAAAATTCTTGATATCAACTAAGATTCGTCTTGCATTTAAAATTATTTAAGGTGCGAGCAGTAGCGTAACAAGGTTTTGTGCGATTTGATAAACAATAACATTATGGCTTGATATCAAGAATATAATGGCTTAGCTCAGAATCAAGCCCAAAATTAATTGGTTTGGGATTGTTTTTAGCTTAAATTTCTCTCCCTGTACATTGTGTGACGATCTGCTGGAGTAAAGTATTTCTTACACCGTAGTAAAAACCAAAGCACTTGGCAACATTTTCGAAACATTGAATATATGATCATTTCTTTGAACATCGAATTTGATCGATATGCCCATAACGTCAAGAGCTGATGACGTCACAAAATCCACACCAATTGTATTTGGTCACACGCCTTTGAAGTATTCAGAGTAACAACCCTATTCTCACAAAAGAAATGGACACAATAGTTTCACTTCTCTTTGAGTAACGCCATAAGGTCTACAGAAGAACGGGCCCAACGAAAACCATACTGACAGTCACTGAGAATTTCTTTGTGCTCCAGATAGTCCAGAGCATGATAGAATAATAAGGTAGGCTCATATTAATAAAGCTGTTCAAATGTGTAGTTTTACACAAACAATGCTGTGAGGTGCTATAAACGTCAAACGAATAGGCAACAACAACAATTAGAAGAACTCAAATTCGAACAGCTGATTTTGACATCTAGCTCACTTCCTCTCCAATATGCGCCTACCTTGTTATTCTATCATGGTCTAGAGCATAGTTTGGGTTATCGTGCTTTAAAGTGATTTAAAATCGCTTTTAAAGTTAGAATCTTCGAACCAACCACCTTGGAGAGACTGGAGCTAACACTCTATAACTTTGCAAGTTTTTCTCCGATTAAAGTATAATTTTGAGGGAGTATGTTTGAAATGTTGAACTTTCAGAAAAATATTCTTGAAGCTGTTAGTTTCCAATTTTTTTAAGAACACTTATTTAAGTCAGATGCACCAAAAACAATTGAAAATCAACTTTGACATTTTTGTTTTATCAGCCATAAAATTAATAATTTTCCGCCGAAATTGGAAAAGTGAGTTTCCGTTCATGAGTGGAATAAAAAAAAAGAAATGTGTTTATTTGCTATGTTATATATGAAAACTGCTTTTTCCAATTCCAGGAAAAAAATTATTCATAAAAGGGCTGTATATCTTTTAGAATTTGAAGTGCCTACAAAATCTCTTCAATGATGATATGATTTGGTTAAAAACTCAAAATGTCTGTGCGGAATATTAATTATTTAACAATAATTATTTTTTTACAGTTTAAAAATGTGATAAAAATGGTTAAGTAATATCCTGTGAAATATTTAATATATATTTTTTTTTTTTTATTTTTTTTAAATTAAAAAATTAAAAAGAACATATCGTCACCTAAAATGCAAAAAGACGAAACAACAAAAAAGTTTATAATTCAATTTTTGATTTATTATCATAAATTTGACTAAACTTAGCCGTCTAGTCAATTTTCAAACTTATGTTTCCAAAAATAGGTATTTTTTAATGAAATTCAAAAGAAAGATTGGTTCTTAAATCTTAAATAAGTACCTTTCAACCTTTCAAAAAGTACGTTTTTGTGTTCTCATTTGAAAGTATAAAAATTATTGTTACGTCTTTTTGCATTTTAGGTAACGATATATTTTTTTCTCTTTTATTTTGCTGTTCAGAGCTAAAAAACCTGGAGCTATAAAACAAATGCCTTGAATCTTTGATAGGTTGTAGGTAGAAAAAAAGATATTATTTTCTACTGTTAAAAAATACTATTATAACGTAAACCTAAAAACTACTACCTAACTTCCTCACAACTTTCTGTAAAATAACTAAAATAAAATAGCATAAAAAATTAAGTAGCAAAACGATGACGCCCTTAAATTCTGTCAGTTTTATAAAATTCACTCAAACAAGCAAAGTTAAAGAGGGCAAAACGTAAAAAACCTCACTTCGAAAAGCAAGACTAATTGTACTAAAAGCAACTTTTTGATTAACAATAAAAACAAACAATTTAAATAAGTTTAACTAATGTAACAGTTTATAAATTAAACGACACGTCTATCAATAACACGAATATAAACTTTGTTAGCTTCTATGCAAAACTTTAGTGTTTGCTGCTATTCTGTGCAGCTTAATTCTGTACTTAATTTTTAGCTCTGTAACTCTTCTACAACATTTTCATTTCAAAGTAAAACTATGAAGATTTTTGCTATTTTCTCGTTATTGATACTACTCGATGCTGCTGTTGCTTATCAAGTATGTAAATGTGAAGGACTAAAAGTAAACACAGTCTGTGCCACCGACAAAGATGGCCCACCTCAAACTTTTACCAATCGTTGTACCTTTGGTTGTGCCAAGAAAACTGAAGAAGATCACGGAATATTTTCCGGCTTAAAAGTCTTGCGCTCTGGTAATTGTTAATCTACATCGGATCGGTACACCAGCTAAATATATATACAAGCACTAAAAATGTATGCTGAAATTTAAGATATATTTTATTGTTAACAAGAGTGTATATTTTTTTGGACACATTTTTTTTTTTCCAAGTACCAAGTTTTGTTGTAATATTTTATTGTTAATAATGAATAGTGACAGATTTTTTTTACTTGTTACAACTAATCATAATGTATAAATATAGAATAAATAGTTCTGTATAGCATATATCAATGGTTTGCAGTTGAAGTGTACCAAGTCATAAAATTGTTGTTTTAAGATAGAACAACAACTCAAAGTTGATGGCTTATATACAGTCCCATTGAGAACTTATTTATATTTTTGCAAATATTTCCTAAACAAAAATTATGTGGACTTGGGAATACAATACCAAAAAAAGATTGCGAAGAATGGCTTCTATCATAACTGTAGAAACTTAGTAAAGGTTGTCTCAGTAAGAGTGCACTTTTTAAATTTAGTGTTATTAGGGGTATTCACGATGTAGTGTATTTGCCCTTGTATTGTGTATTTTGATATATTTGATATTTGAAGTAAAATTACAAAAACAAAATGTACAGTGTTCAAAATACGAACCTGTTGCAAAAATACAATGCGGAAACCCTATTGTATTCTTTTTAAATTTCGTTGTATATTTGATCAACTGATCACAAATACTTTTTGACTCAGCGTGGGTGAAGGTACTGGCTAGGTTGTGTGTTTATTTAATACAAGTTAATTTAATTCAGTGTTTCGTTTCAATTCTTTTATTTTCTCGTATTGCTAAATGTTGAACTAGCCAGACTTTAGTGAAGGTTTGTTCACAATGCGTTGTAAATATTGTAAATTTTGTAAGAATTTATCAAAAATATACCACATCGTGAATACCCCTATTGTTTTTTTGTGCAAGTGGCAACTTTAACTTCTTGTAACTTCTTATCGCCAACCTATTTTGTACACTATATATCACACTTGTTTTACGTACTTCTAACAGCTGTTACTTTCCAGAACCACCCTGAACTAAACACCTACCATAGGGCTGGTTTCTAAATATGTTGGCTGTGCCTTCTTTTAGTTTTAATAATACACAGAAGAACAAAATTTTGAAAAAATCGTTTCTTATAACAATTATATGCAAGTAATATGTTTTTTTATACGATTTAAAAATATTTCTTTAATAAAAAACAAACTGAATCCATTTAACAATTAGCAAGATCCAATGTAAAGTTAACAGCTAATTCGTAATATGCTTTAGCTCCCATGAAACACTTTAACCAACACTGATTCTTATAGTTATTTTCATTGGAACCACATTTCATATATCTATTTACAGGACAAGCACACAATTTAGCACCTTCAGACATCACTTTATCCATAGCAACACCCAAAAGCAGTAGCAGTAAAATATTTGCAAAAAACTTCATGTTAAACTCTTATCAAATTTTAAACGTACACGGGAAATGGTTACAAATTTTTCAAATACTAAATTTTTTTTAAAAACATGTTGATGTAATTTATATGAAATTTACGGATGAGTTTTAATTGCCAATAAACAGAAATATTAGTTCCACCCTTTGATTAATTTTGTTATTTTGAAGGAGGAGGTTCTCAAGTTGGTTGGTTTCTCTGTTTTTTTTTTTTTTTTTGTGAATGTATGTACATCGATTACTCCTAAAGTACTTGCCCGATTGCCATAATTTTTTGTCCACATATAGAGACCATCAGCGCGGAGGTGCCCGTTTATAAAAGTGGGCGGTATTTGACAAAGGTGCGTGTCGCTATAAGAAAAACACTGTATCTCAGTAAATATTGACACTAGGGTAATAAAATTCACAGTAAAATTACAAGGGCAGGCACAAATAATAAAAGCTACGATTATATAAGTGGGCGTAATTCGAAAACAGGGTGTGGCAATATTGGAAAAACTCTGTTTCTCGAATAAAACTTATATTAGAGTACTGAAGTTTAGTACAGATGTAGACACAATTATTAAAAATTACTATCAAGAAAGTGGGCGTTATTGGACAAAGAGGTGTGGCAATATAAGATAATTACTGTATCTCTAATAATAGTGACACTAGGGTACAGAAATTTAGTACAGCGGTAGGCACAATCACTAAAAATTTTTATAATGAAAAAAAAAATGGGCGTTATTTAATAAGGGGTGTGACAATATTGAAAAAAAACAGTGTATCTCTTATACTATTGATACTAGGATACTAAAATTTAGTGCAGAGGTAGGCACAAGTATAAAAAATTACTGCCAATAATGTGGGCGATATTCGATAAAGGGGCGTGTCACTATAAGAAAAACACTGTATCTCAGTAAATATTAACACTAGGGTACTGACACTAGGGTACTACTGATTTACTGAAAAACGCAAGGGTAGGTACAATTCTAAAAAATGACGGTCAATTAAGTGGGAGTAATTCGATAAAAAGGTGTGGCAATATTGGGAAAACACTGTATCTCGAATAATATTGATGCTAGAATACTGATATTTAGTACAGAGGTAGACACACATATTACAAATTACTGTCAATAAAGTGGGCGTCATATAGGGTGTGACAATATTAGAAAACACTTTATCGAATACTATTTACACTAGGGTACTAAAATAAAGTACAGAGGTAGGCACAATTATTACAAATGAATACCGAGGAAGTGGGCGTTATTCACCTAATAGGTGTGGCAGTGTTTAAAAAAAATAATATTGACACAAGGGTGATAAACTTCATTGTAATAATGGGTAGAATTATTGAAAACACTATGACAAAGTGGGCGACATTAGACAACGAGGCGTGTCACTATTAGAAAAAAACTATATCTCAGTCAATATTGACACTAGGATATTGAAATCAATACAAGAATAGGTAGAGTAATAACAAAACACAATCAAGAAAGTAGATTAGGTTCAACAAAGAGGCGTGTCACAATTAGAAAAACACTGCATTTCAGTTAATACTGAAACTTGGGTACTAATATTTGGTAGGTGGGTAGGTAGAATAATTAAAAAGGTGGGATAGATTATAAAAAGCGTGAGGCTTTTTGAGGAAACTACTGTAAATCTGTTAATACTGATGCTATGGAACAGAAATTTGGTGCAGGGCAAGGTTGAATTATTTTAAAGTATAATCAATAAAGTACATAGTCGGGATTCAAAAAGTGCAGGGCATGGCACTTTAATAAAAATTGTAAGAGGCAGAAATTGAAAATAAGCAACAAACCATGAAATAGTAAACAAAAAGTTTCAAAAATCAAATTTTCCTTAATAATTCTTGCACAAATTTTAAAAAATTCAAAAGAGTAAAGAATAAGAATAAAAATTCAGAAAAAAAATTTTTAAAATTATGAGCTTAAATAATTGTGTTTACGTAGCTTACAAACTTTTTCTAAAATTTATCATATTCTGTAAAAAAGGGAAGAAATAAAAACTTTTTAACAAAAAAAAAACCTACTTCAAAATCACTACAAAGCAAAAAATAATTTTAAACTACTTTTCCTATTAATCGTGGTAAAATCTGATAATTTATTTATATACATTAGTAAATTGAAAATCTTATAATTTTAATTATTCTTGATATGTTTTATTTTTATCATAAATAAATTATTTTTTTTATAATAATAAAAGTTTTGTAGTCGGGGATGTAATTAATTAGTTATAAATTGTGAAATATTTTAGCTATATTAAGTAAAAAATATTGTGAAAAAAATTTGTGGTGTCATTTCCTTTCTTTTGCTTCTATTCGGTGTGTTCTCTTTCGTTTTTGATGTGTTTTCTGCCATAGAGCAAAATTTCATTCAAGTTTGTAAGCTTCTCTGAAATACTGAAATACTCAGTTACTGTGTAAGATAGTTGTCATCAGAGTCTGACATGTAATAAAAAATTTACAGCCTGGTAGCTAGACCGTAAGCAAGATATAGTATTTGAAAACCTAAATTTATTAATCACTAGGAAGGTAATTATGTCTCTTCTTCGCAAACACTTCACTGTGAGAAGTCTTTTCAAGACGACTTAAAACGTTCACCTCCCATTTGAAACAAACTTAACAATGCAATTCTAATAAGCAGTTTCAAAATTTATATTTTCTTTGCTTAAAACATTAATTTGTCAAATAAATTCTTAAAAATTCTCATTTTAAAATTTTAGTTTTTATTAAGAAATTCTTTTTTTAAACTGCAAATTCTTTCAGTATTATTGGTATAACTTTGTTACCTTGATATTATTATTGATCAGTTACAGGCGTAAGCATCGAATGTAATGTTAATGGCTAACTTGAATTGTGCTTTGACGTTGTTCAAACATTTGAACCAACAGTGGTTTTTATAGATAAATCGATTGGAGCACCATTCAAGATTTGTTTCCTTATGACATGAACATAAGGAACCGGCTTCGTGAGACATCACTACATCAACTACAGTCACACTCAGTAGTAGCAGCAGCGACAGAATTGCTAACAACTTCATATTTTTACTTCTTCTAAACGTAAGCTTATGCCATGTAATAAGCTTGAAAGTGTTTTCAATACTAAAGTATTTCATTGTTAAAATTAAGCTGATGTACTTCATATGTTACTCACACACCGGTAAACAGTAACAGTACCAACACTTTTTCTTATTGTGTGTTTGTTTGTTTGTTTATTAAACAAACGTAATTTAACCGATTTTCTTCAATTCGTCTTGGCATGGCAATTATTTCCGAAGCGATATTTAATAAATAAAAAGTATGGCTTTCGTTGGTCAACCTAAAACAGTGCATATCCGAACACAGAATTATTGATTAACT
Organism: Tetanocera ferruginea; assembly: GCA_958299015.1. Lineage (NCBI taxonomy): Eukaryota > Metazoa > Arthropoda > Insecta > Diptera > Sciomyzidae > Tetanocera > Tetanocera ferruginea. The sequence goes on from OY282641.1 coordinate 163,220,040, forward strand.
CATGCAATTTCATCAAATTGTGGTGCAAGTGCCGTGAGTGCTAAGTGTGTGCCGTGAGAGTCAACGCATCTCAGCAGACCCGAGTTCGAATCACCATCTTACACAGAAATTTTGTCAATAGAAATTCATTTTTCTGATTGGCCGTCACCGCCCTGCAGATGATAGCAAAACTCAGAGAATAAACAATGACATGTAAAGCTTCTACGAACATGAACTGTATCCGTTCAGCGTTGGCATAAATCATGTAGGTCCAGTAAATTGTATACAACAAACATTTCAAAGCACGCACAACACAATTGATCATGACCAATATTTTTATCGCATGTTACTTAAATTCTATAACTTTTATCTACAGGATTTTCTGTAGAAGAAAATCAGAAGATCAATAAGTCAAGTCTTTCTTAAATCAACTGAAGCGGTAACCACTTATAACCACAGAACTATATTGCTAGTATAGTCCTACTATATCTAGTAGGACTTAAACGCATTCAGCAAATTCTTGCACTTTTAACTGAGTTTGAATTCATAGTGTTGACTCTTGCTTAAGATAGTAGCAAGACACCAAGCAAGCATTGCTTGTGCTTATATGTTAAGCACAGCATGTTTGGTGATTGGTCCTCTTGCTCAAAAATAAAAAATTGAGTATTTCTGAGTTATCTCCGAACTCTGCTTTATACACACATCCCAGCAGGAAATGGATCGATCCGTCTTCAAAGATGTCTTCGGGACATGTCAGTTTCTTCCAAGACGGATCGATCCATTTCTATGGATGTCTTTAATCCTATCACCACCGCGAGTGCCATATGGCACTTCAAATTGCAACAAGTTTGAAAAATATTTTCTAATTTCTTCGAATCCGCACTCACATTTATGTCGCGATTATGTGGCACTCGTGTACTGGGGGGTTGGGGGTCGGTGGTGGTAAAATGTGATGTGATATTTATTTGTTGCTGACAATATAGTAAGTATAGAGTATGCGTACTTGGTCTTCTAGACGGCTTTGAAGACTTCGTCTTTGATGATTCATATTTCAACTGGGATTGTTCAACTAGTTCAACAAAATTCCTTCCTAGTTCATTACTCCCTCCTATATATTTAAATCTTTTTCTCATTTTAAACCTACTAAAATGTAAATTTTACTGTTAGATATAATAAAATGACGATTCTCATTCCGTTCGTTATACATCCCAATCATGTTTATTATTCATGCATAAAATCAAGCCAGCCAGCTAACCAAGCACATAAATCGATAAATGTTTAAAACCACAACAACAAAAACAAAAACAAGAAACAGAACAAAACATCACTCATGATTGATTGAGTGATCGAAAAACTGACCTTGGCGTTCGTCCATCACCCTTTATCGGACAGCTTGTGGCAAATATTTGCAAAAAAGCAAAACTATTTTTTTTTTAAACATGTCAAGCCAAGCCAAGTCTAGGCTAAGTAATATCATTAGTGGAACATTAATATTGATTAGAATATTAACCCAGTAGACAATGACATCGCTGCTAGCAGGCCTTCCTGTGGATTTTGTAGTACTGCCGCACTCATATACAATTACACTTTCTTTTTTATATGAAGTGGGAAAATTTCGCAGGCCTTCCACTCCGATAGCTCAAAAGAGGCCTGATAGAAGCACTTCTTTAGAATGGCTAAAAGTAGGGGTAAATAAAAAGTGTTGAAAAAATATTTTTTTCTTGTACACCTTTTTCTATTTATTTATATATTCTATGATTTTATCTTCTCTCCTATGTTTTTTTAAGTTAGATTAATTTCAATCTATAATCTTTGATATAACAGTAAGAAGGGCCATTATTGCGTCATATTTTTAAACTGATATATATTTTAACTTTTAACGAAAAAGTTGCCCTGAAGTTTATGAAAAGTCAGTCTTTGTAGGGAAAACAAATTTGTTGTGCTGCCTTTTGTGCAGAAAAGGAAGGCCTTCAAGAAGTGCTCATAAGAGCAGCGAGGAACGGATGTGTTGAGTCTTCAAAAGTAGCAGTCAATGCAGGCCTTCATATGAAGAGCGCTGGTTTAATTGCCTATTGGGAATATGCATCACACACCACACACACATACATATACACACACCACACGCATATAGTTGACTTTGCAGCATTTAGAATTTAAAATATTTGATGTAAACATTTCAACAACTGCTGATAAGGCTTATAAATAACTTTTGATGAAAAAACAAATAAGCGATAAGTAGGCGCTGAGGTGGCAACTATCTTAATAAACGAGCATCAACATGCGTCATCTGAAAACTAAGATTTTGAGGAAAAAAATAACAATAAATTATTTATAAATTTTTTATAAAATTTGCTTGTATTAAGAATAATTACACATTAAAGCAACAATGAGTACAATATTTTTAATCTCTTACGACGTCTGTCGCTGACTGCTGTGCGGTGCCTATCAAATCTTTCCATTTTTACAACTTCTTCTGCCACTCCTTAACATGGTCCTGTGTGCGCAATGTTTAGAGTGCGACCCAATGTTTTGTATTCACGTTGTGTGCATTCGAACTCACAGCGATTCTTGTAGGTGACCTTGTTGGAGCCACAAATTTGTTCCTTGTTTGTGAGGTCACAAGGACAAAAAGCTGCCTCGGAATAGCTTACAAAACATGCTGCAACAATCAGCAGTAAGACCAACAATGAAAAGTACTTCATTTTGTTGTTTTTTTTTAAATTTGAGATACTTTTATTATTTTATTTGCAACGTTCTGAATATCTTTTTTTTCGCTGTAATCAAAAACACACGATCTATTCACTTCAAGCAGTGATAATTAACTGATGAGCAGCTTTGCAAATAAACACAACTTAAGTGCGATGTTCAGAATGTGTTTTTAAGTGACCTGAAAAACAGCAACAAAAACATGAACAAAAGCGTTGATTTAATATTCAATGAGCGAAAAGCGAAACTAAAACGTACCTACGTCTTTTATCTGTTTTAATTGTTCGCAATTGTTTTTGCTCATATTTAAACAAGCCTGGCGCCGACGTCAAGAGTGGCCAGAGTGTTATTTATAATGAGACTCAAAAAGAACACAACAGGTAGTTGATTGTTTTCATTGTTTTTCGATTTGGTAGACTTTGACTCGAATTTGGTGAGGAAGTTTTCTGGGAAAATTGCGTTGATATTTTGCAAGAGAATAATTATATAGAATTTTTTTGTAAATAACTTCTGAGAAAATGATCTATAGTTCCATAAATACGGTGACCATAGTTTCCAAATTAATGTGCGGAACACTAAAAAACTTTTTAAAGTCTTAAATTAAATTTCTTTGTAATCAATTACGAAAAAGAATTAAATTTTAAATAGAACCAATAAAATAATTTAGATAATTAAGTTGTCATTGCAACTTAGGGCTATAGATTTCTAACAGGGTCTTAAATAGTAAGTAAAAAAACATCGATATGAAATATTTCAAATTTTAATTTTTTTCAAAACCATCAAATTTTTTTCATTCATTCATAAATTACAAATTACATAAAAATTTATTTTTTAGTTCAAAAAATTTTCGTAAATATTTTAGTTGCTTTAAGTTTTTGTAAAAAATATTCTCATATTTTAAAAAAATATTTTTAGTTTTCTCTCCAATGCCATAACACATCATACATAAGTACTGTAAATTTCTTAATCAATTGTATTAAGAACAAATTGTTTATAATTGTTTTTAATATACATAAATTTTATTACTAAATTTAAACATGAAAATATATTTAGTGCTAAACTAAACGCCAAGAAAAAAGAAAAAGTCTCTAATATTTGCTTTAGTCATTTTATCTGTTGTTTCCTTTTATATTGTTTTGTGTAGAACAGCATTTTTCACTAATTTAAAATAAACAAAATTTGTCAGAGCTTATTTGAAATGAAATTGAAAAGAATACAACAATTGTTATTCATTTCCGCTTCGTTTCACTTAAAATTAACAGCGTATTTAATGAAATTTGCATATTCAATTTGCAAGTGCGGGAATCTCAATCGTTATTTCATTCACACAAAAAAAGGAGGATGTGAAATTATTGAATGAAGCTTTCAAATACATATAATTTAGGCAGGTTTAAATCAGAAAAAATATTTCTTTCTCTGTGCGTTCAAATCTTTATTTAGCAACCAGAACACTCCTAGAACCTCTTTCATATCTTTCTGATGACTCAAAATACCTAACAAAGCAGATAAAAGTGCAAAACAGTCAGACAACCGCTTCTATTGATAAACAAACTCAATGAACTTGAATGAAAAATAAAACAAATAAAAATCATAAACTCAAACAACTAGGTGCTCGTAAGTACCTGTTCAAAACTGTTCATCAACATACACACACACACACACACATGAACTCTTCGAAAATTCGAACACAACAATAATATGACGATAACAAGAAGTTTTTGAATAAAATACAAATAAAAATAATGTTAATGCAAATAAAACGAACTCTTATCTGAAAAAACGTTGGACGAATTTCAATTGGCGTTCAGCTAAATGACTGTGTGAGCTAAAGGAAACAACAACAAATGGAAAAACTAGACATAGGAGAAAAAGCTCTTTTATTCCATAGAAGCTTCTAAGGTGGTGTCGCAAGTCGTGTTCAATAGCTTTGAATTAACGCACGTTTTCTTACAGCTGTTGATAAAATGAAGAAAGAATAAAAATGATTGTGCCAAACAAGCTGCTGCTTTATAGCTTTGATGAAAAAAAAATCACCTGCATAAAATTTTAGGAAAAAGTACCTTTTATGCAAAGGCACGACATAGCTGGAATTCCCAAGCACGCAGCGCACAAATATATGCCAAGATAAGATAAAAAAACACCCTCGGGCAAAAGAGACAGAGAGCCAAAAAACTCAGGGGTTCTCAAGCAGTCACTAAAAATGTTTCAAGATTATAGTTTCATATTGAAGTACTAAGTAGTATTAAGTATTAAGTATTAAGTATTAAGTATTAAGTATTAAGTATTAAGTATTAAGTATTAAGTATTAAGTATTAAGTATTAAGTATTAAGTATTAAGTATTAAGTATTAAGTATTAAGTATTAAGTATTAAGTATTAAGTATTAAGTATTAAGTATTAAGTATTAAGTATTAAGTATTAAGTATTAAGTATTAAGTATTAAGTATTAAGTATTAAGTATTAAGTATTAAGTATTAAGTATTAAGTATTAAGTATTAAGTATTAAGTATTAAGTATTAAGTATTAAGTATTAAGTATTAAGTATTAAGTATTAAGTATTAAGTATTAAGTATTAAGTATTAAGTATTAAGTATTAAGTATTAAGTATTAAGTATTAAGTATTAAGTATTAAGTATTAAGTATTAAGTATTAAGTATTAAGTATTAAGTATTAAGTATTAAGTATTAAGTATTAAGTATTAAGTATTAAGTATTAAGTATTAAGTATTAAGTATTAAGTATTAAGTATTAAGTATTAAGTATTAAGTATTAAGTATTAAGTATTAAGTATTAAGTATTAAGTATTAAGTATTAAGTATTAAGTATTAAGTATTAAGTATTAAGTATTAAGTATTAAGTATTAAGTATTAAGTATTAAGTATTAAGTATTAAGTATTAAGTATTAAGTATTAAGTATTAAGTATTAAGTATTAAGTATTAAGTATTAAGTATTAAGTATTAAGTATTAAGTATTAAGTATTAAGTATTAAGTATTAAGTATTAAGTATTAAGTATTAAGTATTAAGTATTAAGTATTAAGTATTAAGTATTAAGTATTAAGTATTAAGTATTAAGTATTAAGTATTAAGTATTAAGTATTAAGTATTAAGTATTAAGTATTAAGTATTAAGTATTAAGTATTAAGTATTAAGTATTAAGTATTAAGTATTAAGTATTAAGTATTAAGTATTAAGTATTAAGTATTAAGTATTAAGTATTAAGTATTAAGTATTAAGTATTAAGTATTAAGTATTAAGTATTAAGTATTAAGTATTAAGTATTAAGTATTAAGTATTAAGTATTAAGTATTAAGTATTAAGTATTAAGTATTAAGTATTAAGTATTAAGTATTAAGTATTAAGTATTAAGTATTAAGTATTAAGTATTAAGTATTAAGTATTAAGTATTAAGTATTAAGTATTAAGTATTAAGTATTAAGTATTAAGTATTAAGTATTAAGTATTAAGTATTAAGTATTAAGTATTAAGTATTAAGTATTAAGTATTAAGTATTAAGTATTAAGTATTAAGTATTAAGTATTAAGTATTAAGTATTAAGTATTAAGTATTAAGTATTAAGTATTAAGTATTAAGTATTAAGTATTAAGTATTAAGTATTAAGTATTAAGTATTAAGTATTAAGTATTAAGTATTAAGTATTAAGTATTAAGTATTAAGTATTAAGTATTAAGTATTAAGTATTAAGTATTAAGTATTAAGTATTAAGTATTAAGTATTAAGTATTAAGTATTAAGTATTAAGTATTAAGTATTAAGTATTAAGTATTAAGTATTAAGTATTAAGTATTAAGTATTAAGTATTAAGTATTAAGTATTAAGTATTAAGTATTAAGTATTAAGTATTAAGTATTAAGTATTAAGTATTAAGTATTAAGTATTAAGTATTAAGTATTAAGTATTAAGTATTAAGTATTAAGTATTAAGTATTAAGTATTAAGTATTAAGTATTAAGTATTAAGTATTAAGTATTAAGTATTAAGTATTAAGTATTAAGTATTAAGTATTAAGTATTAAGTATTAAGTATTAAGTATTAAGTATTAAGTATTAAGTATTAAGTATTAAGTATTAAGTATTAAGTATTAAGTATTAAGTATTAAGTATTAAGTATTAAGTATTAAGTATTAAGTATTAAGTATTAAGTATTAAGTATTAAGTATTAAGTATTAAGTATTAAGTATTAAGTATTAAGTATTAAGTATTAAGTATTAAGTATTAAGTATTAAGTATTAAGTATTAAGTATTAAGTATTAAGTATTAAGTATTAAGTATTAAGTATTAAGTATTAAGTATTAAGTATTAAGTATTAAGTATTAAGTATTAAGTATTAAGTATTAAGTATTAAGTATTAAGTATTAAGTATTAAGTATTAAGTATTAAGTATTAAGTATTAAGTATTAAGTATTAAGTATTAAGTATTAAGTATTAAGTATTAAGTATTAAGTATTAAGTATTAAGTATTAAGTATTAAGTATTAAGTATTAAGTATTAAGTATTAAGTATTAAGTATTAAGTATTAAGTATTAAGTATTAAGTATTAAGTATTAAGTATTAAGTATTAAGTATTAAGTATTAAGTATTAAGTATTAAGTATTAAGTATTAAGTATTAAGTATTAAGTATTAAGTATTAAGTATTAAGTATTAAGTATTAAGTATTAAGTATTAAGTATTAAGTATTAAGTATTAAGTATTAAGTATTAAGTATTAAGTATTAAGTATTAAGTATTAAGTATTAAGTATTAAGTATTAAGTATTAAGTATTAAGTATTAAGTATTAAGTATTTAGTATCAAGTATTTACTTTTAATAACAAGCATTCCAAACTAATTCTCGAAAATGTGAAACCCTTGAGAACCGCTGCTTTAAACAGTCATTTTGAGAGAGATAGATAAAAATTGAGAGCGAGTGCAAATGTAAAGAACTTTTCTTGTTTAATATTCTAGCATTTTAGGTAATTTCATTAATCAAATATTGAGTGCGAGTGTGAAAAAGCTTTAATTTATATATTGGTTAAACTTCAAAGAATCACACACAGTTCTTTGATTCGAGCAAACAAGTCAACGTGTTCACCTTAACTGATTATCGCATTAATTAATCGGAATTACTTTCCTTTCGAACAGTTTTTAACTACAACAAAATGAAATTCTTTGGTCTTTTCTTAGCAGTTTTCGTGTGTGCTGTTATGCTTTTCAATACAGCTACAGCATTTTGTCCATGTCCAAGAAACTACGATCCTGTCTGTGCCTCAAATAAAGTAACCTACTCGAATCTTTGTGAATTCAATTGCACGAAACGAGAAATGGCTCGTCAAGGACGAAGCTTGGATTTTGCACGTTCAGGACCATGTTAAGTGGGTACTACAATGGATTGATTGATTGATTGATAAAATACCGATGCTGTCTTTGTCTGATTTTAAAATATTGTTGTTGTTTGAATTTGCATATATTTAAAAATATTATAATTTATTGGAATATTTAATGAACAAATCCTTAAGTGAACAATTTATAAACAGTAAACTATAAAATAAAATAAAAAATACAACTAAATAGAATCAAATAACAAAATGTTACCTTGATTGTTTTGGTTTTGAAAAAGTGTCGTTAATATCAGCAAAGTAAGTCTTTGGTTACTCATTGGTTTTTGCTTTAAGCTAGCTGCGTCATTTCAACGCTGCGAACTCGCATTACAAAACCCAGCACAAGCTCTGATAAGCTTTTCTTATCGCTGCATTAAGTTTTATGAACATTTCATCGATAGTAAAAACCAATATTTTATCAATATCAAACCTGTTTGTTGTGAGCTTTGCCAATATTTCCAACAAATCCCAAATAAATCAATTAATAAAACAATAAAGATAATATTTAAACAACAATAAGTTATACGAATGAAAAGCTTCCAGTTCTTTTTAGAATGTTACGCCAACCATGGATATTCCTTTGGATGAAAATAACAATCACAATAAATGGTAGATGGCATTTATGACGTACTTTTCATATTTATATACTAGCCCATTGAACCAAAAGTAGATTTTTATCAAATTTACTTATAAAGCTTTTTTATAGAATTGTTTTTTTAACCTTAGCAGAAAGCATATTGATCAAAAACTAGCTGAATATCGAAACAAAACAAAACTATGATTCAACTGTGAACTGAAGCTGTGTCTTCATTGTTAAATGTCACCGCTCGATTATTTCAATTTATAAAGTACAGCCAGCCTTACGTTCCTACTTATAAATCAAACTTCGAAATGTTTAAACATTTTTTTTTTGTATTATTTTTGAATTATTTGCGAACTCATTTACAAAATAAAATATTGTTTTATGACTTATTTTCTCATTATCTGATAAGCAATACAATTTATTTTTTATTAATTTTCGTAACTTTTTCGACAAAAATGCACAGAAAGATTACTTTATTTATCCAAGGTAAGTTAGTGTGGGTTCAAGACAGCAAAAAAAGAGATTTTTTCGACTGAAGAATTGATCGTTTCGGTATGAAATTTCTTTGTGAAAAAAATGTAAATTATTGATATTATTTTTCGACTTACAAATATAGATAAAAGAAATATCAATAATTTACATTTTTTTCACAAAGAAATTTCATACCGAAACGATCTCCAAGCTAGCCAATGAGAAGATAGTCCAGCAAGCAATTGAATTTTTGTTCTTATTTGTTCTGACGTCCTCTTTCATTATTATGTCATTGCAAGCATACTGTTGTACTGTGTTATAAAAATGAGATTCCATTTCCGTGTAGAAATTTGCTTACAAACATTTATCTTGCAACTTATTTGAGAAATGTTGTCGTCTTGCAAGATATATTTAAAGATAAGCCTACATAAAATATTCCATTCGAATAAAAAAATACATTTCTTTTTTATAAAATGTGAACACTTTATTATACTTCATTACTTTCAAGTTCTTTCAATGCACCTTTATTAGCCATAAAAGATGAAAACCGGTCATTAAATAAGAATAAATCTTTTTCGGATTCTTTTATTTGCTGTTCCTCTAGACTGCATTCACCAAAGTGCAAAAAGTCTAGCCTAACATCTTGGGGCAGTTCTCCTTTGCGCAAACATTCGAACGAACATAGATTGGGAAAAGTTAATTTTATTGAAGCACAATGGAAGTCTTTTTGTTCATCACACCAGCGACAATTTTGATTCTTAAAATTTAAAGTTGTATCATCCGTTTTGACATTTCCAATCAGCAGTGGCAACAGCAATGAAAAAGTATGCAAGATTTTCATATTTCAGTTTTTTTTGCAGTTGAAGCGTGTTTTAGACACAAACGTGTTTTAAGACTGATTTGTTTTTATGCACTTAAACTTATTTGTAATTTATTTCTTAATGTGTATATTTCAGCCATAGACAACTAGATTAGTTCAAGTTGATTGGTACCGCTGAATACTATAACAGTTTGTTTTAGATTTGACTGGGTGTTCAGTAGTATTTCTGAAATTAATTCTTTGTAAGTTTTGGAAATGTGTTGATAGCTTTAACTACGAAATTTTATAACGGCTGATTCATCCGGGACTTTGTGAGTTTAAAATTAAAATAAGTCCAACAAATTTGAAGGCTTTCTTTCATTCTTTAGTGTTTTAACTACGTTTATTATCTAAGGTTGTTTGAAAAATTGATCGAGACTTTTAACTTAAAATATTCATGTAGAACATCTTCGCACTTGAATAATTGTAAAATCATTCGTTGGAATTAAATGCCTCTCGAACCTCAAAAACGAAATATTTATTAACAAGATTTTTTAACTTTCAATACCTTTCTTCATAATTATTAATATCAATATTTAAATATCTACTTTCATCTATTTAACCAAAAACTTTCTTTTAACCATCTTTGATCTTTGATCTTTGATCTTTGATTTTTGATCTTTGATCTTTGATCTTTGATATTTGATCTTTGATCTTTGATCTTTGATCTTTGATCTTTGATCTTTGATCTTTGATCTTTGATCTTTGATCTTTGATCTTTGATCTTTGATCTTTGATCTTTGATCTTTGATCTTTGATCTTTGATCTTTGATCTTTGATCTTTGATCTTTGATCTTTGATCTTTGATCTTTGATCTTTGATCTTTGATCTTTGATCTTTGATCTTTGATCTTTGATCTTTGATCTTTGATCTTTGATCTTTGATCTTTGATCTTTGATCTTTGATCTTTGATCTTTGATCTTTGATCTTTGATCTTTGATCTTTGATCTTTGATCTTTGATCTTTGATCTTTGATCTTTGATCTTTGATCTTTGATCTTTGATCTTTGATCTTTGATCTTTGATCTTTGATCTTTGATCTTTGATCTTTGATCTTTGATCTTTGATCTTTGATCTTTGATCTTTGATCTTTTTAACTTTGGTCTTTAATATGCTACCTTTCACTTTCGACTTTTGATCTTTATTCTTGATCTCTGATCTATACTCTTTGATCTTTGATATAACATCTTTGAACTTTCATTTTGATCTTTGAAATTTGAACGTAGATCTTTGTTATTAACTTCATTGCTTGAAATGTTACGATATCCAATGAAGACCCTGCCTATGCCTGGTACAAGGTGACGTGATCACACTATCGAAAAAATTAATAACAATAAGTTTCTTTCGAAACCCATCTGTCCTTTTTCTTCATTTTACACCAAGATCACTGCGCTCAAAATAACTTTTTATTCGGCATTTACTCTCATCGTAACTCTACTTTCTAATTCCATCGAATAATGGTTTTCATATTGACGAATTCCTGAAATGAGTTGATGCTTTTTTATATCATTATTTTATAAATCAATACACTCAGGGAAAAAATGCTGTTTTATCAAACAAATCATGGGTTGAAATAACAGATTTCACTGTTAAATACCATCCAACAAATGAAACTTTCAAATGAACAGTCGGTTGACTGTTGGTCTATGGAACACGAAACCCATATAAAAACTTGTTTATTGAAATTTTATCACAGGTTTGAAAGTTCACGTATGGCCGAGTGTGCTAACGTGTGCGTCTAGAACTCGAGTGTCCACAGTTCAAATCCGGCAAGGACAACAAAACAATTTTTTTTATTTAAAATTTTTTTTTTAAATAAAAAATGAAATTTGCAATTTTTTTTTTTTTTATTGTAAGCATTTTTTTGTAAGGTTATTTTTGACCAAACTGTTAAAGGAAACAGAATTATTATTATTTCAATTATTAATTTACAGTTATTGACACTTACACAGCTAGGGTTCGAACCCACGTCCCCCCGCATGACAGTCTAGTGCTCTTCCACTGAGCTATTGGCAACGATAATATGAATAGAACAAAACACATCTTAAAAGTGTTGCTTAGGAAAAAAAGACAATTCAACAAAAACACAAAAATATTTCAACAGATGAATTTAACAGCACAAAAATACTTTGAAACGTTCATTCAATAAAGAAAATAGTTTACTTAAACGTAAATCATTTAATCGAACAGTGTTTTGAAACAACAGTGGCCGACTGTTAATATTACAGTTGATATTTTTCTGAGTGTAGCATTGTTTGTCAAAGCAATATTTAAAAACACTCCAAATAAAAACTTTGCTTTCCTTTTATTCACAAACGATCAATTTTTTTTTTTTTTTTTTTTTATCAATACTTGTCCATCCAATGTTGTCCTGCCTCGCAAAATCCACTACTTAAATTGAATCTTTTTGCCATTGCGGTGATTTTGCCAAAACATTCGAATTTACATTTATTGCGCATTAGTAACTTTTGAACAACACAAACGGGATTTTCTTTAACGGGACATCCACATGTGTCCTTTAAAGTTTCCGATGCATCCTTCTTAGCATACGCCATAAAAACAACAAAACCCAGCAACAGCAGCAAATGCAGAAAAATTGTGAAGAACTTCATATGTTTAGATCTTACGGAAGAATAAAAGCGTCTTATAATATCGAAAGTGTTTTCAGTACTAATTTTATGAAAAATTGTGAAAGTTAATTTTTGCACTATTTCTTATCGAATATCATGACTTGGGCTGAATTAGTTCAACTATTTCGTCATTGTTATTTAATTGATCCAAATTAATTAAGTTTTGCATTTGTTTCACCTAATTAACAAACTTTTGCTCCGTATCTTAAAGAATTTCTACAAACTCTAGTTCTTGAGTTCTAGCTGATGTTAAAAACAAATCTGTACACGGTATAACAACATGTACAACGGTCCAAATTCTTCTTATTTCTTATGCATGACTACACTGTAGAGAAGTTTTTTTTGTAAACAAACGCCCAGAAATTAAATAAAAACTTTTCCCGTGGCCAAAGTTTTCTTTACTAGCTCATACACAAACCGTTCGAGCAAAAATATTCCCTAAGGATTGTAACAAATTCATGAGTCAAAAAACAAAAAACAAAAAAAAAAACAAATTGGCCATTTCAGCCCTTGAAAGGACTTTGACCGAGCTTCTTATGATCAATTGTGTTGTGTGTGTTATTAAATGTTTGCACACAATTGACCGAGAACTGGACCTACATGTTTTATGCCGACTCCGAACGGCTCATGTTCTCAAGAAGCTTTACATGGCATTATTTACTCTCTGAGGTTTGCCATTGTCTGCAGAGAGGTGGTGACCGATCAGAAAAATTTTATATTGAAAAAACTTTTCGCCGCGGCTGGGGATCGAACCCGGGCTCCGAGCATGCTAAGCCACACACTTAACCTGCATGCCACGGTCACCAATTCATGAGTCACATAAACAAATAATTTTTAGTTCAAAAAAGTATTCCCAAAATAATTACAATTAATTTCTTATTATCTAATAAGACAATTTTCACTTTTTTTTATTAAATCACCAAAGCTTTGTCCATCAGTGAATATTTCATTCCAGCTAATTTCTTTCCAATGCCTTCCAGTCTAATCCTTTTAACATTCGCCTCTGTGCCTAAAGGTCAAAATTATGCCTTGTCGTTGCATATTCCTCAGCGCACATACAAACAAACAATGATTAGCATACGTTATGGAATTTGAACCACACACAGGATCAATATTGCGTGGACATGGACACATAAATCTATTTGCCTCAACTACAACAGCAACAACCAGCAGTAGCAGTATCGAAAATTTTACAAAAAACTTCATATTTTTAATATTTATATGAATTTAAAGCGTCTAGCAAGCAAGACCGTTTTTAAAATACTACATTAATAAAAAATATAAATATTTAACTAGCTCAATATGATTAGTTCAACAGTTTCGTCACTGTTTTCTGTGCATTGGTTACACCTATTAAGAAGAAAACTTTCGCAAAATGTTGACTGTTCGCCATTCCTTCGCTTATGATTCATTGAGAAAACAAAAAGTTCGCCGTATATCTCTGACGATTTATTGAATAAATATTTAACCAGAACTGACATTGGTCTTCTAGAATTTGTGCTCATAGGCTTAAAGTTGTTACTGTCCGAATTGAATTGATGTCAATTATGTCATTGATTGTCATAATTTTTCCATCACTAGACGTCAGAAATATCAGGTCTATTTTTTTAGAAAACAAATATTGATTTACCGTTACAATATGGACTTGTTATGCAAAACTGTGAGACACTGAGAAAAAAACATAATATTTTGCAATTTTGTCTCTGTAGAATGTTCTTAACAACTTTTCCAAAAAAAACAAGTCAAATCCTGAAAAAATAGCCTGAAAAAACTTTTCTTGAAGGCAAAGTTTTCAACAACAAGTCGTGTTTGTATGAAGTCGTGCCTAAGACTTAAAAAACTAGTGATTCCGTTCAATTTCAATATAGATTACTCCTTTCCGTGTCAATATGATTCCGCTCCAAGCTGGGTTATGGTTAAACTGTATTTATGTATTTTTTTGCAACTAACACAGTGTTATCAAAAGAAAAATTTGTATTGTTTATTAAGAAGTAAAGCTTAACATGGAAAACTATTTCAAGGAAAAACCTTTATTTTGTTAATGTTGTTTAGAAAAATGTTTCAAACCTTGCGTCTTTTTATCAAACTACCTTCGTTTTATCAGTTAACTCTCAGTTCACTCTCGCGATAAGCTTGCTATATCGCTAACTTCAGTTTTATTAATATTTCATCGATACTTATTGTTAGTGGACATTTTGCTATTGCCAATATTAACCCTGATTTTAGCTTAACAATTGAATAAATATCACTAACTAATATCGCATAAATAATCAAATATTACATAAAAGATAATATTTACACAGCTCCATAAAGCATGAAGGTTAGCCTTTCAGCTGATTTAAAATGTAACTCCCACAATGGATTTACATTTAGAAAATCTATGTATTTTATTTCAACAACTTTGCAACAATGAAGTCGACCAGGTGCTAGTTGGTGAACTGACTTTGAATTGTTGAATACGACAAAGAGAGTGAGACAGAGAGAAGAGGGAGTGGCGTTAAAGAGTAAGTATAAAAATATTCATTATTTCAAGATTCAAATCAAGATTGCATTACAATCGTGTACAACTATGATGTAGATAAGCGGGTAAAATAATTTATTTAAAATTTATTCAAATACCAAATATTAAAAAGAGTTGTGGGATATTTTTTTTAGAAGGAATAAAGCTAGAATTTTTAATTTTTGAAAATTATATGTGCTTTTTTTAAGTAAAAATTTTGTAAGCAAGCTAAAAGTTTTTACTAAATACCGTGACTACTTTATATAATAATGATAATAACAATTTATTAGGTTTTGAAATACTTTTAAATATTCGAAGGAAGTTATTCCAAAACTCATCAGGTCTACTCGACGAATGAGTGCTCAAAAATTCACATTTTTGTCTCATTTAAGTTTAAAAAAAAAATACAGTGTATGTGATCCAATTTTTTTTTCTCTTAAACGTTACACTTGAACACATATTTCTGCAAATATATCGAAAATATTCCATGATACATTTTAAAAGTATTCGTTTTTGAAGCGGGCCTCATAACTTGCATTTGATGCGCACAAACTTTTTTCAAAATTTAGCTGCTTTGAAGATTTAACCAGTTTTATGAGGTCTGTAACGTTACATTTTTTGAAAGTGAGTTTCAAAATCAGTCTGCATTTAAAACAAGAACAACCGGAACTGACAATGAAAAAACTTAAATTAACCCTCACTTTGGCACCAATCTTTTACTACGTAATCTGGCACTATTTACATTTGTAAATATTTTTTTGGCATTATTAAAAATGAACAGAAACTACAAATTAACATTATTTTTTAGGTGGAATATATGTATTACCACCTTCTAAGTCCAATTCCGGAAAAATTTCACGCCGCTCTCAAGTGGTTTAGAAGTTATAGGGTTCGTAAGTTGGGAAAATGGGCCTGGAAAAGTCGTGTTATTTTTTTAAATTTCTTACAAAATCTAGCATTATGGGTATCAAAAGAAAGGTTATTCTGTACCCTATTCAAAAAATTATAAACCATTGAAATCCATGCATTACTTCTTACGATATAGCGTTTTACATATTATGCACACTTGACGGTCCAGCCCTCTACGAGATAACCAAAATGTAATTATGAAAACCAAATTAAAAAAAATGTATAATACCAATGAATAAACAAAACAAATTCCAACAAAAACTTTACTTGTTTTCATTAAATTAGCACTTCCAGCTACAATATCAAAACATGACATATTGTTATAAAAAATGGTGCTGTTTCCACACAACTTCAATTTTTCCTTTTTTTCATATATTCTATAAGAGGGTTTTTGCACTTTGCGTATTTTTTGCATTTCAAAAGCACACTGCGCTGACAACTGTTTTTTCACGGTTTCGTTTCTGCGTACCGTTATTTTTCTCCCGAAAAGCGGAATTCAAATGTGGCGTGTGTTTTACTTATTTGTAAAGAGTTGAAGTGTTATAGTAAAAAAACAGTTTCTATTGATCAGTTGTGAAACATCGTAGTGTATACTTAGTAAAAAATAGAATTTGTATTGATTAACACAGTAATCATGACATAATAATCGTAAATTTCAAATATTGAGTGGTGCATCGGTGTCCCGGTAAGCAATTCTGTTTATTAATATTTTTCCAATAAAAGCTATCAAATATGAAATATGTATATATAAAATATATGTGAAGAGTTTTTCCTTATCATTTTTTTCTATAATTAATGCAAAAAATGCGTTAAAACACCATAAAAGCCTTTAAAATACAAAATATTTACATATGTAAATATGTACCAAACTACGTTATAGAAATGAAAAATTATCAAAAAGTATCAGAAAGTTCTAAAATTAAAAACAACTTTTGAATTTTCAGAAAGAAAACCAAAAAATAGCCACAGAGTCCAAACCATATTCAAATCGAATAAAAAATAAAGGAGTTATGGCAAATTTAAAATTGGGATATTTACATATGTAAATAGTACCAAAGTGAGGGTTAAAGAAGTTAAAAAATTACTTCTCGGTAATTCTGTTTTGGTTTTACTGCAGTTGAGCTTATTAGCTTTTCAATGTTAGTGGACTGCATAAACCACAGAGACTACTGATGAGTCGGAGTAGCGTCCGACGAAACCATGATCTAGTCTGCTCGGTTTGTATTGCAGAGAACATTGTTGTTGTATCAACCTGTTTGGCTTCAATAAATTATTTGTCTCCAAGCTCTAAAAAACATATTTTTAAGAATTATAAATTAAAAAAAAATTAATTAAAGAACTTTATCGCAGAATAGAAATAAAACAAGCAGCTGTAATCGAATTAATAAAACAAAAAGTTGTCTTGGACTTCTAAGAGCCATAATGTAAGGTCTTTCACGTTACACGATCAAAAAAAAAATAAATAATAATAATAATGAATGTATGCAGTGCAGCACGACAAAAGCAGAATTTTTTTAGTATTTACGTTTACCGATGGTATGGTACATAACTTAACGGAATATAGCAGATATAGAGCAAAATTAAAAAAAAAAAAAACAAATTTTTCGTCCATTACACCTACAGAAAAAATTGTCCTTACATGTTTCATAATTACATTTTTTAATTTAAACAATCATACCGTAACTGCGTAAAGCTTCACTAGATTTGTCACTTATACAGAAAAGACAAACAGGTATCATTAAATCTTAATTTATTCTTAAAAAAAAATACTTATTTTTACGATAAACAACAAAACAATTTATAAATACACAAAATTAACATTTTCTTATAAGTTCAAGAAAACAATAGATTTTCTTCAACACCAGCTTAATTTCGCATGAATTAACTTAAAATATACAATTCATAATTATTCAAAGTACTTAGTCTTAAGAGGGGACATGACATTGGCCCTTTTTTTTAAATCGACTTTTTTTTATTATTTTGTATTTAAGTAAATATTCTTAAGATTCTAAGAAAATTTCATAGAAAAATTCGTACGGGTTCAAAAGTTACAGCCGAATTAGTAAGAACGCATTTTTATTTTTATTTGCATTTTTCTTTGTTCACAAACTTTGAACGCGTTTATCCCGAAACCATATTTTTTGTACTGGTTACGGCACTAGCGGGTTCATTTTTTGAAGAATTTTTTTTTTTTTTTTATTTATTTAAACTTGATTCGCTTTCGTATGACACGAGCTTTTTAAAATTTTTTTTCGATTTTTTATGAATTTTTAAAGTCAATATTTTTTTCGAAAAAACACACTTTCAAATTTCAAAAAAACATCATCAAAAATTGAAAAAAAAAAAAAGCTCCTGTGATACGCTAACCAATTTTGTGAAGATTTAAAAAAGTCATTCTTTTCTAGATAGGACAATTTTTGCTACTCCCAGCGCTGCAACCACGAGGCCCCGTTTTTTTCACTGCAGCCAGTTTGGAGCTCTATAAAACCAGGTTGGAGTGAAAATATATTTTTTGAATCTTTTTTCTTGTAATTTGTTCAATTCTCTACAATAATGAAAAAAAACATTTTGGAAAAATTTTTGTTTTTGACTGAGTTATGAATTTTTAAAAAAAAGGTCTGTTTTCTCTGCCGCGAATGTTATGTCCCACCTTAAAGACGGTTATTCTTTAATAAGGCAATTTACACTTAAAAATAGTTATCAGAAGAAAAAAATATCGAAATTGTATTTCTTTAATTCAGTCCAAGGTCAAACATTAATTTTTTGTAGTTTTGGTACAATCCATTAAATTTTCACAATTAAAATTGTTCACATTTTATTCTAATCACGATTTTTATTAACTTAATTTGCATTAATAATTTACATAAATAAAGTGCTTGATATTTTAGTTACAGATTTTATAAATTTGATATTTGGTCTTATGCGTGTGTTACCAAGAAACAACATTTAATCCTGTTCACCTCTAAAAATTTAAATTTTGAGTTCTGACAGTCTGGCACGTAGCAAGCGATAAATTATTATGTTTTAATATAAGACTTGAGTTAAATCTTAAATGAATTGCTCTTCAGTGAAATTCATGTTTTATGGATCAAAAAATTATCAATTGAAAAAAACACTTTTTCAAAAAACTTTCCAAAATATTCGAACGAATCCAACTCTTTTTTAGACTTTGTTTACTTTGAAACCCATAAAGCTCCAAATGGAGAAACTTTTCAGTCGATTCAAGGCTGCCACGATCTATCCTTCGATGAGGATTGCTTTATATTTTCCAATCATTTTAGAGGATGCTCTTTCTGACGATATACTTGGTGTTATTAAAAAATATCATTGATTCGAGTTCAACTGCAAAAAGGGCTTGGAACAAAATTTGTTCGCTATTGTGATTCCAATGTATCAACTTCACTTATTTTTACTTTATCTACGTTGATCTCGTTGATTCGAGATCTACAAATTTCTTCATATATATTAGCTCTAGCAGAGACCCACAAAATTCCAGACCAGATTTTCAGACATGCGAAAAACCTTAAAAACCAAAACACATAAAATTAATGCAAAATAACTTCCTGAAGCCCGAGCGCTGTGTGAATCTTCTGGATTCAATTTTGCTCTTTACTATCCAGTGACTCACTGAAACACACACAAAAAGTTTTATATCAACATAGGTCAAGTCATTTAGGATAGGACATAAACACATACTAAACAAATTTTATAACTAGAGATATAACAACATATATATAAAACAATATATAATAATTTGATTTGCAGATACACTTCGATTGTTTCATTATGTCGTACACGTCGGTATCATAACTATATCACAAGTATAACTTATCAAATACTTTTGTTTTCAATTCATTTATTGTTGAAAAATTTCCTCATTCAATTTCCATCTCATATCAGTCATTAAGATTTCACACATTTTATTATTTTACAACGTCTTTTTATTTTCTTTATTTACACATGTTTTTATTATTTAGATCACAAATCAAGCAATGCCTTCCAAGAGCTGCCATTTTCACCCATTTAGCAGTCGCCATTGTGCTTCAGGGTTAAGCTTTTGCCCACGCGTGCCAAATTCTTACGCGCACAATCGAACAAACATTTGTTAGCATACGTATTCGAATCTGAGCCACACATAGGTTCCAGATTGCGAGGACATGTACAACCAGCCCAAGGCTTGCTGATATCAACATTTGATAGGTGTCCATCCGGCAGGAATAAATCATCTGTTGCCATAACAACAGCAACAACCAGAAGCAACAACAGTGAAAAAATTGCAAAGAACTTCATATTTTTACTGTATGTTTGAAATATAAAACGTGTTTCAAGCTCGAAAGTATTTGAAAAACTAAATTTAACTAAGCATGCTCAGTTTATTTAAATGCTATTTATAATTATTTTTTATTGATATTTTTTGTATTTAATTCAATGTGATTGTTCTAGTAGTTATCTTGCTAGAACAACAGCTGCTTATCGATCGTGTTAATCGGAAGTTTTATGGCTTTGAACTTTTTATGGATTGTCACTCACGACAATTAGACTGTGAAGTCTTGGCTACTGTATGTTTACTCTAGTGATATGAGTGGACGGCATTAGGGAAGTTTTTATGGTCATAATTTATGCACCAAATTTGATTGGTTGCAGATTTGTGGTGCAGCTTTTGAGATAAGAAATGAATTTGTTAGTATGATGGATAAGTGAAAAGTAATAATGATTCAGTGTTATTATTTATAAACATTTTACTTTCGCACAACTGGTCAACAGTTTAGAAAAAATTGCTTGTTTATTTTTTTCACTTTTAAATGACTCAATGTTTGCTATAAAAAAGATAAATTTTCTATTCCTCCTAGAAATCTCTTGTAAGTATAGGGGACTGTTTTCAAGCTTACTTAAAGGTTACTCATTTCTATAGTACACTTGACCTTGTACAAAATAATTGTATTTAATAGAGTTTAGCCGAAAAAAAGTTTTTAATCATTACAAAACTGTAATCTATGATGATTAAGATTACAGTGTCTTGTCTAAGGACAAGTTCAAGTATTTATAATTTGAATCTATATCTATACTTTGGAATGTATGTAAACTTGAAATTTTAATCGCAAATTTTCCATTAGTTTTTCGTCTAATGGAAAAAATTGTCTTTTTGGTTAGCGAGTTGATTTCAATTCAAAAATACTATAGCACTGTCTTATTATCAGTAAAAAATATTCTAATTGAATAGGTTTTAGTTTCCGCTATATTATCAAAAAACTCTCTTAATATACGAATATATAAAAAAATCGTCTATTTTAATAAATATTAATCTAAACTAAAAAACTTTTTTCATGCATATTTTATTCAAGGTTTGAAAACAAGTTTATCATAAACAACATAAGTCAAGTCAAGGTCACTTGAAGTTTTTTCAAGAACGAACATAATTATTTTAGTATTTCAAGAAGAGCAAGCCAGATTTATTACTGATAGCCTCTAATTAATAGTTACCGATTACACAGCACTACAAAACTAAACACAAAAAAATAAAAAGCAAGTGAGTTTTTGAAGTTGAGTTAACATAATTTAATGATGCTGAAGAAAATGATTTCGCAGCGCTTTGTTTGTTCTTAAAAAAATTGTTTGTTATTATTTTCAAATTAAAATAATTAAAAGCTTATTCAAAGGTCTTTAAAGGTTTACAAACTTTGTTTTGTTACTTACTTACTTACATGGCCACCTATGACAACCCGTTGACTTTGTTTTGTTGCTTTTTGAAATAAATTATGAAGAGTGCTACAACAATTGTTGGATAGAGACAGTGAAAAAACCCATATCATGTGTGTTACATACATGATATGGGTTCTTTCTGGTGATTTGGTAGTTATAATCAAAATTTTAAAACTTTAATTCAAAGAAGAATTCAATGTATTAAAACAAACTATTTCTCTAACTTTGGTTTAATCTGTATATAAGTATTACATGAACCTTTTTTGTTACAGGAAAAAAAGGTTTTATTCCGAAGATATCATTACTCGACAACTTTAGCCCATATTGAAAAATTATATTCTTTATAAACTGACTTATTTAAATATAAAGGCAACAATTATTACTTTGAGTTCATCTAGATTGAAGTCGAAACCTTTAGATTTTGTTCAACACCGAAACCGAGTGATTTTTTCCAGAATATACAGCAATTCCAACATCTTGACTTCAACTTCAACTCCGAAGCATTCCTTTGTAGCGCTTTAGATATTTAAAATCATAAGCTTCAACATTGAAATGGTATTAAAAGACAATAAAAATTAATTGTCTAATTGTGTAAATAACATGTCCGTGTCGGAGTCAGAATTGTTTAAAGCAATCAATCATAAGCATTGCATCGACTTCGACTCGTTCTCCCAATAACACTCAACAACTGCAATTCCACAGCAGTTGATGCCTCTTAATATGTATTCAGTATTTAATATAATTTTAACAAATACCATCATAATATCATTTATACACATTTCTGAGACTTAATCAACTATGAACTCTGGAATTTCAATGATCAACTCTAACTACTGGAAACAGCAACCAAAAACTCTTGAAAATTAAACTTGCAATAAGCCATAAACTACATCGAAATAGCTTTATATAATAGATTTACATACAATTAAAAATTCTTTGTGTATCATAAAGCAAGAGTTTGCAGTGGATAAAATTTGCATTTTAATTAATATCACTCATACGCTCTGTAGCACTACTCGACTAATAAATCAACAAGTATCTCTCTCTCTCGCTCTCTCTCTATCTCTTTCTCTTAGTACTCCTTTGTCGCCTCGTTATTGTTTTGATACTAAAGAAATTTCAAATATAAAATTGAAATATATTTAATATATTTTTATTTCTAATAATTTCCTGTTTTTGAGCTAACATAAGTCAGCCAGGAATGGTTTGTATGCATTTGCTGTCATGGATTTCTCTAAAGCTGGAACTTTTATAGAATGCATTGCATTCAATATAAGCAAGAAACTGTGTTTACCTAGAATTTCAAAACAATATCCTAGCAACCATCAGACCCATTAGCTATTTATAAAACAGTTATAAGGATATAGCAACAATTTGTACAAGAAGCTGACTTGTATAGCTAGCTGCTTTCCATTAGCTTTATCTTCGTTTCATCAGAATTTGCTCTTGTTGATGTTATATTGTTCCACACTATTGTTGAGCTCGTTGTTGTTGTTCCTCTTGTAGTGCTATTAAAAAGGTATCTGCCTTTATTTTCAATGGCCCCAGCCTAGCAGCATCACAAGCAGCAGCAGCAGCACCTGTTAAAATACAATAAATTTCAATTTGAGAAATTCTTGCGGAAGGATAAACGTTATTTTTGATGGCTTTCCTTATGGCCTAAGCATTGGACAGGAAATTGTTGTTTGCTGTTATTCTTGAGTTGAAGTTAAGCAAAACTGATTAAATATTAAGTAAATAAGGCAACAGTAAATTCAATGAAGTTGAAAAGATAACATGCTGACATCTATTTAAATTGATATCCTTAGAATCCTTTGAGCTAAGGCAAACTTTCTACTTGCTGCTCTCAAAAGCTTTTACTAATTCTTGATGTTTGCATTTCTAATAGTTTTTATTTTTCTTTTTCTTCCTTCACTTATAGTTGCGAGCACACCAGAAAATCGCCCCACACGTGACGATTCAAGCGGAAGTTGTGGCATTGGTGGCAACAGCGGCATAACTGGCTTAACTACATCCGCTGGCAACTTGAACGAACGACGCACATCCAGCGCAGCAAGCAGCATTAGCACAACAGCTGGCAGTGCTAGCAACGAACGGTCCAATAGTCCAACAGGCAATAGCAGTGGTGGAGGCTTTGCAGCTGGAAGTGGCAGCAGCGGAAGCAGCAACATTACAGTTACAGTAGGCGGAAGTGCTGCCAGCCTAACACATTCGCAAGCGATAAATGGTCAAGTTGCAAGTGAGTTGAATTTTTTTCTTTCATACAGATGCATGCTTTTATGTACAGCAAAAGATATTACAAATGACCTTAGAAAGGTCATGTATAAACTGAATTTTTTGTTACTTTCATAGCTCAAAAATACATTTTTTTTAAGTAAATAAGCAGCAGTGTTGATTTAAAAATTACTTTGTACGTTTTGTTCGCTTCGCAAAAGCTGGTATTCCTGCCGCTGCCAGCCCAGCAACCTAATCTCTAGCATTTCAGCAATTTACTCAAAGCTTCTACAGTCAGTTAGTAGTGCTTTGTTGCTACACTGCAATGCCGACAATTTGCATATTTTAAATTGCAGACATTTTGTAGTTGAGCACGAAATATTGCTTCAATCCCCAAAAGCCATAAAACAAACTTGATTACACAGAGCAGCAGCAGCAGCAGCAGCAGCAGAGCAGCTAGATGAGAGTGAGATTTTTAAGTTTAGAGGGACTAATGGAGGGGGGGGGGCTATTTTAAAATGCAGCAGTTGAAAAACGGTAATTTTAAAAAAGCTCATCTGCATTGCATTGGTTCAAAGCCCGAGGGATCAGTTGTGGTCTTTTTGGGCCAAAGTAGACGTAGTAGATCCCTTTCAGAAAAGCACTTTATCCAAACTTAAGTAGTTTTTCTTTGAACTGACTAAATAGAAGAATAACTTATTTTCAAAGATTTATAAAATATTTAAAAATATTAATAAATATAGATTTATAATATTAATTCAAATTAAAATACTTCAGTTGACAAAAAATAAAGTCAAATGCAATATTGCAGAAATACCGAAAAGATTAAGCAACTGTGCGATAATATCAATCTGAAATCTAAACCCTCCGTCGGAAGTCCTTAACCCTCCGTCGGTCGGATGTTCAGAACCCTATACATTTAAGTGTATATATATGGGGAAAAATAGCGTTATTGGTGTCAAATTTAAACGTGATTACAAATCAAAGAAAAAGGTCAAGAAATTTCAAGTCGATAGCTTAATAGGAAATACATTTAAAATAAAATTTAAATCGAAAAAGATCTGGCCAGAACCATCCGACCGACGGAAGGTTAAGTATGATAGTTAAATTGAAAATTTTGTCTTTTCATGCTATTAACAGTCACTGGATATAATTAATAGGTTAAAACATCGACATGACCACATCTGCATTGAAAATAATATTATAAAATTTCATTGCATTATTATATGCTATTTTCTTGATATCTATTATTGTTGTCGTATGAGATATTCTTGATATCTCTTATTGTTGTCATATGTCATATTTTTCCCATCAGGTTTAGGAAAAGTACTTCTTTATTGTTCTTAAATAAATATAGTTAGAATTCATAATGTTCTTAAGTTAACGAAATTAATTTATTGTTTTTATATGTATCACCTTCTTCTTATGTTTAGTAAAAATGTTAAAATGTGTCATATATTTCCCATCAGGTTCAGGAAAAGTACTTTTTAAATGTCCATGAATAAATATTGTTAAAATTCATAATGTACTTAAGTAAACGATATGAATTTATTGTTTTTATATGTATCACCTTCTTCTCATGTTTAGTAAATATGTTGAAATGTGTCATATATTTCTCATGAGGTTCAGAAAAAGTACTTTTTTAGTGTTCTTGAATAAATATTGCATAAATTAATAATGTTCTTTAGTAAACGAAATGAATTTGTTGTTTTTATATGAATTACCTTTTTCTTATGCTTAGTAAAAATGTTAAAGTATGTCATATATTTCCCATCAGGTTCAGAAAAAGTACTTTTTTAGTGTTCTTGAATAAATATTGCTAAAATTAATAATGTTCTTAAGTAAACGAAATGAATTTATTGTTTTTATATGTATCACCTTCTTCTTATGTTTAGTAAAAATGTTAAAATGTGTCATATTGTAGTGTCATAGCACAGCCAGCCCACGGTACAATAAATATTTGAGTCGATGACAATCAACAAACTAATTTTCGTTTTGTTTATGTTCATTTCTGCACTGGGTCAAATGATTCATATTACATCGCGACTGGCGCAAGTAATGTTGCTGCATTCAAATTGCAAGCGCAGCAATAGTAATTATTTGAAGTGTAAGAATGAAAGAAAACAAAGAATTTGTAAATGTAAAGAAATTGCTCAATATATTAATTAATTTGTTTTGGCTACTTTTAATTTCAATGTATGTGAAAATATGGGGAGGAGTTTTGGCTGCAGTATAGAAGAAAAATACTGGTATTTTTAATTTATATAGATCTGAAAAATTGAATAAAGAGTTAGTCTTGTGCTAAGTCCAAAAGTCTAAAAACAAACAAAAACAAAATCTCTTTCCTTTTTCATAAGTAAGTTACAGTGGCATTCTAAAAATAGATACAGCGTGTAGAAATATACCACAATATATTTCCCATCAGGTTCAGGAAAAGTACTTTTTAAATGTCCATGAATAAATATTGTTAAAATTCATAATGTACTTAAGTAAACGATATGAATTTATTGTTTTTATTAAAACTTATCTCGTTCTTATGCTTAGTTAGAATTTTATAATGTGTCATATATTTCCCATCAGGTTCAGGAAATGCACTTTTTTAACGTAAAGTTGCTTATGTTCATAATATTCTTGATTTTATGATATATATTTATTTCTTTTATATGAATTACCTTCTTTTTATGCACAGTAAAAATCTTTTAGTACCAACTATTACTATATAAATAAATTTAAAAGCACCACTAAGCAGCACTAAACTACCTATAATCTTTATAGGTAGTGCTCTTTAAAAGTTTATCTTTAAATCATAGTTATGAACACATATGATGATTGAGCAGTAAAATTATCATTAAATAATTCGTTTTATGGAGCATTTCTCTCCATTCGATATTGGCTGCAAATAAAATTACTCTTGCAAAAATGCACTGTTACATTATTTAGAAATGTTTCTTGATGGCCAACGTATTTGTATCGATAGCAAAGAAGAAAAATGTACTAAAAACCACATAAGCTTAAAATTACCTCTTTATCTCTCACCTCCTCTCTTTCTCTCTCGCTTTCGTTTTATGCTGTATATTGTTATAATAATAATAAAAACAACATCTCCCTTGGCAGGCATCGATAAAGTATCGTATTCCTGCTTTATTGTCATGCATATCGACCGCAATTGTTGACGATAAATGTTGCTGGGTTTTTTACGACTGAAATAAATCTTCTCCAGATATGCAACAAAATACAACCAGCTCATCTTTAAAGCTTGAACAAAAGCAGAAGCTCTTCGCCGATCCTTTGAGTAACATATTAATTTATGTGTGTTTAAAGATTATATTGAATACTGTTATAAAGCAAGGCATTTAAGATGTTTTTTATTACTTATACACACTGAGAAAAAAACACATACCTTGCTCCGGTAAAAAATTTCTCTATTTTTGATAATAGCAATTTTCTCTTTTTCAAATAAAATTTTCTTCAATTAGAATAAATTTTCACATTTTCGTAGAAATATTTCTTTACTTCTAGGAAATGGAAACATTTCCATGTCTCTAATAATGATAAGTATTTTTCTCGCACAAAAAATTTCTCATTTATAGAGAAATTTTATTGAAAATGAAAAACTTTTCTTATATTTTGATTAAAAGTTCACTATGAGAAGTATTTTCTTCAATAAAAACAAATATTTTCTCAAAAAAAAAAGTATTTTTCTCTAAAAATGATATATTTTCCTATTTCATGGTAGAATTTTATCATTTTTAGAGAATTTTTAGTATCGCAATTAGAGAATAGCATTCTCTGGAGCAAAGTCTATACCATTTTTCTCTAAATATGTTGCCTTTTTTATCATATTCCGAGACACTTTTTTCTGAGTGGCAGCAAGTAGGGGAGGCAGCAACAACAACCTGCAAAGGCATATAACTCCAGCATATCCTTTAGTTAAAAAAAAAAATAATATCTATTGAACCACTTTGGCTGCATTACTTAAGTTTATACAAAGCTACCGAATTTGGTAGTTTTTTGCAGCGTTTTGTTTTTTATTTTTTTTTGTTTTCTTAGTGTGCTATTGTTTATTTTATATTTACAAAATTTTATGCTTCGTTATGTTGGCTGTTTGCCGAAAAAAGTTTGATTTTATTTAACTATACTTTGTTTGTTTCCTTTTCTTTTTTGTTTGGGTTTTTTTTTTTTGTTTTGTTTTCTTTGTCTGTTGATTTTTTCCGAAGAAGATTTATAAGTTGACATTTATGAAATCAATGTTGCAACACACACACACACACACACACACACACGCATACAAACTTATATGCTGCCAGTTAGTGATTCTTTGTCACTTGTAGCAACCTGCCTTGCTAAGGATTTGGTACAAAAACAAAAAAATATAAGCATGTTTTGCTTACACCGAGAAAAAAAACTCGTAAATTCAACAATTTCAGACCTAATTCTAAATAGGTTTTGTATTTGTTTTGTGCTCAACAAAACATCTTTTTATAGTTACAATGATGGATTTGTTAAAGATTGCAACAATTTTTTTGTTGGATAAACCATTAATGTATTTAAAAAATCTAAGAACAAAAAATTGTAAATTCAACAAGGTTGGTATTTGAATGAAATAAGTATGGGATTTGTTCCTTTAACAAGGTAATTATTTAAAAAATGTAAGAAGAAAAATTGTTGTTTTTACTAAATTGTTTATACAAAAATGTATAAATTAATGAAGCAATAAAATTCACATTTTTAAGCATATTATTTGATTTTATTAAAAATATCTGGTTTTTACATATGTGTTTACAATGTTTGTTTGTTTACATGTTTACATTTGTGTTTACAAAATTATGTTTTTTTTTTTAAAGAAATAAATAAAAAGTTGAATTAATTTATAATAACACAGGTTTACAAATAAGGGTCAACTTTTGAACCAGAGATGACAAAAGTGGTTTCGTATGTATTTGTACGCGCTGAATTCAAATCCGCAGTCTGTTTTGTCTATCAGGTCAATTTTTGAAGATATTGGCCAAAATGAAAGTAACGGTGCATTTTATTATATATAAAATTGCTTATTCAATCCCTACAAAAGTAAATTTAATTTGGCCGATGCATTAAAAAGATATGGTTCAATTAATTGAAAAATAACCGTTTCTAACATTTTTGTCTGTGTCTCCAAAACTTAACCGGATAGAAAAAATAGACTGCGGATTTGAAATTAGCTCGCAAAAATACATATGGGACCACTTTCGTCTTCTCTGGTCCAAAATCATGTAAACGTGCAATTTAAAAATAAGTATTTCGAATATAATTCAGTTAAAACAACATAAGAATTTTCCTTACATTATAAGAAATCACTTATAAAGAAATCAAAGTTCCAACTTTTTTAAGAGCTGTTGACCTGACTATAAAAATATGCTTCGTATTCCACCTTGAATACTCGGCGAAGAGCAAATATGTTTGGATATTTCTGAGGACTGCAAATTACTTAACATTTTTTAATATATTTATTACTTTTTCTATTTTAGGAACTTTCTTCAAAGAAGATATTTGATACATATACTTCTGCAGAAACATCCAAACAAATTTGCTCTTTGCCGAGTATTCAAGGTGGAATACGAAGCATATTTTTATAGTCAGGTCAATAGCTCTTAAAAGAGTTGAAACTTTATACAAAACTTCATTAAGTATACGTAAAATTCACAGAGTTTGTCCGGGGATTCTCCTACAACTAGTACCTTCGGCTGCATTTTTAAGTTATCATTCATTGAAGTGGCATTCGTATCGTGTTCCGTTTTTTTCAGATCATTTATGCAAACTAAGTGTACTATCATGTCATTTTGTCCGTCTGCTATTGTAGGTTTTAAATTTCTGCTTATTCGAGGAGGAGGAATGACATTGTGTAGCAGCTTCAAGAAATAAAAATGCTGAGAGACTAAAAAAATAAGATTTGAGTTAGTTTCAAATACATTTTTTAATTAAAATGTTTACCTTGACAGGATTCTATTGACAGCATTTTTTGAAAAAACTGCATATTGAAGGCATCTTTTATGGAATTCGGAAATAGGGCATCAGAAAGTGCTTTCATATAAGTCGCAAAATTTTCAAATAACTCTTGAAAAATTCCAGTTAAAGAATTTTTGATATCTCCCATGCGAAAAGCAGATTTCTGTTTCCAATGCGTTGCCAAATCTCGTGGATTATTGTGAGCAAACCATACTTTTTTTGTTGATATTCACGATCAGATGTGGATATGAAATACTATTTGATTGCCAGATTTTTAAAGAACTTGCTTCCGTTCCCGTTGTTGGTTTCGTAAGTGTTGTTGTTGTTATGAAGAAGTGAAGTTTGCGTTTTTTTCATAGTAATTACTGCTTTAACAACATAAAAGTGGGCTACACTGAAACATTAAGCAAACATTAAATTTAATTTAAATTTATTTTGAACTTACATTACTTTTGCGCCATTCCATCAAATTATGGCGAAATTTTATTTTTTCAGCAATTAAACTTCTTTCATTAAAAATGTCGTCTATGTCATGACAATGCATCATTCCCAAAATCTGTGTCGTTCTTACGTTACACTCTACCAATGTTGAAATTGCTGCGTCTGAAAGACTCCATTGAATGAATAAATTTGATATATTTTCATCGAGGTTAATAATGTCAAAACTGCAGTAGTCCACAACATCCTCCGACTCAGTTTCATCCATAAAGATCTAGAACGTACATGTTTCAATTAAATACAGCCAGTGCCAAAAGAAAGTGAACACGACTGTGTGTTGTTTTCAATTTCATTTCAGGCGTTTGCTGTACGGTTTGATCAACAGTTTTAAGTTTTTGTAAAATGGTCTTTTATTGTCAATTTAAAAACAATCAACAACAAAAATTTAACAAAAATACAAAATATCCAACGATTATAACAAATACTTATTTTTTCAATACTGAATTCATATTTTTTTTTTACGTAATGCTGCACTGTTGACTATCTTTTGACGCGTAAAATCATAAGTAGGTTTAGTTTTTGCAGAGTATATTTTGTTGTTGCAACATTGTTGTTTTTGTTTGTTTATAAATTGAGAAACAATGAAAGACTATCTTACCGAAACTTAAAAAGTTGGATCAAACCATATTGCAAAAGCCTGAAATGAAATTGAAGTCCTGAAAGCCAGTCGTGTACACTTTCTTTTGATTGTATTTGAAAGTATTTTATATATAAAATTGGAAAACTACCGAGTGCTCTCGCATAGTAGAGTAGGCTGATATCAGAGTGAACGCTATGAGGCGAAGCAAGACAATACTCGAAGCGGAGTAATTTTGCTTTAGAGCCCAGTAATCAACATTTGAACTGAATTTTCGAACTTTCGCGAATTTTATCTCCTAAACCAATAGAGACCGAGACTTTTTTATACACCATTGGGCTAAGAGGGTCCAAATACATTAAATAAAAATAAGAAAAAAATGTTGGGGACTGGGCCCTAAAGTAAAATAAAGCCCTCGAAGCTCAGGACTTTGTCTGTGTTTTAGCAGAAAAGGCTCTGATATAGCATCTACAAGCAAAGCTTCAATTAACGCTTCGCTTATGGCGCTCGCTTTGTTATTAGCCTCTATGAATAACACTATGAATTGAATACTTACTTTTAATTTTATTAATTCCAAGCAAAAGAAACAAAATTAAATATTAACACAAACGCTGCGCACTTGACTACAACTCAATTTGATATACACACATACTTTGTTTTATTACAGTGTTGCAGAACACATGGATGATAGGGCTGCAGTACAACATTTCAATTTGTTGTACAAACAGTAGTAAACTAAGTTCGTTCGCTTAAAACAATCATGTAATCACATAATCTCAAATATTTAATATTAAAAAATATGAATATATCTACATAATTTATTTTAAAAATATAAATATTCGCACAGCTCTGCTTGGAATCTTTTTATTCACCTAGAAATTGGCGAACAAATTATGTCGTTCAACATAGTTTGAACGCTCAAAAAAGTTGATAAACCTAATGGTTTTTACAATTAACAATTTTGCACTTATAGCAACAAGTTTCTCATTTA
Source organism: Tetanocera ferruginea (assembly GCA_958299015.1). Taxonomy (NCBI): domain Eukaryota; kingdom Metazoa; phylum Arthropoda; class Insecta; order Diptera; family Sciomyzidae; genus Tetanocera; species Tetanocera ferruginea. Next base: position 163,252,009 of record OY282641.1, read on the forward strand.
AATGGATCAACAGAAATTCCACTTTATAAGTGACAAATAATTTGTTGCTTTTACTAAGCTAAAATTTAAAAGTCAACAATATATTATTCATTCTAACAAGTTTTTTGTTGTAACAACAAAAATTCTCATAATTTCGAATAAATGCGAAATATTGTTGTTTTTACTATATTTTTTTTTCTCGGTGTAGGCGCTTGTGTGTGGGTATAAAGTAGCTGCTTGTTAGCTCAAATTTTCTCAAGCATACCCTGCTTCACGCTCCCTGAACATGAATATTAAATGATCCTTGCATATAGATGAATTTTGGGTTGCTTTATTGTTTGCACAGAGTTGTGAAGAACTTTTCGCATTTAAATTTATTTCGGGTTCGTTTCGAAAAAGTTAAGAATATATTCTAACGCTTTGCTTTTCGAGTAAGTCGAAAAGTTAAGAGGTTTTTCTAGAGATTTTTTAGTGCATTAAATTACCGTGCAGCTAGAGGCTACAATTTTTTCTTGTTTACTTCACAAGGCTATCAATAAAATTATCAGCAATACTGCAGAAAGGTGTTCGTAGCTCCAGATAATTTATTCATATTTTTATTGATTGAAATAGTTTTAAATAGATTTTGAGATTAATAGATGTTCAATGATTTTTCGTCACTATGTCTTGGTTTATGGTATTTAACTGAAATTCATTGAAAAATAACTTTTGAACTGTCAACGTGCAGAAAATAATATAATTTTGTTAGAAATCTGTCAACCTCGTAAAAGTAAGTATAGTCAAGTTGAGTAAAAAAAAGGGTTATGTGCCTTCATTGATATTCAAAGGACCTTTGCCAATACGTTATATAGTGCAATCAAAGTGGTCATGCTACGTAAAAGCATCCCTGCTTAAATTACAGAATGAATTCTCATTATGATAAAATGTAAAATCATTATGTTCGAGCTCAGTGCAACATCTAACGTCATCACTGCCACCAAAGAATGCCCTAAAGCAGAGATTCAATCACCACTTTTATGGATATCGATCGTTGATGAACTACTAAAAAAGCTGAACAACCAGGGCTTTGCTTCAAGAGGGTGATTAGGATAGGATTAGATTGAAGGTTAGGAAAGTATAGAGGATTAGTTAGTCTGAGCTATCATGTACCAACATAAGGGACAGAATACAAAGTGCCCTACGAAAAACAAATATATAATGTTAGGACAAAGTTTTCACTATAAATCCTGCAAAAGTCATACTTGTAACTTTTTTTAAATAAGATTTTTTTTAAATAAGGTCATATATAGGAGTGACTTTTGAAAAAAATCTTTGTTGCAACACCCACTTGACAAATACTGCAGGAAAAGCTACACGTTTTTAATTCGCCTGCCAACGCCTTAATGTCATAACTTGGGGTCTCAAGTCAGAAATGGTATATTGGACGTTCTTAACTATTGTTATACCTATGGCTAATTTTGCAGCTCTTGCATGGTGGTTAAAAGTTCTTCTTCAACTGCAAAGAATGGCATATAATGACTGGTTCGATGAGGATCTGCCCGACTAAAGTATTTTGAGTATTACTTGGACTTTAGCGATAGCTATCAAAAGGGTGGCATATGAACACTTAGGTGGAAGGAAATAAGTCATTACAGAGCAGCAAACTTTAAAGGGCATATGAAGATTCTAAAAACTTTCGTAAAATAAACCCTTTCTAAAAATACCCAACAGGATGTTATCAAAGCATAATTTCTTGGAGTGCTACAAGTTAGTTATACCTACCAAATGTGAAGAAATTATAGGTGCATACCTGAATCAGGCTCTTAGTTATGGTATATTTATGGGTCGAAATTTAAAAATGGAAAAACAGAAGTACAGGTGTGGTCTCAGTTTCCAAAAAGCTCTTCCAATGAGCTGTACTAAATCAAATTCCAAGCGGAAATATATGCCAGTAAAGTATGTGTCTGGGAATGTGTCCGAACGATAACTATGGTGTCACATATTTATATATGTACTCTCAAAAAGTTGAGCGGTCTTAAAGGCCCTTCAAGCATACGAGCTTTATTAAAAATTGTCTTTGATTGTGTCAAATCACTGAAAGTGGGACAAAACAATAATATAGAATAATATAGAATTTAACATGTAAGTTAAGTTCTTCTTGCTCTGTGGCGAAGAGTTCAAAGTTTCATGAAATAAATTCTTAATAAGCGCATTACAACCAAGTTCAAGTAAAGTTCACTTCTTTACAATCTAAGTTCAATCATATAAAATTAATTATTTTACTTTGACACATGTGCCTTCATTATGTAAGTTACAGATTTTCAAAATTAATAAACCATTTCAAGAATTTCCTGATTTGCTCATCTGAAAGTACCAAAATGTGAAAATTTAATTTTAGTTGAAATTAACCTGAATTTAACCTTCATTGGTATAAATCTTGCATATAGGATACACCAGACTGGTTGTACTAAGCGCAAAACCACGCCGACTCGTTCTCTAGCTCGTGCCATTGAGCATAACACAGCCAGCACGAAACTCGCTCAAGGGCCAGCCCTTCTCTCACGGCAAAAGAGTTTTCCAGTCGGAATGCTTATCATAGTATTCTAGTGTATACAATGCTGAATAAAGATTCAAAGATTCAAAGAAAAACTTTAATATTTTAATAATAATTCTACTAATATTTTTCATTGCAATAGTTTTTTTTCTATGTTTGCATGTTGCTCATGTTTGAATATCATAATTCCTCAAGCTCCTTTGGTAATTCTGGCTCTGAAACAGTCTTAATAGTGATCTGTGAATATGGACTGAATTGTTTTATCGACGTTTAACTAATATTCTCACTCTAAATTTTTATTGGCTAATTTTATGATTGCTACACATAACGTTTTATTTTTAAAATTCACTAAATTTGAACGATTTCTTTAAACTAGAAAAACTATTGTGTGCACATTTTTAACACTCTGTTTTTCTCCTTTTTAGGACACGGATCGCTGACAATTGTTCGCCGTTCGAATAGTCGTAAAAATTTTGCACAACTTGAGTCACAACAAACGATTTTATCACCATCAGCAGTAACACATGCTGTCGGTACAACAGGTGCATTTGACACACCATCGACACCGCTGAATGATCCTTCTGCAACTACTACAACAACAACAGCTCCTGACGCAACCACAGCAGCAACATACGACAATCGTACAAAAGATTATTCCAGCAGCTACTTAACGGAAACAGAAAACTCGCCACTTTTGCACACAACATTCAGCTCCTCCTCCACCAACACCACCTGCAGCAACTCAACTCGCCTCGCCAGCGCTACTGCAACAGCAGCTACAGAGCAACACTTGCACTACATGTCAAGAATGCAAACAGGCTCGACCACAGCAACGTCCACCACTACTAACAGCAACAGCAGCTCTAACAACAGCACTACCGCCGCCGATAGAATGTCGCCGACTACGAACGAGGGAACATCCATTGCAACGGCAAAGGGTGCGGGTGATGGAGACGGTCTAAACGCGGCCGGTACGGATAATTCGCCAATAACGCCAATTACTTTGGCATCGTGTCCGGTTGATTTGGCTACGGAAAATTTACCCGCTGTCGATACACCGGATGCATGCGATAAGGCGGCAGTCAGGTAAGAACACGAAAAAAAATTTCAAATTCATATAATCACTTGTTGCCAGCGGAACATACTTCCGGTAAAATATAAAAATGTTACCTACCGACATCATGATTTTGTGAACTGCTTGATCGGTTTGTAGTGTTTTTAGTTATCGACACTGTTCAATCGAAAATTGCTAGGGATGGTCAAATTTAAATGTCTGTACAACACTTAAAGACCTTTCACAAGGCACGCTTAGACAAAGATTTTAAGCAGCTTTCGTGCTGCACATAATGAAGCATATTCGCGTTAATTTGAAAACAATTAACTCTTGTATGATCAGAGCGTGATAAGAACTTTAGTCTTGTACTATTTGGAGTTCATTTAAATGTTTTAAATTTGAAACACGAAGTGTTTGCTATTAGGTTGTAAATGTTACAAACAATGTGTAAATGTTACTATTTACAAACAATAAGAAAATTGTTTTTAAAAAAGGAGGCAGGTGTTGAGGACTTGGGGAATGTTTTTTGTTGTTTTTTCTCCATATATAAATCATTTTTTTAGGGGACAAATACTTATTTTTAAGATAACGTTTTTATTTTACTAATATGTAACCCTCTGTGTGACACACAGTTTCTATGGCATAATTTGAACGCGCACTTTCAAATGTTCATGTTGCCATATTGAATGCACACGAGTTCGTAGATGGGAAGACCACATTATATTTCTACAAAAAGCATGTATTTTAACTCGAGTTTAATTGTTAAAAATGCTCAATATTATAAATTGAGTCGAATTAAAGGCCTCAATTTTTGTATGTTAAGCTCGCGTACTCACATTGAACACACACTGTAAAAGATAAAGAACTATTTTTATAGTGCTCACACAATTCTAAAATTTCAGTGTTCTAAAAAAGAGTACTTTTTATATATTATAATTTTAAAATTAAAATAAAATTTAAAATTATACGCAATTCTGAACCAGAAAACGCTCTCGTTCTGAAAATAAAAACTTGTTTTATTCGCTGTGGGGCTCGAAATAAACTAAAATAAATAGTAAAAATCATTTTATGTAAAAATTGTAAGCAAATTATAAAAGAAAACACTCAATTAATAGCATCAGTTTAAAAATAGGCACCGTTTTAAAAAATAATACAGCAACAATTTGTAACTATCTCTCTTTTCAGGCTTCGTTGTCTTTTGCGCCTCCTTGGTAACGGCGAAATATCGCCCGAAATTTTGCAAAAAAATTTGCATTATGCAGCTCGCGTACTCGAAGCAGTTTTCCTGGATGAAACAAAGTAAGTACTGTTGAAATCTCCTTTTACCCAACCTTATCTACTTAATCACCAGCAAATCTTAGAGTAAATGAATATTTGCAGTATCATAAGCATAGCTAACTGCTTACTAGCTATCCATAAAAAAAACAAAATTGAAAATTCTGAATATGCAAATATCGTTAACTTTTTAAAAAACTGAAAAACCTTCAGCAATCGAAATCTCAAATTGGATACAAAATGGTGAGGATTAGTTGACGCTGTGGAGTTGAATGTTGTCAAGGTAGTGCTTTAAATGAGTACAAATAAGAGTTTTGTGGTAGCACAAATGCAAGCTTGCTCATTTGCTAGGCAGGAATTTAAGTATTTAGTATTTTTCATGTTTCCATATACAACATTGTCATATATGTCACTTTATTTGTCATCTTCATATCTTGATTATCATTTCCCTAAAGTCTCAACAGCACCTTCATGAGTGCTTTATTTGCGCACTTTCTTTTTTTACTCAATGCCGTAAATATTATTTTTCTTCATACAATATTTTTTTTTTTTGCTTCTTCGCCTCGCCTCTCATGTGTATATAAACCGATATTCGCATTTATTATATCCGTCATTTTTTTCATTTTTGTACTCTTGTTTTTTATTTTATTTCGACATAAGTTCTTGCAGAAGACCCACAAACAATAGTCACAAGTCGGGGCAAAATATGTCCACATCTGAAGATGGTGAAGAGTAAGTCTTAGTTTTACATGTTTTTCTTTGTTCCATTATATTATTTGCTCTGTGCTCTTTTGTCTCTTACGCTCCGCTACGTTTCTTCTCTAACAGCTAAACCCATAGCAGTTTGTTCAAGTTTTATATGTTTGTCTTTTTATTTTCATAAAAAGTTTTTATTGTCAAATTGCATTTCGATAACAACATTTCATCATCTACATCATTCACAATTGCCACCATTTTTCATTCTAATCTATAAATTCAGTTCTTGCATTCGTCCAGCTACCGTGCACATTTTCAAAGAAAAGCTGCGTTTCTCTCACAACGTTTCTGTCTCTTGCGAACAATGGCAGACACTACATCGGTTTTTTATTTCTTTTGGCATCCAGAATGATGATAAATTAATTTTTAAATAGCTGATTGTAACATTTTCTTATTATATGGGTCTTACGATATCTTGCAGATACATTGCAGATATCCTGCTAGTGCTTGGAACAAACATAGTTTAGTATCATTAGTTGATTCATCTTCATCAATATTTTTTATTGCATTTCTTTTTTGCTTGCAAACGCATTTTACTGTAGATGAAAGCAGTAGCTATAAATGGTTTTTTTTCTCTCCACTATTACAAACTACTTATCATTAACAGCATATAATAGTTTCCATAAAAAATATCTTGTTGGCAGCACTATTTGAAATAATCTACTCCATTGTGTTAGTATCTTATTACCCTATCATTATGTTGAATATAAATAATAAGTTTAAGCTCTTTTCTCTAATTTTAAAGATTTCATTTAAATGGGTTAGAAAAGCAACATTTGTATTAAAAGCATATCCAATAAGTGAGTGATAACTTGTTTTCTTGAAAGTTTCACTCAAATTTGCTAAAAGTTAAAAATATGAGAACTTACGTGACTTGAATGTGATGACTTGTTTTAATTTAAACTTAATAATTTTCATTGCAATTAACGTTTTTTAGCAGATTTTTATTGCAACAGAGAAGAATTTTATCATTTCAGTAGTAACAAAATTTTTTAATTCTCTCATATTTTTTAATAAAAAAATTATGTATCTACGTAAGTGCAACTGCATGTGCTTTATACATGTTATTTTTTGAGTTACAAACCAAAGTTGGTCAGCCAGTAGAAAAACACGAAATCATAAAAATAGAAAAACTTAATATACCAACTAGTTTGTAACAAGTCAACAACATCAGGAGAAAACAACATGTACACCGACATGTAACAATGATATACAGATGGGTGCACACTAAGCAACTTTGTATGTTTCTCCACAATAACACAGAGTTCATATGTAAACAATTTTATTTTTTGATGTTGCTATAGCAGTTTGTAGCTCTAACTGCCATGGACTGCACAAACATTGCAAGCACTCACTCATCTGTAGGGCTGGGCAAAAGCTTGATTAATTGCAGTAAATGTTTGGAGAATGTCTAAAATAACAATAACGACTAAATAAAATTTTATGAACAAAATATCAAGCTGCACACATAGTTTTATACTTTATGACATCAGATGAATGGCATGAAAAAAAAAAACATTTTGCAAAATTTACAAAAATAAATTCCACAGGTTCTTAAATTAAAATAGTAATAAAGTTTTAAAAATTTTGATATGCATAGAGCAATAAAATAAAAGTACTTTAATAACAAAACTGACTCATTCAACAAATAGGTTTATATGTTGAGTTGAAAAAACTAATTGAGGCTTTATTTATAGCATATAAGGAATAACTACTATGAAAAATTGTTTTATATTTATATTATTACGTATTGTGGTAACTTGTGATACTCATAATGTTATTTCTTTTCTTTTTTACGCTATCTCAAACTTTTCAAAATAATTTTATCATATAAAATTTCTAATGCGTCTTCTTCGTCTCTCAATTGTCTCTCGCTGTTAATTACTATTACTCACTGTCAACTGCCAAAAAAAAAACATTTATATATCACATTTAAACCTACCAACATTCTCTACCTAAATCACTCAAACTACTCCTCCGACAGTCCGCCAGATGACAGTGGCGATAAAAATGGTGAACGCTGTAATGGTAATTGTAAAAATCTCAACTGTAGCCAACATAGTCATGTAACTCATCATTGCAGCAGCAGCAGCTCAAATATACAAAATAATAATAATGCAAATAGTAGTTGTAGTTTACAACAAAACGACAACCAACAACAACAAACGAACAATATGACGTCACACAATCAAACAACTTGTATCGAAGGAAGAACAAAAGGTGTTTCTTTAGCACCACAAACGCACAGTGGACCAACAGGTCCACCAGATACAGTATCAACTGACTGCGCTGGCGACAATGTTGAAACTTCCACAAATATAGCTGCTGCTGTTGTTGGTACTGAAACAAGCTCAATTGGCAGCAGTAGCGGTGTTGATAGTGGTGGGGGTGATGGTAACAAAAATATTGGCAGTAGTAGTAGTAATAGTAATAAGGCAACCGTACAGAGACAGAGACGCCTGCGTACACCAGTCTGGGCGAGATCCATGTCGACAAATAAAACGTACAGTTTTCCAAATATGGTTTTCTATTCAAAATTTAAGAAAAAAAATTATATTTTTCTCTTTTATTTGAACAAATTTCAGTTATTTTACAATTGCTTTTAAAAATCAAATAACAAATCTAATAATTTTTGTTGATTTCAAAACACTAACTCCTCCCAAACTTGTCTATGGTCTATTCTTGCATTACTATATATCTCTGTAAATATGAAGTCTGTCTTCTTTCCTTTCAACTAAACTTCTAAGCCTGTCTTTTGTAAATACTGCTGCTCCTAAACACAAATGATATCTTACAAAAACAATTTCTTTTATTATCTATCTTGTAAATGAAACATGCTTGAGCTCTTACATGAGTATCGTTTTATATGTATGTGAAACGTTTGTTAATAAAGAGTCTGTATTTATGTTTGTGCTGACTTTAATCATGTTATATATCCTGCGAATACTCTTGATAACATAATCGTTATGTCAATTGTAATTTAGGTTTTATTGTCAGTTTTTTTTTTTTGTATTTATACAAGTCTAAGCTTGGTGTACTATATAAGTAAATTTGCATGTTTTCACTGCATGAATGGAATAGTTTTAAAATATTATTAAATTATAAATTATTTCCAAAAAACAGCCTTAGTTATATATTTGCTTCAGTTGTCTGTAATATAATTTTAATTTATTTGATGATTTATTATTTTTAAGCAGGCTGAAGCATAAAATTTATTTAAGCAATATTATGTAATAATATTGTTACTACATTATAATATTAATTATAATTAGGATATTCACAAAGTCTCTTAAAGTCATATGCCTTAAATTGTTAACATGAAAAAATATTATTGAAATAAACAACCCTTTTTTAAATTCAGTGTGTTATTTCAATAAATTTTTGTCATCACAATGCCAAAAGAAAACGAAAAATATAAAATTATAGCTTATTTATGCGAAAAGCATTTATTGGAAGTAATAATACCTGACTCAAGTAAATAAAAAAAATACGACACCATAATAAACATAGGTTTCAGTGTTGTAATATTTTAGCACGTTTTTGTATAAAAGGAAACGTCAGCAATTTTAAACCATTATAAAATCTTAAGCAATACGACATTAACCTTGTGAATACCCGAAATATTGTTAATATTATAAAATTATAGCTTTTTTTGACTTGGTTAAATATTTTCAACCATGAATTATTTTGTCTTTGCAATGGTGAAATAATTTCAGGGAAAAATTTAAAAAGTATTAAAAGATTTGTTCATCAATTTAATGATAATGCAAAATAAGACATAGAGCTATGTTTGTAATAATTGTCTGTATTTGTTTCAAATATTACTTTTACTATAAAAGGACGATATTAAATTCATACTAAGATCATAAATTTTTTTAATTCCTTTCATACTTACCTTAGTATATACTATATAAAAATAGTTCAAATAAACAATCTATCTCTTGTACTCTATTTTGTTCAAAACAGTTTCCCATGGCAAATTCCTAAGGACTTAAATCCATTAAACTGAATACTTTATTTTGTATATCCTTCAAAAAACACACACGTAAATTATCTCAAAATTAAATTTTCCCTCAACACATATTTTACATTTCAAAATGAAATTAGCTTAAGCATAAGTAAATAAGATTAAGCATAAGTTATAAATGACCAAACACTCGACAAGCAGTTTGATCCGTTAACTTACATCTTTTTACTATTCATCATGACCAATTATTTTTTAGTTAATTTCAAAATATTATGGTTGATTATTTGCGTATATCAGCAACATGTGCACCAAAAATGGCACGATTACGATTTCCGGGGCGCCGCGATTTGAAGATGTTTTCTGGTAGAGAACAACAAAAAAACATGATTCGCCGAACAAAAAATCGATAACTCTATTAGTTATCGAGTTATCGATTTCTTAAAAAAATTTTTTGTTAAAAGATCTGTTCAAAAAAACATCTATATCTTTGCCGTTACTCAATAGATCCTTAAGATTGATATGTCATTTTAAAGGTCATTAAATGACCTTGCAAATGTTTATCTTATAAATATCATTGCTACAATATTTTTAATTTTATAAGCGAATTTATTCCAAAGTTGAATTTTTTAATAAAAAGAACCGTTATTTTCTAAAAAATTTACGTTATTTAGTTACTAAAAATATATTTTTTTTGAAAAGCTAACAGTTCAACCTTTTGTTTGACATATAAAAATATACATTTTTTGTTTAATTTCACACTATATTACATAAAATTAAAATTTTCCAAGTGTTTTCTTTGTTAAAAAATCTGTTCACAAAATTTTCTATATCTTTGCCAATATCCAATGGATCTTAAAGATTGACATGCTATTCGAAAGGTAATTAAATGCCTTTTCAACAATATATAATACAAATAAAATTTCAAAAATGTTTTTTAATTTATAAGCGAATATATATCAGATTTGAATTTTTTAATTAAAAGAACCGTTTTTTTCTGCAGTATTTTCGTTTTTAAGGTACTTAAAATATATACTTTTTGATAAGCTGAAAGTCTTACCTTTTTTTCGATAGATAAAAATATTTATATATTTTTATTAACTGGTCGACCAAAAAATACAAATTTTTTTAACTGACTCGAAAATCCCGTTAATTCATATAAATATTGTATTGAATTGGCGATATTCGTAAATATGGAGTAAGAAAGCAAAACATCTAAGGTAAATATGAGTGAAATAAGCAATTTTCCGTACAAGGGCAAATCATTGTATCATAAAAAACACGACAAAAAGTCAAATAAATTATATATATTATATACCAAATGAAAGATACATTTTCAATACATTTTCAAGCTTTAATAATTTACTCTTAATAATTCATAGTAATAACGGTAATTTTTGCGAAAATAACGGTTTTATTGCATAAAAATACCTATAAAATACAAAGTACTCAACAGATTTCATTAATTTAAAACTTTTCTAAAAGCCTTATATATAACCTTTTAAATTTTTTCATAATCATTAATATCGGTTATATATTAAGAATAAGACAGCCGATTTTCTTCATAGACCTTATAGAAAAAAATTTTTTTTTAAAAAATCGATAACTCGGAAACAAATCGATAACAATACATTTCCTTTGGCTATTCTTATTTTTATTAAGAGTACTCTTCGAATCCATCGTCAAAACGCGGCGCCCCGGAAATCGTTATCTCCCCAAATTTTTTTCACTGACTTGAAAATCCCGTTAATTCATATAAATATTGTAGCTACAATGTTGCCTTAAAAACAATTATTTATTGTAATGGCAATATTCGTCAATATGGAGTAAGAAAGCCAAACATCTAAGGTACAAATGAGTGAAATAAGCAATTTCCCGTACAAGGGCAAATCATTGTATCATAAAAAACACCACAAAAAGTCAAATAAATTATATATATTATATATCAAATGAAAGATAAATTTTCAAGCTTTAATAATTTACTTTTTATAATTCATAGTAATAACGGTAATTTTTGAGAAAATAACGGTTTTGTGTAAGAAAATATTTTTTTATTGAACAAAAATGCCTATAAAATACAAAGTACTCAACAGATTTCATTAATTTAAAATTTTTCTAAAAGCCTTATATATAACCTTTTATATAACACCTTATTCATTAATATCGGTTATATATTAAGAATAATATAGCCGATTTTCTTCATAGACTTTATAGCAAAAAATAAAATTTAAAAAATCGATAACTCGAAAACAAATCGATAACAAAACATTTCCTTTGGCTATTCTTATTTTTATTAAGAGTACTCTTCGAATCCATCGTCAAATCGCGGCGCCCCGGAAATCGTAATCTCCCCCCAAAAATAAAAATTTATGATATAGATAATTTGAATTAATGAAATTTAAAATAAATCATTCATCAGCGGCTCATATCCATGTTAGAGGAATTTATACAATGAAACTAGTCGCATGAGACTGTCAAAAGTGAGGAAGCGGTGTAAGAAACGAAAGTGAATGAAAAAGTCTCTCGGACTGTGATTTCAGGAATCTTTTTGACGTTATTCTTTCATATTTTTGTAGCTGGTTGAATTTTGAAAGCAAAGTCTCTGCAATGAAGTTTCATCATGTAATTGGAAGATGAACCTTGAAAAGAAAATTTCCATGTTTTATGCAAAATGTTCATAAATTTAAAATTTTTATTTGTATTTTATTTTAAAGTTCAAATTTATTACAAAAAAAATTTTTTATTAAACAAGATTGCACACATACATACATACTTGCAACATAATTGTTAAAATGCATTGCATGTCCATTTACATGAATATTGTTACTTCCACAAACATATGTTTACCTGAACATGCTGTTGAAGTAGCGGTGAATATTTAATTTTTACGTGCACAAACATATGTTCACATGGACATGTTGTTAAAGTATCCGCGTGTATTTAATTTTAATTTGTTTACATGAATATGCTGTTTACGTATCGACGTATATATCACGAAGAAAACTCGATTTTTTATTCCTTTGACTTTTATAACTTAACACGAAGCGAGTATGCGACATGACTCATGTCTGCCTATCTCCCAACAAGTATACATTCACACTATAACCACAAATAGATTTACTCGTTGAACACAGCCAGCACTCGATCGAATTGAAAACAGCTGTGTCGATAGAGCAGTGCTGAAATTTTGACAGCTTGCTGTTGAATTGCCGCCAAAACATAAAATTAAACCAATTATTAAAAGCGACAAGTTTTATGTGTGGTTCTCGAAATAAATGTTAACAAATGTGTGAAAAAGAAGCAAAGTGTAAATAATTAAACAATTATCAAGTTCTAAACATGTCCAAAGCGAAGTCCGATAAAAATTCAACATTAGGAAGCGCACATGGTGAAAATAGTGACGAATCTGGAGCGGTGAGTTAACGCTTGCTCTGCAGCAAAGTGGATGAATAATTAATCTAACAAAATTGCTGCAAAATATTTAGGATGAGACGGCTAGTATTAGCACCAGCACCACCTCACGCAGCAAATCGCCATCATCGCGACGTTCTGGACGTGGCCGAAATGGAAGGAAAAAAACTCCAAAAGTTATACGTCCGGCTTATAAGTACGAGTGAGTAGTTAGCATTAACATTTTGTAAGATACAATTTTTGCAATCATGGACTTCATTCTGCTTAGATGTCATGTTAAAGAAGATCATGGCCAGGCAATATTCGGCGTCTCCTTCAACCGCTGCTTGAGCAAAGATCAACCGCTGGTTTTTGCTACCGCAGGCACAAATCGTTGCACAGTGTATGAGTGCCCGCGTGATGGTGGCATTAAGCTGCTGCTCTGCTATGCGGATCCTGATGTGAGTAGCTCTGAAATGTTGGAAAAAATATAATTTTATTCAATTCGTTTGCACAGCCCGATGAGATCTTCTACACCTGCGCATGGTCATTTGATATGAAAACCACACTTCCGCTGCTAGCAACCGCAGGTTTTCGCGGCGTTGTACGCATCATTGATATACAACGCAATGAAGTTGTCAAGAACTTCATTGGCCATGGACAGGCCATCAACGAACTGAAGTTTCATCCGCGACAACCCTACCTGCTGCTATCTGGCAGTAAGGATCATGCCATACGTCTATGGAACACTCAGTCTGATGTATGCATTGCCATTTTTGGTGGTGTCGAGGGACATCGCGATGAAGTGCTTAGTGTGGACTTTGATTTGCGCGGCAGCCGCATCATGTCAAGCGGCATGGATCATTCACTTAAACTGTGGCGCATCGATACGGATGACTTCAATGATAAAATCGAAAAGTCACGCACCTTTGTGGCAGCGAAGTCAAGTTTGCCGTTTCCCACGATCATGCAGCATTTTCCAGATTTCAGTACCAGAGACATACACCGCAATTACGTGGATTGTGTGCAGTGGTTCGGTGACTTTGTGCTCTCAAAGTCCTGCGAAAACTCTATTGTCTGCTGGAAACCAGGTCAACTGAATCAAACAGTGCTCAAACCAAATGACTCTTCATGCACAATAATACATGAATTTGATTACGCCGAATGCGAGATATGGTTTGTGCGCTTCGACTTTAATCCCTGGCATAAAGTCATAGCTTTGGGTAATCAACATGGCAAGGTTTTCGTGTGGGAACTAGATGCAAGCGATCCCACACAAACACGTGCCAGCACTCTAAATAATCTCAAGTGCACGACTGCAGTGCGACAGACGTCGTTCTCACGGGATGCTAGCGTGTTAATTAGCGTTTGTGATGATGGCACGGTGTGGCGCTGGAATCGCCGAATTTAGAGTTGTTAATGTGTGTAAGTGTGATTTGTGAAAGCTGTGTTTGCAGTCGAAAAGGAAATTGAAAGTTAAGCTGCAATTATGAACAATCAAGAAGAGGATATTAACAAGAAAAGAGTAGAATAAATATGCAAATTTTAAAGACTTTTTCTTAAATTAACTTGCGCCGTTTCGTGTTCTAAAAATTTTTGTAAAACTTGTTAGATCTTTTATTAACTCAACGTGTTCTGTACATGAAGTACTTTTTTAATAAACTTAATTTTAATGCAGTAAACCCGTTAAATGAAATCAAACAAGCACTTAACTTTAAGTAACCGGAAGGGAAGAAAAGTTTTTCTTCGTTTCAAATAATCAAAGCACACAATCGGAGTGCAAATATGAGGTACAGCAAAGTTAATTAGCACACCTGCAAATCTTTTTGAACATTTACTAATTTTCTGCATGCCCTGCCAATACATTCAGCGCATAACCTGTAATCAAAACACAAAAAAAGTTTCAACACGAAATCAAATACGAGAAGAGTTTATTGTTGTTGCAGTTCTGCTCAATTTGCTGCAGCACAAAAAAAAACTAATTAAGTATAAGGATCACGTTGCACACCCCCATACCGCTGGACACACGTTATGTGTCTTTCCAATATGTTGGTTTTCCTTCTGCTTGGCAACTGATAAATGGCGGCCATGGTTTCCGCCTGACAAACAATTACATTTCCGCGATTTCGCTGATATGACCAATACACGCTAGTGGTTTCGTTGAGTGGTAGAGAGAAGAGAAGGAGAGTCCAGAGTTCTTTTGCTGGTTTGATCTTTCAATTACTTTTGCGTTTACCTGCAGAAATAAATTAAAAGTCTTGCTGCATGTTTTTCGAGATATTTATTTACATATTTTTTCTTATTTATGCATTAAATTGAGGTTTAATTTGGTAGATTCACTTCTATTGAAAATGAGATACTTTTTTTAACGTCTGTGATTAAAGTACTCTTCAGGAATATTTTATTACTTAATTATTATTATTCTTGTTGTGACATTCGAATTCGATAAGAATCAAGTATTTTCCCCCAATTATTGCTGCTTTACTTTACTTTATTTTTTCTCAAATTATCCTTGTTGGTGTTATTTATAAATATTCAAATAAAAATAAGTATTTGGGGTTTGAATGGTCTGTTTTGCTGCTGTCTCGACTGGAACTCTCCTTAAAAGATAAAGTTTTTAATAATAAAGTACTAAAAACAATATCAATTAGACACTATTTTCAATATTAAATGAGAAAAGGTTACTTAAACTTTCATATTTCGTCTTTGATAATTTTGAGGCATTGATTAAAAAAGTAAGAGCAGACAGCGAGAAGCAGTGATTTTGTTCATTTAATCTTGAAATACTTTAAAATAAATTTTTCTAATAAAATCCAATTTTTTTCCAATTTTGTTTTATATAAAATTGGTTCGAAATTAAAGAATTTTTACCAAACCAACGACTTACCTAGATCTTTACTTAATGCATGGTAAAAATTTCAAAACTTAAAACTTCACTTAAAATACTACACAACACAGACAAATCCGCACACCACAACACTACAAACTAACCACAGACGTTCGTTTGGTGCTGGACTAACCTTTGATGCGTTTTGTTTGAATAGAACGAATCAATTCAGTTTAGTTTATGGAATGACGGTGGCTGTCGCCAGAGGTCATCGCTGACAGCGCAGCGCCCTTTTAGAAATCAATAGAGTAGAAGTAAAAAAAAAACAAAGTAAAGCAATCAGCAATAGGGATGATTTTATATTCAATCGGTTTCACGGAGCAGTTAGGACCACAGTGCAAATAAAACGTTTGGGAACAAAGTGGCAGAGCTTAGCTTGGCTTTGGTTCGTTGAATCTTATCACGCTTCGAATGCAGTTAGTTTTTATTTATGTTATTTTCCCACACCTTCCTCTTCTACTCCAACTACAAGCTATGCTACGTTGGTGGTTGGGTGGATGGCAGGAGCTATAGTTACGTCTTTCAATTTGTTTGTAAATATTAACATTTGCCGTTGCACCATAATTTGCCACATAAGGACAGACACAAACACACACAATTCACAAACACTCACACTCGCATCGCATTGGGGAATATGTGAATGAACAGCAATGTGACCAAAATTTGCCAACTTTTCGCCATCCTCTTAACGTAATTGAACCATTCAGTATTGATGGTAGTGATGTGCGTTTTTTTGACCTTTTTCATGTAGTGATGAAAAGATTTCTTTGTGTTTGTGTTGAATTTTGGGGAATTTTGTATCTTTGTATTGTATAGTATGATTTAAATTAAAAAATTTACTCAAAGGACCTGCTTGGGTTGTGCTGCTTAAATTGAAAATGCACAAATTTTCATGTAGTTGAATTTATTTGCGAAAGTCAATTCATATTTTGTTGCTGTTTATTAATGTTATATGTATATATTGTGAAAATATAAATGAAAAGCTTTTAGCTCCAAACAAAGTGGTCCTTTGAGTTGAATTTTAATTAAAAGCATTTCGTTTGAATATGCTTCAAGGTGACATATTCGTTCACATAAAGTTCTGAATTTTTACTTTTACTTTAGCCAACACGTAGCTACATTTGTACATCAATATTCTACGTAGTTGTTTAATCCTTGTAACGTGAATATCCTGTAAAATGTCGCATTTGTCCCAGCAGACCATTCCAGACACGCAATACAAGTTTACCTCGCTCTACTCTCTCTCTCTCTCTCTCTCTCTCTCTCTCTACTCTCTCTCTCTCTCTCTCTGACTCTGTACTGCTCTGTGTCTGTGCGTTTATATTGTTCCTTCGAGTGTCCTTTTCATTTATCTATTCAAACATCATAGCATAGAAGGACATTCCACTAATGTAAATAGTTTGGACAAAGGACACACGAAGGATCTAGCGATCAAATACATGCCATTGGTTGCAACAACAAAATTGATTGCTGTTCCCATTAGAATGGTAAATGCTGCTAACAATGGCGGTCAGGTCAACTAACTGTGTGTGTGTGTGTGTGTGTGTCTGGTGGGAGATAAGGATGAAGTGCCTCCTCCACTAGTTTGCATGTTGTACATAGTATATAAATTTATTAAATTACTTTTCTGTCTTCTTTATTTTGTGTTTGTTGCCGTTCGAATCCTCGAACGCTTCTAACGATGAAGTCTTGAATATCCGTTATTTTTATACTTTGTGTTTTAATTTAATTTCTTTTATGTTATTGTTGCAGTTCTTATGGCTATCTTTCTGTATATATTTAAATGTCTGCTTGTCTGTGTCTATTTCTTTTTGTTTTTTGTTTAAATAGATGCTCCTCCGCACCTTCCTCTGCGTCTTCAGCGGTGCTTGTAATCAAAACCAAAAGGATTGATTTGCTGCAGGAAGATAATAGAAATAATTTTGAAACGTTTGAAAAATACAGCAATACAGGGTGTGTTAAAAGTCTTGGTTATTGTGAGATGCTTTTGTGATATTAACTAAATATTCTTAGCGTTGTTAACGTATCTTAAGAGATAGGAAGATGTTGCTGTTTGATGTTGTTTTATTTTAGTTGCATCTACACCGACACAGTGAAGAAAATAAATATATGAACGAGTTGTTTTGCAATTTGCACCATTTACTTAGATTGTTTGTGAAACTGTTGAGTCTTGTTTGTTGGCATTTGCTAGAGTTGAGTTGCTGGCACAAAGGTAGAAAATAATATTAATAAATAAGATTTGAACTTTTTACTGAACAAACCGTTAAAGTATATTTAGGATGATTCTTGAAAATAATTTTATTTTATTGTATTAACTTTAATAAACTTAGTAAATAGGTGTATACATTGTTATAAAATAAGTACACATAGTTTAAATAATTCTTAAAATATACATACATATATCTCACTAATGTCTCTAAACTAGATTTAAGACTCTTAAAAACTATCAGCACAGAGAATTACAAACTTTTTTTGGTATAAAATTTTCTTAGATATTATACCGTTGTTCAATATTTAACACTTAATATTGCCTTTTTATTTAGTTTGTTTTGTTTTTGTTTAGTTTTTCAAATTTATCTTAACCTTGTGTCCAGAATAAGATAATATATACTTTTTAAAAAACCAACGCAAGTATTTTACAAAAACACTGAAATTGTAGTAAGCAGTTCGTTTTGGAATTTGCTAAAATAACTTATCAAACAGTCCGTAGATGCTTTAAATGAGATGGCACAGCAGCTAAGCATATTCCTATGTTAGATCCCCGAACGTAGAGACTTTCAGAAAACTGCAAAGCAGATGAATTTGCTTGAATTGGTGCTACGAAAATGTTATCAACAGAAAAGGAAATAATTTGCGTACCTCTCACCACATGCAATTTACTCAGTGGTGGTCTACGGGACGTTCATGCCAATCCTTAACCTAAAGCGCTCTAAATAATTAATTTTCCATAGAAAGGATTAAATACATACTGTTATCGGTATCCCAACCGGACACTGCCTAATTGGAAACCATGCCGAAGATCCAAACCTCTTCCATAACTTAACCAAACATCTTACATAACCTAACCTTTGGCAGCCCAAACTTATAAAGCAAACAAGGGCCCGGCTTTTGTTGATTTCGCTTTTTTTTGTCGTTATAATAATTCGGGAATAAAATAATCACAACTTATGAGTCCTTCCGATTCTAAATACAACATTTTATTTTGGTTTTTTTAGCAATCATTATTTTTTTATATATTCCACCAAAAATTTTGTAATTTAATTTTTACAGGGGCAACTTTTTCTAATTGTATTATTTTTATAGCAACATTACAACAAATATTTGTAATGTTTCGAAATTGTTTCCTTTTGAAGAGTTTTTGTTTTCTATTTCGTTCTAACTGTTCTTCTAACGTTAGTCAAGAAGTTAAGTTCATTGAAAAGAAAATTTAAATTTTTCAGAAGTCCGTCGTATAATTTAGGTTTTCGAAAAAGCTAGTTTTGTACAAAAATAATGGTAACAATTTTGGTAAGATCGAAAAAGAAAATTTTATAAAATTTAAAAAACAAAGTAACCTTTCAAAGTAACCTTTAACATTCCTAACCTTCATATCTTGGTTTTTTTTATATATGATTAGAACGACCCATCTTCTAAGTTGTAAAAATCTTGGACGATTTAAAATAAAAATTTAAATTCCAAACAAGACACAGTTGCTCAAATTGTATTCTAAAAATTCCACAAGGGTCCATTAAAGTTTTTTATCGAAAAAAAACCCTATAAATTAGATTAATTGTAAAGCGACTGTTTATTTTAGGTCATTTCCTATTTTGCATTTTAATTATATAATGTTTCAGAACAATTTTTTATAATTGTTTTGATAAAAAATATAAATTAATGAAACCAGAATCCGTATTTAGTAAAGTATATGAAATATGCGGAGGACACGATTTTTCGGAGCTTGTTCATTCAAAAAGATTTTTGAAAAATATTGGTTTATACGAAAATGGAAGTTAAAAATGGGATTTTTTATATAAATATTCATTTATTTTAGTTTATAAAATAAAAACTATTCTATAAATAAAACTAATTCTCTAAAATAAAACCAGGACGTCGGAAGCCAAAAGTAACAACGGTATTAGCTTTACAAGTGAAAAAAATTTGGTAGCGATTCTTGGAATAATTTTCGAGTAAGGTTATCCACCTGTTTCTAACAGCACTTTTGAGAAAAGCACCTTTCAAGTTTAAGCAGTAGTACAATAATTGACTTTTCTTCGGGCATTTGTGCTTATAACTAAAATTTTTATTCAATTGACTTAAAACTTTCCGAGAATATGTTATGCATTCGAAAAATCTAAAAAAAATAAAATTTATTTTTGGTCGCCAAAAACTTTAATGGGCCCTTAAAGTGAATACCTTTGAAAAACGGAAAATTATAAACTTCTGGGGTCCTACTTTGAATCAAAAAATGGCATGTAGAAGAGCTCATAAAAATCTTTAACTATAAGGAAATATTTTATCTATCTTTATTGAACGTTAAATGGCCAAGTTACTTAGCATTCATTCGTATACTTCGCATACTTCGTTCGTTACACTGATCTAGATTCGATATAATATTAATAGGTTATAAAGTATTTCATATTAATATTAATAATATTTGAATATACATTTCATCACTAAATCATCTGGCTAAACAGAGACGCCAGTTAGTACTGTGAGAATACTTTTTATAAAATGTTTCAGCTACAAACTGAAAGATGCCAAATACCGAGTACAATTTATATGAAAAACTCTGTTGAGAAAATAAAAACCAAGACTTTACCTTAAATGGCAAATACCTTTATCCATATATTTGCCATTACAAAGAAACGTCCAAACCGAGACATTTACTTTAATGTCCTTGGCAAAACTCAAGGTTATTTTATAGCTGCTCTTAACAGTTAGATATTAATAAATGATGGGCGGCAATTTAAAGTGTTCCAATCGGGTAAGTGTAGCTCTTAAATATATTATTTTGTTGGTCTTATTTATGCTTACAGGTAAAAAAAAAAAAAATACATTTTCTTGCTAATTACTACATTTACACGAAAATGGGCGTAACACTCTGTACCGAACGACTTTGAAGTTGAACAAAAGCATTCCTTTTTTTTATATCTGTTGGCTAATTATGTCTACCAACCAAGACTCTTGAATGCATTAAAGAACGATAATTTGTTGTTGCTACTTCAAGGTTTATGTTGCCATGCAATGAAAATATTGCCAAATATAAAGCAAAAGAAATACAGAAATACGTGGAGAATAAAAGCAACAGATAATGAGAAATTTTTTTTTATGCTTAAATAAAACTCAGTAAAAAGAGTCGTACTTTGAGTAGGTTGGTTGTACAACGGAGGAGGCATAATTTTTGAATTCGTTATTTTGTCCCTTAGCAACCTTTGAGATTAGCTTAATTTAAAAGCTTAGATTACTTTGAATTGGATCAACGTTGGCATTAATTGGCAACAACGCTGCATGGCTGGCAACATGTGTTGCTTGTGCTTAATAAGGCTGCTATGGCAGCAAATCTTTAAAGAAAAAAGTTGAACCTTTCTACCATATCATTCCCAAACATTTAATTTTCATTTCTAATGAGTTTTGCGTAAAAGTTCAGCTGCGACTTCAATGAATAATAGTTTTCATTTAATTTGCTGCTTAGTTTAAAACTTTTAACCCTTCGAAGCGCCTGAAAGTTTGCTTGATAAATTACTAAAAGGCGCACCCCGACACTTAAATAGTTACACACATACATATGCCGTCTGAAACAACATTAATAACAGCAATAAAAGTAATTTAAACTAAACCGTTAAAACGGCTTTTGATGTCTATTCGCCGATGTTCGTTAGCACATAAGTTGTCTTTTAAACGTCTTTGGGGAGATTAAGTCATAATTTTGGCCCTTAATAGTGCGGCCTGGCCTCCCTGTTCATATTATTCTTCTACGTTCTTCTTGCTTTACGGTCTTTGGTGACATTTTCATTAATATTTGATGCGATTAACTGTCGTTTGTTGATTTTCCAATAAAATGTGTGTAAGTATTAATTTAACACACATACTCTCAAGCTAGAAGGAAATGCACACACTCACACGCACATATGCTTTATTCTTTTGCCACCCAACTCCTGTTTCTGCTGTGTACAATAATTGTGCTTAAGCTGTATTTATTTCTGCTTATTGCAGTAGTTATTTCTATCACCATTGCCAGATTGGGCGATTTATCGCCGATTGAGCGCTTTTTTTTTGGTTTTCGCGCCTACATTTTTAGGAAATCGCTGGCGATTTTTATTATTAGCCCGCTTTTTAATAAACACATCTGATGTTTTTGAAATTCTTATCAAACATATTAAAATTGGCTTTCGAAATCGAATGTGAACCATTGTTAAATTTCCATAGAAGAGTGTTTTTATAGACGCAGTGACATCTGTCAGCGAAGAAGTTTGGCAATCGGCATACAAATTTAAGACACCAGCAAGGGAAAAACGTTTGCAATATTTGCCAGTTGACTTTCATCTTGCTTTCCCTTTCACATTGAAATGCATTCGTGGGTATTTTTTTCGTCATGAACTATGAATTCATGTTCTCATATTCTCATACAGAGAATTATGACAAAGACTAAAATTAATAACAGAAATAAGTTAGATGTGCTAACTTCAATCATACGAGTAAAATGTTTCATGAAGGCTGAAAACTTTTGTTGCAATTTCCTTTAAATATTTGATCTTATGATTTCAAAAATAAATAGTTCGATATACTATAGGTATTTAAAAAACAAAAAAATTTTACGAAAATAAAAAAATAACGATTTTTTGAATCTCAAAAGAGTTTGTAAAGAAAAAATTTCAAAACTCGTATATCGAACTATTAATTTTTGAAACCATAAGATCAGATATCGGAAGCGACCTGCAAGAAAAATTTTGGTAAGAACAAAATTTTCGAAAATTTTTGAATCACTATGAAAATCTTTCAAATCAAAAAAGGGTCTTAGTAGAACCAAAAACGCTCTATGGGGATTTCTCCGATCCAAAAAAAAAAAGTATGCAAAAGAAATTTTAAAAGTCCCTTTAACTTTAAAGTCGGTGTCCGGCGAAATCTTAATTCGATCCATCTTTTTATATATAAATACGTAATTTTTTGAAGATTTTTTGGTACAATAAATTTCTTTACAAAAAATGGCGATTTTGGCGATTTTCTTTTTTATTGGGCGATTTTGGGCGATAATTTCTCTTAAACTCGCACATTTCTCAAAAAATTTCTGGCAACACTGATTTCAATAGACATTTTTACACAAGCACTGGCAGAGGCACACATTTGGGGACCATTTGAGGCTCAATATGTCAATAGAGCAATCTTAATTATCATTTCATTTATTCGTCTTGAAATATATTAAATAAAATTAATCTGTTTAATTTTTAATTGTATAGTATTTTAAAAACATCGAACTTCTAGAAGAAATACTGCCCTAATCAATATTTTTCTTATCATAAAAATTTCTTAAGTCGTGAAATGGATTTCGAAAAAATTTGTTACGTTGTGTAAAACAATAAAAAAAATTGTGATTAAAGCAATTGTGTCATTTAGAAAGTGCAACGACATGTTGTTCGAAACCGAACATTTTATTATACTTCCCAACATTTCATAATGAAGAAAACAAACCAAAATTTTATAAAAAAAATATTATTTCTTCTTTTATTGATATTCTAAATATCTTAAATTATTCATTGAAAATCTTTAAACCACCGTTGTATTTTATACATTTTAATATGAGGTGAACAATACATGGGTTTTGTATTTTGTATTTCTCTTGTTGCTTATGGTTGTTGCTATAACTTAGTCAAAATATTTACCACATTTGAATTAAACATTAAGAAAATATTGTCATAATATCATAAAAAAAAAATTAACTGCACACACCCATTTCTTAAATAAGCGTGTGAGTTTTATAAATTCTGTC
This sequence comes from Tetanocera ferruginea, assembly GCA_958299015.1. Lineage (NCBI taxonomy): Eukaryota > Metazoa > Arthropoda > Insecta > Diptera > Sciomyzidae > Tetanocera > Tetanocera ferruginea. Next base: position 163,275,810 of record OY282641.1, read on the forward strand.
GCCTTGACACTCTACGTCAATGTAAACAAAATCAAAACAAAGCTTAAGACAAACAAGCAATATCTGACTCTCACCACTACATGTTCAATATTGAAGATTATTCTAAGAACAAAAATATTTTCAAATGAATTTAGAAAAATGTCTGCTTGACCTTAACGAAGTCTCATTTAGAGTTTGGTTGGATTTTGGTGTGAGTCCAAGTGTGAGTTAACTACATTTTTGTATAAAATGCTCGACCAACGACCAATGCTGAATACCAAAAAATTACCACATTTGTTTACAAAGTGATAAAAACTATCATTGAATTAAACATACAAACATGCTTTCGAGACCACACAAGAAATTGTGAAACCAAAAAATTTATCATTTAAATTCAACAATCAATTAATAAATGTGAAACATTTAAAGCCACCTCAGCGATTTAGATAACAAGGAATATGAATCAAATGCGGAAAACAATTAAAAAAAAAACAAATGCGTGGTTTTGTTTAAATTATTTTTTTATTTTCTAAAACAATTACAATTCAGTTGGAATGGTTTTGATGTGCGCGCATGTCGGAATTCAATCGTCGGTTTGAGTCATATTAATTATTTTTTTAATATTGTGTGAATTAAATATTTGTTCATTTACAAAAAATAATAATTTAATTAAGCCAGAGTAAAAAAATGCCCTTGAGTCGAACATTTCAATTTTCATTTGAGTTATTTACACGTTGAGTTTATGTGAAAAGTTGCATTTTTTGCAACATGCTGCGAAATCAATTGCAAACGCTGCCAGCTTCAGAGGTTGTGAGTGTTGAACCGGATATGCTGACGTCATCAAGTGCTGCAAGTGCAGCGTGTGTTTTAAGTAAACAGAATGAAAAGTAATTTTCACCACTTTTATTGCATTTTATGTATGCAGCCAATATATTACTTAAATATGCAAAAATAATTACCATGCCATTAATTTTTTTTTTTTTTTTTTATTTAAACCACCAACATTGTTAATTAACTGATACCAATGAGTTACCGCTGCAAATTATTGCCATGGCTTGCATTATTTATTTGTATTGTTGATGGTCGAGGCTTTAATGCGTGGTTTTTTTATGGTATGGTTGAAGTTATGAAATTGAGAATTTTTTAAATATTTGTTTATATATCAATCTAGTCAATACAGTGTCACTCCCATGGTTTGCATATCCGCCTAAAAATTTATTGGCTTACGACCGTTCTGAAAGTAAAATTCACAGATTATAGCAAAATAGTGTAAACATATGTTGTCTTTGTTAAGCAAAATAAAAATTTTCAAAAATTTACTTATTAACTATCATCAAATTAAACATAGGTACAACCATGCTTTCGAGACCACACAAGAAAACACTTTTTAAAAAGAAAATATACCAAAAAATTTGACATTGTTTGAAGTTTAAACTGAGACCCATGAAATAATAGCGTTTTTGTATTTTCTGAAATAGTATGTGGTATCTAAAATTAACATTAAATTATTTTTTAATTAAAATTTGTAGCATTGTGTATTATTTTTTATTCAAAACTTAACGACCCTTTGCCAAAAACCAAATTTTTCAAAGGAGCGTTTTCTCTACTTTGCTGTACTAAAATACTTAAAAATATTAAGTCAATTTTTGGCATACCTATAGGAATTCCAGCTACAAGATTTTGGCAGATAATACGTTATTATGTGTAGAACAAATTTGCATCAAAAAGTAAATTTCGGAAAATTGCTGATATGATGCGCAGTACAAGATATAAATACAACTTATAGCCTAGACACATTGACTGCGGCATCAACATAACAACACGAGGTGAAAACGAAAATGTTGGCATGTTGTCTACGACTTGATTAATTTGGATGCAGCGCGATAAGCCGATATTTTCATATATTTTTTTTATTAAACATCGAATTTTCATTAAAAAAACAAACATTTAACACAAACACAATGAGAATGAACAATAAAAAACACAAAAGAAGCACGAAATTAAACGAAAACATTTACAAATGCCGATGTTCTTACTCTTGTCGCACGTCAAAATAGAAAAGGATCTAAATCGACGACAGCAACATTGCTGCAAAGATGCACTGTCGTTGCAACATCTTCACCACATTCACCTCCATAAGAAAAGCATGTAAAAAAAAATTTTACGTTTGACGCAATGCTGCAGCCGCAGTCAATGTGTCTAGGCTATTAATTCTGATAAATTTTAATTAAGGTTGGCATTGTTTGGTATCAGCAAATAAAATAAGAAAACGAAACAATTGGTTCGTGTCTTGACTTGCACTTTCTATTGATTTTGGGTCTGAACTTATAGAGCAAAGCTAAGAGATAGAGCTTGAAGCAGTAAAATACAGGTTTTTTTATAAATGCCAACTATTCGATACTCACAAAATGCTGATCCGAAACCATTATATTTTCCTCTTCCAAAAATTACTCAATACGCCTATCAAGGTTTCACTCCCAAAATATAAATCAGGTTTGATCATCGAGGTTGCTTTGACGGATTTATAACTGAAGCAAATAATTTATTTTAAATAGATTTTTTTTATCTCAATAAACTTTTACAAAAAATATAATGTTGCATTCGTAGAAATCTTTTCTTGCATTGAAATCTTTGGATTTAATATTCCATAGTGTACCCAGTTTTTTCTATACTTCCTTCATTGTTTGTTTAAAATTAAAGCAAGTGAACAAAATGCTCTGGAATGCAACTCATAATTTCCTTTCCGTTCCAAAATTGTTGAACTCCCTTATGGCAAATGTTTCATCAATCATTCTAACTAGAGCTACAGCTCATGCAAATGTTTGGAACTACACGTGCAGTTTGTTTTTTAAAAAACGAACTTGAACTACACGTGAGTGTACTACGTGAGTGTAGATTTGAAGAGTTATTGGAACTATTTCGACTCCTAAAAAAAAATAAAACAAATTGGCCATTTCAGCCCTTGAAAGGACTTTGAACGAGCTTCTTATGATAAATTGTGTTGTGTGTGTGTTATTAAATGTTTGCACATAATTAATCGAGAACTGGACCTACATGTTTTATGCCGACGCCGAACGGCTCATGTTCTCAAGAAGCTTTACATGGCATTATTTACTCTCTGAGGTTTGCCACTGTCTGCAGAGAGGTGGTGACCGATCAGAAAAATTTTTTTATTGAAAAAACTTTTCGCCTCGACTGGGGATCGAACTCGGGCTTCGAGCGTGCTTAGCCACACACTTAACCTGCACGCCACGGTCACCACAATTTCGACCACTATTTCGACTCCTAAAGGATCAAAAAAAATTATCTTTTGGTCATTAGTGTTAAAGGCGTAAGATTTCTTCTTTTGCTGGTTGTTGTTTTGTTTTATATCAATTTAATTTTTTTTTTTAGAAAGTTGTTCTTATCATTTTCTTTAACAAAACGAAGCGTTGTGGAAAAATAGTTTGACAAAATCGGTCATCACTTTAAGACGGTAGCACCAATAGCTTTGTTTTTGGTCTCATTAGATTGGACATAAAAATTAAAGAATCATATGTATTTACGTGTCAACAAGTTTTTTATTAAATTTTATGAACAAAATGAATTCAAACTTTAGTTTTTTAACCCAATTTTTGTCTTTTAAAATTCGACAAATGAATCCAAATTTTTGTAAAATTCAAACTGCATCGCTATCCTCGTAAAAAATACGTGTCCAAAACACATTTCTGAGACATTCGTACTTGCCAAAATGATACAATTTTCATTAATTTTAAGAATTAAGAATATGACGATACTTTGGAGACCGTGCGATAGCTAGAAAATTAATAGTTCATAATTATCTTTCTAGTATATTATTTTTGCATCACATACTATCAAATTTTGCTGAAAGATCTTAATAATTTGGAAAAAAGTTAATTCTGAAGCACCCTACACACAGAAAAATCGCCACATAAAAACTTAATAAAGTAGAACAAAGTTAAGAAAATGTTCTCATACAACTACTAGGTTTTCTTCTTGATTTTTTTCAGAATAAATCTCATGAGCAACAAAGTTTTCTTCATTATTTGCTTTTCTTCTCAATATGGCATAAATAAAATAAGAAATAAAGAATAAACAATACACGAAGTCTAGGACTTGAAAAAAAATCTTGAAAATATGGATTTTAGAAGAAATAAAGAAGATATCTTATTGAATATATTTAAGAAGATTTTTGTTGATCTGCTTAAATAGTTATGAGACGAACTTTCTATCATCAGGATTATCGAATTCAATATTAACCTTTAGGAAGGGACGTGAAGTTTTTTCGCACAAACAAGGACGTGGGGTCTCACAGGTCCTCCATTTTATTGTTTTTAGTGTTAGCTTCTTAGTAAGCACTTGTCAATCTTTAAACAGAACTGCAAATCTTGGTTTATAGAACTTAAACTAAAAGAATAAATAATTTTTTAACAAACAATAATTTTTTATTTTCTAATTTTAATGAAACATAAACATGAATAATTTCCATGTTATTCTCGGAAAAAGCGAATATGTACAGGCCCCCGAGACCCAACGTACATACTAAAAGGTTCAGGATTTTATAAAAATTTACTTCATATGCTTCAATACTCGCGCGTTAAAAACTTTTTGGAAATTTTGAATATTTTTGTTTTTTGCCTGTACCGGGCAACCTACGAAACCTTTTTTAATTCCAAAAACTCGAGTTTTTTTTCAATATTTGTGGCATAGCATTCAAACTTATTTTTGATATTTTGAATACAAACATTTTCGTATACTATTTAACTATTTGAGTCATCTGGTTCTTGAGACATACATTTTTAAAGAAAATATCTGGGGTTTTTTTTTTAAGTTTCTTTCCCAGAACTGGTAGTTTCGGATTTCAGATTGATTATAATTAAGTATTCTATTTAATTATAATAATAAGTTATAGTTCTATTTTAATTTGATACTTTCATAAAAAATAAGAATTTAAATTTTTATCAAATTTAACATCCCTGTTTAGTTAAATTTAATAATTGTAGAGTTAAATTCCCTCCGTTATCTTTTTAGCAATTTTTTCCCAAAAAAATGTTACTTTTATCAAAAAAAAAAAAAAAAACATTGTATAAAATGGAGTTATGATCATTTGTAAACTGTATTCAATAAATGCTACTTGAAACAAGTCTTTTTATAGCCATGAAAAACGTAGAGAAAAAGTTCCTTCAACTTGGATGCGTATATTTCAACCGAATTCATTTCTGAACTGACAGACAACAAAACATAACCTTTCAGTCGTCACTACCAAAGTCATAAACTGAGTGCAATAAACTCAACCCTAAAAACTCATCAAAAATCTACGCGTTGGCAAAAACTTTTTAAAGTATTGTACAGCTATAAAATTTTATCTACCGCTGAATGGCTTTCAAGTAACATAACAAAAGAATGTTTGCTAAACAACTGTGCGGAATAAGAAACAATTATTTAACTACTAAAAGGCGCAATTTTTTTTTTCGTTCTTTCGATGAAAAGTTAATTCACAAAAAAAAGAGGATGTAATTTTTTAACATAAAAGAGTATGAGTAGAGTATGACATTGATCTAAATTAATTGAAGGCTTAACCCTTTGCTGCGACATGGAGTGTTTAAGACAAACTTCCAAAAACACAGTATCTTTTTAAGTAAAGGAGGTTATTTCTGTACATTATATTTTTCTCACGTCTTCAAAAACAATAGGTTATAATAATTGGGTCAACTAAACATGCCCATTGCAGATAAGCTATACAATCATTGAACCTATTGGCAGTAGAATAAAATATTTTGGCTATAACAAGGCTAACAGCAGGCGCTCAATTGTTTTCCACAGACAATAGCTATAATCAATCATTAAATGTAACAGTAAAATTGTGAACATTTCTTCTTTCGTTTGCTACAAAACCCTAAATTAAATAAAGAAATATATATATATTTTCGCATATGAATTGACCTAGAAACAAAGCAGTGATGAAAAAGGTGAAGAAGTTCCTCAGTTTAGTGGAATTTCCAAATATTTCGATTTATCTAAAGCATCCAATCGAGGTCATAAAAAACGACAGCCACAGAAATACAATAACGTCTAGTATAAGACTAGAGGCAAAAATTGAAAGAAAGAATTGTAAATCGTGTGGAAAAAATATGCACACAAATAAGAAATTGGTGGTTGGCAAAAAGAGCTAATTCAATGTAGCATAGTTCAAGGCGCTTTTGACGCTACACTTCAGTTGACTGACTGCTTCCAAACTATAGCTGTTAAGACTGAGCAAGAGGTTCACATGAAGTCACTTTAATTTTTTTTTTTATCTATGTATAGAGAACATGCAATGTTTTTATGTACAAATTTGTCTGCGTGTTCTTCTTATTTGCTGTTAAAGCAAGCCTGATTAAATTCTAAACGTTTTGCTAAAGGCAAACGAAGACGCCATTTTCGAGTGTCAAAATGTGCATAGCAAGATATAAAATTTTAATGTCGCACTGTCATACAAAAACACAAACATACAAATACACACACATATGTGGGTTGGTGTCACTGTGTATGTGTAGATAGACATTTCTTTATATAGACATTTAATGTCAAGCCATTTGAGTAAATAAAGAAATATTATTTAATTGTTTGCAAATAACAATTGATTCTATCTTCTCTCTCGCTCGCACTCTTTCTTAACAACATTCTGCGTCTTGTTTTGTGCTCACGTTTAACCTTACGTTGGTAATGGAATTGGAAATTTTTTACATTAAAGTTGTCAGCATGCTACACGCAAGTATGTCATAAAATTTTACTAGCATATTTCCAGGCACATAAACTAAATAAAATGGCGTTAATTTGCACCCCTCTGAGCTCATCAATGAACAGAAAAAAAATATATAAATGTTTATACATAAGAGCCTCTTGTCTTAAGTGTAACGGTGCAAAGCTTATACGTTAACATACATTATTAAAATAATCCTAACGGAAAACATAAACCTCCCCAATAGGCAATTAAACCAGCGCTCTTCATACGAAGGCCTGCATTGAGTGCTACTTTTGAAGACTAAACACATCCGTTCCTCGCTGCTCTTATGAGCACTTCTTGAAGGCCTTCCTTTTCTGCACAAAAGGCAGCACAACAAATTTGTTTTCCCTACAAAGACTTACTTTTCATATACTTCAGGGCAACTTTTTCGTTAAAAGTTGGAATATATATCAGTTTAAAAATATGACGGAATAATGGCCCTTCTTACTGCTATATCAAAGATTATAGATTGAAATTAATCTAACTTAAAAAAACAGAGGAGAGAAGATAAAATCATAGAATATATAAATAAATAGAAAAAGGTGTAAAAGAAAAAAATATTTTTTCAACACTTTTTGTTTACCCCTACTTTTAGCCATTCTAAAGAAGTGATTCTATCAGGCCTCTTTTGAGCTATCGGAGCGGAAGGCCTGCGAAATTTTCCCACTTCATATAAAAAAGAAAGTGTAATTGTATATGAGTGCGGCAGTACTACAAAATCCACAGGAAGGCCTGCTAGCAGCGATGTCATTGTCTACTGGGTCTGGCTTAAACTCAAACTTATGTTATCTTAAAGCTTTCTAGATTTAAAAAACTGTGTGTGTTTTTTTTTATTGTTCTCTTTAAGGGCCTTGCTTTGAGTGTTTGTCGCATTAGCAGGTATTAAAGTCTTAAGTATTCAGTTAAGCTTCAACTTAAAGCTTTTCAGGTCCAGTGCTTTAAGTTGCTGCTGTAGGCAATGCAATTATTTTGTTATTTGTTTGCGCTGAAGTCTTAACTTGTGCTTCCGCTCAAATTAACAAGTCCAAAATATATGTCAGCAGTAAGCCAGCTTCTGACAGCACATACACAAACAACACACACACACACACACAACACACACATGCACACTCCGGATTTCATGACGTGTGATTCCGTTATTTTCATTAGCACCTCCCAGTTGGGTGACGTTGTGTGACGTTTATTTCGCGCCATGACTTCTATACACATTATTTAAGCTCCAAACACACACAACTGTTGCTTCCTGCTTGCGTGTGTGTGTGTGTATATGATTTTGCACATACATATGAATGAAAATACGTTATAAAAATATCAAACTCACCGTTAGTTCAATTCTTTTATTTATTCCGATTAAAATGGCTGCAATTAAAATAAAGCTTTGTATCGCACGCGAACTTGCCATCCCCTTGAGTGGAGCTTGAGTTAGTTTTTTCAAACACGCCAACATGGCATACATTCATTAAAACTATGCAAAAATACAAAACAAAAGAGGGAAACAACAGAAAATGAAATAAAACAAAAAAAAAACAATTGGTTAAAATAAAGCGTTTAATGGTCTTTAAATGTTACAGTATTCAGTGTCAGGAGGGAGTTGAGAAAAAAAAGGGTTCGTTATGAAGCATTCCGCAAATGGTTATTAATGCGAATGGCCTAGTTTTTATATAGCTTGTTCTCAATTTAATGTGTTTTTTTTTTAAATTGTCGGTCATTCAATTAAGTCGTTCAGTCAATTTTAATCACTAGACATTAAAATTGTTTGTGGCTTTGAGTAATACGAAAAATTTTTACTGCGAGAGTGCGAAACCTATAAATGTTTTCAACACATAAAAAATTTCACTCAAATTCTCTAAAATAAGAATTTACACAATTCAACTCAACTAATTTACACAAACTATTTAATACTGTTTTTTTTTTTTTTTTGCTGTAGCTCAATTCAATACAAAGAATATCTGTATATAATATAAAAGTATTTTATATAATAGTAAAGTAGTACATAGTAATGGCCTTATTTTTTAAAACGAACTCAATCTCAAAACTCAATGCGAACTTGCTAGTTGGCAAAAAAAAACCAATTGGCCATTTCAGCCCTTGAAAAGACTTAGACCGAGCTTATTATGATCGATTAATTGTATTGTATGTGTTATAAAATGTTAGCACACAATTCACCGAAAACTGCACTAACATGTTTTATGCCAATTCCAAACGGCTTAAGTTCATGTTCTCAAGAGGCTTTTTGGCATTATTTAATCTCTGAGTTTTGCCATGATGTGCAGAGAGTTAAGAGAATAACAGAAAAATGTATTTCTATTGAAAAAAACTTTTGCTCGAGGTGAGGATTGAACTTGGGATTCTTTAGCTCACACGCCACACACTTAGCAGGCACGACCACTGTCGCCAATGTAGACGTAACTACCAGACAAAAAAATTAAAATGGATTTAATTTTCACTTTAGTAAATATGGTTACATGGTTTTACAAAAATCTGATTGCTTTGCATTAAAAATATCATTTTTGGACATTTCAATTCGTATTTTATAGAAATATATAGATCAGACGAAAGGTAAATAGGATTGCGTTAGCGCTATTGTAGATGATGCTATTGAAACCTGAAATATTTATTTGGTTGTTTTTAGTTTGAATTTTGTTTATCCATGAGAATTTTGTTTACCCACGGCACGTTATAGCATTCGATTCTAAAGCGATGGTCCGGAGTTCAATCCATGGTTATGAAGATAAATAAATTTTGAATAACTTGATTTTTTTAATTTCATATAAAAAAATCGCTCAAACATTAAAAAAGAGCTTAATGCCAAATAATTCATGAAGTAACAGGCTTGCTGCAACAACAAAAATTCTTTACAAAGGAACAGAGCAGACTAGACCATGGTTTCGTCGGACGCTACTCCGACTCATCAGTAGTCTCTGTGGTTCATGCAGTCCACTAACTTTGAGAAGCTTATAATTGCAACTGTCGTAAAACCAAAAAGGAATTACCAGCACTTTTCACTTTCTCAAAGCAATGGGGGTCTTCACAATGTGGTGTATTTTTGATAAATTCTTACAAAATTTACAATATTTACAAAGCATTGTGAACAAACCTTCATTAAAGTCTGGATAGTTCATCATTTAGCAGTACGAGAAAATATAAGAATTGAAACGAAGCACTGAATTAAATTAACTTTTATTAAATAAACACACAACCCAGCCAGTACCTTCATCCAAGCTGAGTCAAAAAGCTTTTGTGATCAGTTGATCAAATATACAACGAAATTTACAAAGAATACAATAGGGTTTCGCCATTATATTTTTGTTACAGGGTTGTATTTTGAACACCGTACATTTTGTTTTTGTAATTTTACTTCAAATATCAAATTTATCAAAAATACACAATACAAGGGCAAATACACCACATCGTGAATACCCCTAGTGTTTTTCTACTCTTTTGCTAGTCGCAAAATTTCAAAAAATTGACTGCATTGCTTCTGCAAAGATTTTGTTGTTGCGCTTTTTGTTTACTTCTTTATCACGTGTCCATGTAGGTTCCAACATTTTGTTGGTATTAAACCATAGAAGGCGCGAAGAAGGTTTTTTTCCGAAGAAGCCGTTCGGAGTGGGCATAAAACGTGAAGGTCCAGTTCTAAGTTAATTGTGTGGAAACATTTAATAACACACACAACACAATTGATGATAAGAAGCTCGGTGAAAGTCCTTTCAAGGGCTGAAATGGTCAATTTGTTTTTTTTTGTAGATACTTTGCCAAAATATTGTACCAGAATTATAAAAAAAAAACCAAAAAAAGCAGGATATCTGGAAAATGGAGCGAGTAGGTCAAAAATAACCACTTTTTAACTAAAGTTCAAAATTTTTAATTTAGTCAAATATTATCAGAATTAATAACTAACTGAAATATGAGAAGGATTGAAAAATAGAACGTGTACGTTCCATGCGATATTCTCATTAAATCTTGAGACTTAATTTAGAAGTATGAGCAAATGTTATGATAATTTATTATTAAAACAAATATACGCTCATGGTGAAATGAATATAAGGTGTTCTCATCCCCAATATCAGAAAAAAATAGGCTGCCTTATTTTGACAATTTCTTTTGAAATCGTAGTAGGGTTGCATATTTTTGTACTTTCCTGATACTAGTACTTTTTTGAGATGCTACTTGAATATGGTACTATTATACATGTAACATTAAAATTTTAGTTTTTAATTAATAATTTATTTACTCATTTACTTATTAATTTTTTAAATAAGTACATTTTAGCTCTTATATACTATCAACTTTTAGATACTTTCCACAAGTTTGATCTTTTCTATGAAGAGTGCATTCGGTTTTAGAAGAGAACCGCTTGACTCTTGACAACATAAGACCACGATCAGAGCTTTCTTGACAATCTTCTAAATTGAGTTTACTTATTACATAACATGCAACGCACTCTAGAGTATCTTCATGTAAAACTCAAAATTAACTGTCTAATCTTTATATAAATAGGCGTAGGGAAAACAGTTAAAAACCATTTTCTCCCGTGTTTCTCAACCGATTTTGATTATTGTTTTTTTCCGAGTGCGGAAGGAGAGCACCGACTATTTTTTATAATAAAAATGGTATAATTATTTACAAGGTGGTATTGACGTTTCTGTAGGAAACAATCATGATTCAATAAATTAAAAGGCTATCCCAATATTTGACGTCTTCTCAAGAAGTTGTGCATAAAAATATATTTAAAAATAGAAAATTTTTTATTTGTCGGTAAAGTTTCCATTGGTAATTGATACAATGATCGACATTTCATCAACTTGACAACTTTTCTGACACTTCCGTAGCGATAGCTTCGCTCCCCGATGTGTCGCTATCACAACAGTTGACACAGCCAAATGTTGCCAACGCATATAACAACGAACAGCTGTTTTTGACAGGAACTCGTTTACTTGCAGATGAGAAAATCAACACTTGTCAATGCTACCTTATTAATTATTATACCATGGGCCCAGGCGATACTAGTATACATGAATATTCATTATATCTGTAGTCAAAAGCAATTATAATCTAATAAAATAATAATAATCTAATATAATAATCTAAGTCATAATCATGTTTCGAGAAATCTTACGTAAAGTTTCATCTTTATAAAAATTTTATGTTAGGTTTTTCGGTTTTTTTGTGATAACTTTTGCTAGGATTAAGTTTTTAATATAAACACACGACTTGTGCGTTTTACTTACCAAAATAAAAAAGTACTTATATTGAGTACTTAACGGACTCAAAACCACACCCTTAAAAAACATGTATCTGAAACCCTTATAATTGTCAAAATAAGGCAGCATGTCAAAAAAAATATTGAAAAATGTCATGGGATGAGAACACCTTTCAATTATTTCACCATGTAAACGCTATAATTTCAAACTTGATAGCAGAGGTAAATAAAACTAGAAATTATCATGATATAATAAAGAGGTACGGTAAAGAGATTCACCACACCGTCTACGAATGTCATGCACACGTGAAAATGAAAATTAGCGATGCCACTTTTTCTTTGAGTTGATAAATGTGGGACAAACACTTTGAGAGGGAAAAATATGAGGGTAAAAGGGATAAAATAAGAAGAAATGCATTTTTAGACTCGATATCGTTATTAAATCGTTTTTATATAATTTTTAAACTACTTCAGTTTGGGAAATAACGTGAAGAAATATCGATATCGATTTGTAAATAATAAATTGTTCTGAAATTAAAAGTAATTTTATTTCTTTGATGCCAGCAGTATTTATAATTAAATAAACTTTGAACTTCATATTATTTGAGATGATATTGAGGGTATTCATGAAAAGCGGCAAGCTGATATTTTGGGCAATAAATTATTTTTATCAGATAGATTTGTGAAAGTCCCCTTAACTTGATTGTGCATTTGAAGAGATAAGTCAGCTGTTATCTTGCAAACAGCAAACTTTCATCATTTCATTTCGTTTTAGTTTTTTGTAATAACAATTATTTTTATTGAAATTTTATAAGGCTTAAAAGGATAACGTAAGAACGAATGTGTTAAATAAGAAACGCTTTTATTTTAATTTTAAAGTTTTATTTTTACTAATTTAGAATTGCTCATTAGCTTTTGTTTAGCTTTTTGTATTCTTAATTTTTTATTTAAAGATTTTATTCTTGCATGCATTCTAAATCTAATAAATAATTTTTTAACATCGTTTGGCAAGGAAACGTGTATTGTAAACGTGGACTGTATCACAAGGAAACGTGTACTGTATCACAGAACGGATTTCAGCGAATGACTTACCTCATAACATCAGCAAATGTGGAGCAGCGAAAAAGCTGATGCATAAAGCTGGAAGTTCATTCGATGCATTTGCGTTTTTCATCCGTTTACTCGCTAGCGCAATTTACGCAAGAAAATTATGGTAGAGTTCAATCACTGCGTTTTACGTTCAGAGCAAGCAAGGGCTGCAGCATTATAAAACAGTTTATAAAATCTTAGCATCATATATCTTAATAATTTGTATAATTTTTACACAAAAAACTTTAAATGTCGTCATTTATAATCATAAAAATTTAAATTCTTAGTTTTAAACACGTCCTGGTAACAAATAATCAACAAAAAAATCTAAGACATTTAACATTTTTAAGATCTATGTGTAAGAGCCATCCCTGAAAGTAATTGCTTCTGACTCGTTACTTTACTTTCTTCTCGCTTTTCGTTATAAGTAACGAGCTGTCAAAAAACGCAATTTACGCAAGAAAAGTTGAAATATTTTCAACTTTCTTGCGTAACTAGCGTTTTGCCAGCGTAACGTTCACAACCATTGAACTCGCTCACATACGAATAAGCTTCACATACTTCTATTTTATGACGCCAGCGAATAAACGGATGAAAGACGCAAATGCATCGAATGAACTTCCAGCTTAATTTTTTAATTACAAAACATGTACTTCCCCGTTTCCTGCCCAAGTAATTCAACAAAATCACTGTGGACAAACATGGATATTTAATGAATGCTTTTTAAGATACGGCAGCACTGATTTTTTTTGATTTGACATTCGTAGACGGTGTGGTGAATCTCTTTACCGTACCTCTTTATTATATCATGGAAATTATAATATCTAAGAAGTAGTGGTAGGTTGAACATCAGATCGTACCTCATCCATACATAACTAACCCTCTAAAACACAACTCCAGGCGCCAACAGTACAATTCAGCAAATAAATTTTAAATGTTTTATCATGGTCACAATATTTCATGCCTGGGCATAGAAGTTGTAAAAAGGAACATCGATACCAAAGGCTAATGAGGTCCTTGAGTCATTTACCTTGCCATGTTTTAAGAGTGTTTAATAAAGAAACCTATGCAATGTCGGACAATCTTTGCTAGTTTGAAACTCTTGAAAACTCTAAATTTTTAATAGATTTTTTTTAAATTTTTTCCTAAGCCTCGCGTAGACAGTAACGTAGATTTCTTTGATTTCATTGATTTCATAGATTTTATAAAATTTATTAAAAAATTGTCTTCAATGGACTAGACTTGAATTCAAGAGGAAATTCTAGTAATCTTTTTATTCTATTAATCTATTAATAGATTTTATTCTATAAAAAAAAAACAATATTTTTGAGTGAAACTCAACGATTATAAATCAATAATCATCAAAAAAAAAGAACTGTTATGCCATAAGTAATGTTTTGCCAACAACGTATAAACTTTCGTATTAAAGTCCCTCTTCACAAATGACTAAAATTAAATATCTTTTCAAACAAAACAAACACACAGTTGTTTACCCACAGAATATATATACACAGATAAACCTACATATCTCAGTCAATGCTGAACAGTCAAAAATGAACAAGGAAAACCAAGCCAAGTGCGGCATCCTGCTGGCAATCTATTCACTCTGATTGTTCACTTTAACACTGTTGTTCCATTTTTCTGTTGATCGTTATCATATCCTGATAGCTTCTTAAATACAATTTAGCCCACTGTGAGCGCATACTTGGATGCGTCTGCAGCCTTGCTTAAAAACACTTAACAGGCCGTGCTTCGCATTTCCTCTGGGTTTTAGTTTACTTATTTGTACGTTAAACACTACAACCACCCATACGCCCACCCACACCCACACATCCACATCAAAAACTTTATAACCAACCTAATAATGTGCCCTCTATAAGTCTGTCAGTCAGGCCAGTAGGCTACAATAATTTTTTTCTACTCAAACATCTGCCACTGGGACGACAAGCTGCTTAGGTTTTCTTAAAGCTTTTCGCGCTTTTTCAACCAAGTTCAGGAAGAGTTCGTTCCCGAGATGTCGTGACAGCAGCACTAGCTGCTTTCGTGCTGAAGCTGAGTTTACTACTTTTTTTTATTATTTTATTGGTATTGTGCGTGTGTGTGTGTGTGTGCGAGCATTTTTATGTGTTTTTTTATATTCTTGGCTCGTATTGTTATTGCAAAAATATTACCACTCAAACTTGAAGTAAAAGAACGCGCTCGTTTTTAACTTGGCTCAATTCATGACTGACGGCATTTCTTGACCTGCATTCGTTTGTCTCGTTAGAAAAGTTTATTTCCTTCGCTTCTTATATACCGTTACTGGCTGCGTGGCGTCAAGAATTGATATTCTCTCGCAGCTAGTTACCAGTCGGTTGGCACATTGGTAATCCACCTGAGCAAATTATTCACTAACGTTACCGTTACCGCTACTATTTGAGGTATATTTCGAAAGTTGGTTACTACTTTCACGACTGCCATCTTGTTTTTTGACTTTAGTTCTTGTTAAACGTGCAACGCATAAAGATCGATTGAATAAAACGTTGGTGGTACACGCGGTATCAAGCCTTGACGCAGATTACGCGCTTTTTATTTTTCGGCGTAGAAAAAGTATTTCCTACATAACCCGAACGTTACGTTTCTAACGGTATATGTGTCGTTCAGTGCTATAGTGATTTTTTTTTTTTATTATTAATAATCTTTTGGCCAATTTTGCTTAACTAAACGCAAGAAAATTTGTTATTCAACTCTGCTACTTATGGTCAAGCCGTGAAAAGTATTTAAGTAGAAACACATCAATGTTGACCGTAAGCTGCCACAGTTGAAAGTGTGTGCGACATGAGTCGCCTAAGTCGACGCGATACTGCTAAACAGAGCGTCATTACCGTTGAGCTAATACAATTTATCATACAGTATCGCGCCCGAGAACAGGAGGATAAGAAGAAAAGGTGCGAATAATACTACGGAAAGAAGCTTAACAAAAATAAGATTAAAAAAAAAACCAAACATATAAACTTTTTTTTCCAAGAGCTTTTTCAATATATATTTGTAAAGGAACAAATTGACTACTAAATGTTTGACATAGAGTCCTTTGAAAGGAAAGTTTAACGAAATTTGTTGTTGTTTTACATTATTTAGACACACTTAGTTTTCACAACCTCAATTTTTTTCACATATTTTAGGTAATTGACCAATTGTAGTGCTGCACATTTGGAAAATTAGTTGAGTACCTCTTTAAAATTCAATTCGAATAACACAATATCGCATGAAGCTAACACAAACCTTGTTTATGACGTTTCTTAAAATATTTTCAAAATAAGAATTTAAACCAATAAATGATATCTTAAGTATATAAAACCCGAACGAAAAAAAATTATCAAATCATTATATAAGTAGTAAAATATTATATAAACAAAAACAATAATGGTACCTTTTTCTAAAGAAACGTCTTGTAGTACTAAAAGTACATAAAAATTTGAGGAAATAAGTGATTACATTTGAGCAAATTTTGCTGTCACATGAAGAGTCTAACCTTTTTTCAATCTCGGATAGCATGCTGCCAATGCTACACTTGCCGAAGTGCTACAAGATAGTAGGTAATACAAAACAAGTAAAGAAAGTCTAAAGTCGGTCTAGGCCGACTATGAAATACCCTAAACCCACTTTTCAAAAATAAAAAAATTTTTATTGCAAATGGGCGTCTCCGTGGGCGGATGAAGCCTATATTTTAATTGCATTTAAATGGTGATGAAAAATTTACACATACCAAGTTTTATTCCTGTAGCTCACAGTTAATGCCTTTATTGTGCTTTCGCTATGGGAGGTGGGCGTGTTCATGGACGGATTACTCCCAATTTTTGAACACACCTTAGTTTTGGTATAAAATAGATACATTCCAAATTTAATTTCTCTATAACAAACATAATCTTATTTATTGAGTTTTAAACTTTTTGGGTTGTATGGGAGGTAGGCGTGTTCGTTGACGGATGACGTCAATTTTTAAAAACCATCTTTGTCTTGTCATAAAAAATATATGTGCCAAATTTTAGCTCTGTAGGTTAAACAGAGGCTTATTTATTGCGTTTTCAATTTTCAATTTTCATGTTACCCGGAATATCTCTCTTTGAAAACTTGTCCTTATACACTTTGATAGTCTACACTCAGAAAATAGTTTCTGGGAATATGATAAAAAAGTCAACATATTTAGAGAAAAATGGTAAAGACTTTGCTCCAGAGAATGCTTTTCTTTAAATGTGATCCTAAAAATTCTCTTTAAAAATGATGAAAAGCTTCCATGAAAAAGAAAAAGAATTAGAGAAAAATACTTTTTATTTTTGAGAAAAAATTTGTTTTCATTCAAAAAAATACTTTTTATAGTGAATTTTTTATCAAAATATAAGAAAAAATTTTCATTTTTAATAAATTTTTCTCTATAAATGAGAAATTTTTTGTGCGAGAAAAATGCTTATAATTATTAGGGACATGAAATGTTTCCATTTCACACAAGTGAAGAAATGTTTCTTTGAAAATGTGAAAATTTATTTTAATTGAAGAAAATTTTATTTGAAAAAGAGAAAATTGCTATTATCGAAAACTGAGAAATTTTTTACCGGAGCCAGGTATGTGTTTTTTTCTGAGTGTAGTAGAATTAAAGACACTTAATAATATTCTGAGACAAAACAATAAAATAAAATTTTGGTAGATTCACACAACATTATTTGCCCCGAAGCTATCTGTATTCTTACTACATTACTTCTAATACAGTCGAACTTCCATAACTCGAATCCCAAAAAAACTTCGACTTACGGAGACTTCGAGTTATAGAATATTTTTTTTTTATTGAAAAAAGCCTTAATTGCCCACAGTTGTGCATATTAAGGATATGTATATATGTTTTTTATTTAAAACAGGTGTTTACGAAAAATTACATACAATAAGTTAGAGTTAAGTAAAATATTCTGAAATAAGTTGCTGGTAAGTGTTTTTTTATTATTTTCATTAAAAAGAGACTGTAATTTGTTCAAACTCTTATAGTGCTCATCAGTTGTAGTGTCATTCGTTTGCAAATACAAATTCAAAGTTCAGAACGAATTTTCTATATCATTTTTGGAAGGCTGATGAATAGTTTCTTCCACCGAACCCTCGCCATCACTCTCTGATCCGCTAAAGATTGCACCCCCTAGTTCAGAACAGTACTGCTCAACAATATCGTCATCTGTAAGAAAGTCTGTTGTGCAAAGTTCATAATCTACTTGAATATAATCCTGAAGAGTAGCATTGCAAGTTATTTCGTTCGCTTTTAACCATGCTTTATAATCAAAAATACTTTGATAAAATGCATAATCATACATAATAAAAATACTTTGTCGAGCAAATACTTTGATGATGTACAAAATGGGATTTTCCCGAATATGTCAAAATGGGATTTCCCCGAATATATTCAAAACAAACAAACGAACAAAAGGCTTCTTAAAAAAAGTAAAGCGAGAGAGAGCAAGCACATTACTTCGAATTATAGAATTCATGTGTATGCATTTTCGTTCAACAATTCGAGTTATGGACAGGGTTGCCACCGAAAAAAATATTTTGCAACCAACAACATTAAAAAAAACTACCAAAATGGATACAAAACTACCAAATCAATTAGCTTTATAACTCTTTTTGGAATACTGTAAAAATGTTGTCATGCTTATATTTATATTATTTTTGTATTGTATATTAAACAGTCGTAATTAAAAAGTCACATTTTTTCACCCATATAAGTCGTGATTATAACCCATATAAGGCTTCATGCTCTTCGATTGGCTTGAAATTTTGTCTAAGGGTACTCTTGCCACTTATAAGAATGTAAGTCATTTGTTTTTTTCGACATTTTTTCAAAAGTTACGGAGATATCAATTTTTCATAAAAGTAAAAATCTTGAAAAAAAAGTCTTTTCCAACAAATCAAATCTCTATCATCTGTTATCTATTTTTGTAAATGTAGTATCGTTAGAAAGCTATTAAAAAGCGATTTAAAAAATAAATATTTTTGGTATTTTATATAGTTTTTTGAAAAACATTAACTTGCTCGTATCTCAAAAAGTGAACCTTTTGTTTTTTTTTTAATTTTTAAAGCAGAATATGTAAACTATCCACCAACAAAAAAATTGTGGTGGTCAAATGATAAGTTTTTTCGCAATCTCAAGTTTTTTCTGACATCCACTTTACTTTATCGTTCATAACTTCTATACCGTTTGAGATATTAGGGCCACTAAGAATTGTATATGTATAATGACCTCACACGTGATCTTGGCTCATACATTTTTAAAGTTATAATATATATTAATTCAACAATATGAAATAATAATGGCCTTTTTTAATAATATTTAAGTTAGTTAAGAAAATTATCTTAACAAACGAAAACATATAAAATAAAATAACACCAAAGAATATACAAAAAAATTAAACGAAAAATATTTTTCCATACTTTTGGCTTATTCATCCATTCTTAAGAAGTGCTTCTATCACGCCTTTTTTTATTTTCATTTATTTTCTTTGAGTTTTATTTAGCTAAAAAATTTTATAAACTACAAAATTGAAAAAATCTACCAAAATCTTCCAAATTGAAAAAAAAACCTACCAAATAACCAAAAGCTGATTTGAAGAAAAAAAACTACCAAATTTGGTTGAATTTAACCAAAGTGGCAACGCTGGTTATGGAAGTTCTAGTTACGGAAGGAGAATTGAATGCTATTTACTCTCTTAATGCTACTATTTTCGTTCGAGTTATGGAGAACTTCGAGTTATAGAAGTTTGAGTTACAAAAGGAGAATTGTATGCTATTTACTCTATTAATGCTACTGCCAACCAATTTAGTTCGAGCTATGGAAAATTCGAGTTATAGAAGTTCGAGTTATGGAAGTTCGACTGTACTTACTAAATCTGACCTACAACTTAGGTTGCTATATATAATAATTAGGTTGCAATTCATCCTAAATATCATTTCAAAATCATGCCTGTTATCTCTGGGAGGATGACGAATAAGCTTCAGAGCACATACTGCATAAATGTCCTAAAATTTCTAAGCTCAGACTTATTTTTATTTTGGTACAATGTATTTTTCTCGCACAAAAAAATTCTCATTTATATACACTTAGAAGTAAACACATATCTTTCTCCGATAAAAAATTTCTCTATTTTCGATAATAGCAATTTTCTCTTTTTCAAATAAAATTTTCTTAAATTAGAATAAACTTTCACATTTTCGAAGAAATATTTCTTTACTTCTAGGAAATGGAAATATTTCAATGTCTCTAATAATGATAAATATTTTTCTCGCACAAAAAAAATTCTCAATTATAGAGAAAAATTTATTGAAAATTAAAAATTTTTCATATATTTTGATAAAAAATTCTATTTTCTTCAAAAAAAACAAATTTTTTCTCAAAAATAAAAGGTCTTTTTCTCTAAAAATTATAGATTTTTATATATTTCTCTTTTTCAGAGAAGCTTTTTTTATCATTTTTAGAGAATTTTTAGGATCACATTCAAGGCTTATTTATATAAGGTTGCATACATTTTTGACGTTTTCTCATTTCGGCACCCTTATTTTGAAATGAGAGCAAAAGAGCGTAGTCATTTGAGTAAAGAACTGACACGGTTGCCTGAATATAATACTATTGGTAGTTTTTTGTAGTACTATTTGGTAAATAGAATACTAAAATTTTTGTTTAGTACTTTTATTGTTTTTTTTTTTATTTGGATGTCCTGATAAAATTATGTCATTGAGTTTGATCTACCCCATAATTTTAGTTTTGATTGAAGGATTTCAGTACTTTGCCCTAAAAAAAGTTTATTGAAATAAATATATATTAAGAAAATCAGAAAGACAGACCAAATAAATATTTTTATATTCGAAACTTTCATTGCATTGTACAACGGTGATCGTAAAAACCACTTTTACTTCCAATTTTGACAAAAATCAAAAGTTTAACACATCTTGACTTAGTGTGTACACAATAAAACATAAAACTGCACAAAACTCTGAAAAATACTTTTTTTTTCTCGAGCAGCACAAAACCCTACTCTGCAAACGTCAAAATATTTTTGTTTACATAAAATAAGGATGCGTCAAAAAATGTACGCAACCTTAAATAAATCAACCTTGGATCACATTAAGAGAAAAGCATTCTCTGGAGCAAAGTCTACCATATATATACCATTTTTCTTTAAATATAATGCCTTGGAATATGATTATCCGAGAAACTTTTTTCAGAGTAAAGACTTTAAAATTTAAATGTATGATAAAGCTTTTGGTAGAAGGCTCAACCATATTATTTGAAACATTATTTTCCAACAATAAATAATACTCAAATATTGCTTCCTACTCCACAGGAAGTTCTTAAATAAACAATAATTCGAATTGAGCTCAAGTAGTTCGTGAAAAGAAACCAAAGCATATTGCTTACAAAGTATATTATGAGTTAATTTCCTATATTTTTCATACCAACAAAAAGTTTGCAACAAAAACATCCGCTTTTTCCTCCCCCTTTCGACCACAAACAGATTTCAATCAAATTTCAATCATGATACATCAACGAAATCTGAACATGAGAGGTTTTCTTGTATGGACCACAGCAAAGTAAAAAAAAAAAATACAAAACCGGAAACAAAAATAAAAGGGAGAACTTATTGCATACACACACACATGCACGCATACAAAGTTGTGGGCGAATTGAACAAACTTTTGGTAACGACTTCTGATTGACATACAACAGCGTGTGGAAAGGACGATTTAAGTTCATTTAAAGCATTTGGGCGTAAAATCGTCAAAAGTACAGTTAATAGTTGGGCAACAAACTTAAGAAGTAGCCATAACTTAAATAATTTTGAAACATTTCATTGCTATTGGTTATAAGTGGGTTTTGGCACAAAATTTTTTTTTTTCAGTTCTTACTTAAAGTCAAAAACTTAACTATTTTGGGATATGTATAAATTAAACGGATTTTATGATGTCAATAACGGCTATTCATTTGTTTTTGCAGATTGGATTATGCGTTTTAAACTAATTTTTTATAGCTTTTTATATTTTGTTTTTTGTATTCAAAATATTAAAGCTTTTCTTAAGGAAACTTTGTCATAAAGTGTTTATTCATCATAAATAAAGTCTTGATAGATAGTTTAGTTAATATACTATAGCAAAAATGTTCAATATTATTTGTGGCCACTGTTTAAGCATTCTATATGACAGACGTTATTTTAAAATATAAAACTGCCATCAGGATAAGCTTCAAATTTGTTTTATTTTTTTATGACCATTAAGCGAGCTTTAACATTAAAAAAACTGTTGTTAAACTGTTGTTTTAATGTCACTAAAGTCAAAAGTTGTTATCAACTTTATGTTGTTGATGATGCTTTTTCATAGTTGTCCAAATTCACAAAAGCTTAGCTACGGCTGCGATTATGACCAACTAAAAGTGTAATGTTCCAACCTTCACTTTGACATCGACATCGCATATAAAATGCACTTCATGTTTATGAAAGCTTAAACATTTTTTTTTTATATGCTGCAAATATGGCGCATATTGCATGGATCACAAAAAATAATTGTATTTTTGGAAAATAACAAGCAACGTTGGCTGCCTGTTAAGCAATTTAGTGTCGGTGCCATTATTTGTTGGCACTAAACAGTTAAAAATTTAATAAAAAAATTTAATAAAAAAATAAACTGAAAAAACTTTTTGTCTGTAAAGTTTCGTTACTGCCTTGCAACATGTTTCATCAGTTCCGCTAATGAGATTTTTTTGACAGTCTAACGAACATTGATAAATTTGCGCTCTTCTCGCGTGATAATAAGCTAATTAATTTAGCATCATTTTTTTAGCATAAAATTTTTGAGTGCTGACAAAAAAAATATTATGTAACTGCTTTTCAGACTTTTTTGACATGTTTAATATATGTATTTTCTGTAATTCTCAAATACATACTTGATATTGTTGATATTCTTCCGCATATTTTAACTTGGAAAACATGACTTATCTACGCTTGAAGCGCTTAACTTCTTAGCACAAATTCTTGAGAACCCAAAGAAGAACGCCAACTTTCATTAAGCAATCATGTCTTCTGCACTTAAATACGATTAAAGTGAAAATTTGTCAAAACTTTTTGTAGACAGACAGCCTAAAACTTTCGGTTTTTTGCTGCTTGTAGCAATGGTAGACAGACATCCACCATCGTAGTGCTTTCTTTTTTCTTAAGCTACTCAGCTGCTCAGGTTCCCTTTCAGCAGCGCATCATGATGATATATTCAAGTATTTGTTCATTCAAAGTCGAAAGCACTGCAAAGAAAGCTCTTGTTGAATTTGCCCCACATGCTTAAAAATTTATGCCTTGAACTTTATGAAAATTTATGAGAGTCAATCAATTAAATTTGTTGAGCATTGCAAAAATATAAGTTGGTATTGAAATAAAGTTGAGTTATTTACTTTGTAATAAATAATTTACTTAAAAAGATTTTCATTATGTTACTTTGTGCGTGCTACTTATGCGGGAATGGCATATATAAATATTAACTTGGTTTTTCAAATAGTTATACCGCTATGCAGAAGAAACTTATGATTAAAAATAAATATGGGCATTTCCGCAGAAAAGTCTACCTTGACCAAAAAATTAAAAGTTAACCAACATTTTTTTTTGCTTGTATTGTTAAAGAGACATATTCAAAATTAATTTAATTAAAGAGTTCAAATTTTTCCCATGTTGCGATGGCTAGATATCAGGCTACCAAGTTAAAGTTAAAGTTTTGGTCAGTTTTGTTTATTTCTATGAGCATTTTCTCTTTACAATTTCCATTTCTAAGAGTATTTGTGCAATTGCACTCTTATGCACAACTTTTTCTACAACAACAACTAACCGCAAAATAAATGCAAAAGAGCAAACAAATATCAATCAACGGTAAAATTTTGATTTGCTTTTAATGATATACTGAGGTAACGTCACGGCAGACAAAAAAGCATTTAGTTCTATTTTTTTGCTGACTTTCAAAATTGCGTGAAATTTTGCATTTTAATAAATTTTAATAAAGTTTAGTTAATTTTATAAAAAAATCGTTAAGAAGAAAACCGTTTATTTTCTATTAAATTTGAAAAGTGAGTAACGTCACGCCACATTGCTTTAAGTTTGTCTGATTTCGTTACTAAATTTGGTTGCAGGTTTATAAGTAGAATTTTTTTCCAACTTCTCATGGTCGCTGGGGTAGGAGTTAAAAATAAAATATATAATAGCTAAACTTTATGTTTTACTTACGTCAAATATTTTTTTTTCACATAAAAATTAAAATTTTAACTTAAAATCTGATGGAAATTTAAGTAACGTAACGCCAGTAACGTCACGCCAGATGACTTAGCCAAATAAAAAAAAAAAAACAGAAAAGATTTTTTAAATTAATAACTAGCAAAATAAACTTATATTATTTTAAATTCTATCAAATAAAGTTTCGTATAAAAAGTCTTGCCCAATTCGCAGAGTTTTTCTAATCTAAGTCGAAAACCACTTCTGTTTTTTGTAACGTCACGTTAGTGTATATTTTTGCTTATATCTTTTAATTCTTAGAGTCGATTGTTATAATTTTTTTACTTAATATAGTGCTACTTAATAACTACGCAAATATAAAAAAGGTTTAAAAGATAGACTTCTTCATTCTTTTTTTTTAATTTTTTCGTACAAAACGTACGTAACGCCAGTTTGGAAATGCCCGTATATAAAATATTAGTTGCTTGTGGCAGACTTTGTCCTGCCACATATTAAAATTTGTTGTCGTATGTCTTTTTGAATGAGAAATTTGAAAAATGCCAAAAAAATTTCGTCAAAAATATTACAAAAATATAATTTAGATGATGTCAAGCGGCATCGGGTCCAAAACTAACATATCGTTAAAGCTAAAACCAGCGATACAGACTCATAAAATTTCATTAAAATCGGTTGTGCACTCAGAAAAAAAAGTACATTAAACAACCGTAAAATTGACATTTTTAGTTGACAAAAGTCGTCCGACATTAAAAAATGTTAAAATTGATATTATCGTAATGTACTTTTTACATTACGAAACCTACATTTAAAAATGTATAACTGTCACATAATAATGTTATTTTAACACTTAAAATATCAAGAAATATCAGTACATTAATGCAGATAAAAAAAATGTATTAAAAAATAATTTGCCTTATTTTTCTAATAATTTTTCTTATCAATTCAACACAATACATGTTAACTTAACATTTTCTTACGTAAAATCCACATTTTCTGCTTTACATTGGAAATAACATTATAAAACGTTAATTTTACTTGGCAGCTTTTTTCTGAGTGTGTGGTTTCGGAGATTAGTGTAAACAAACATTGGTACTATATCCCGAGGAACAATTTCATATCTTGTTTCAATTATGTTGTCGATATAAGTCCGGTGCCCGTGTCGGTGAAATTTCAGTCCTTGTACCGGACGAAGTGCTATTTCTAGAACACCTTGGGCAGGCCCAGTGCACAAACGAACACCTTATCGGGATCCCAATGGTTTATTATGTCCAAATATAGTCGATTGTTTTTTAAAATTGCATTGACATACTTAATGCACACTAACTGCGATACTATATCAGGTGACTTTGGAGGTACTTTTGAGTATGTTTGGTAAGACTCAGGCCAGTTGCGATACTACATATTTTCGGAAAAATATAGGAGCAGTGTTTCACAAAAATTGACGTTTATTCCATTTCAATATTTCTTTTGAAACTTAAAGCCTAGTACTCTGCTCGTTTGTGTGAAATTCCGATAGCAACATTCATTTTTTTGTTGCGTGAAAATTCTGACAAATATTTTGTTGCGAAGAAATCGAAAACTTTAAGAAAGTCATGCTTTACTTCTCAAAATAGAGAAAAACAAATGCATAAAGACAAAAAATTTACGACAACTGTCACTTCACTTCAAAATAAATAGGCAGTTCAATTAAATTGTCGTGAAAAAATGTTGCAAGAGAAATTTTTCACAACGGAACAGAGTACAACTTTGACGAACATGTTGTGATAAATTTCGCACATATTTCACAGTTATAGTTTTTTGTGTGTAGATTTGAGTGAAATTTCACATGAAACCTGAGCACAGTACTAGGCGTAACACTTTAAAATTAATCCAAATAAATAATTTGTTCCATCAACATACCGATCCATAAGCATACCGTTCCATAGATTTCCTTGTTGAAAATAATAGTTGGTATAACCCCTAAACCTTAACCACTTCATATAAGTATTTTACAGTTTTCACAATATTTTTCTGATTGGGAGTTTCTTCCTGTTTTTCCACATTCGCACGCGAACGTCTGCATCAAAAATAATACATTTTGTTATGTATATCGGAAAAATCACTTTACTTAAAACTTACGATGGTGCATCAGCATACCTTTTTATATTTAAGAAGGTCATCACTCATCTTGAAGGCACTAATAAAAGGATCCTTGTCTTCTTTACGCTTGATTACTTGCTTATCACTTCTATAGCTATAGCTTCACTCTCAACTCGACCTGTGTATTTAAAGCCCCAATAATGACTTTTTAAATTGTTGAACATTTAATTTTTAGATTTTTCATTTCAAATTTCACTTTATCGCGTGTTTTCACTTTTAAAAAGTTGAATTTGAAGTAGAACAAGGCCTAACCGAGGCTTGGTACTTTTTCGAAAATAACCCTAAATTTTTCATTCAAGTGTAAATGTCCTATTCCGACCTAAAACTTGTATTAATTTTTCTAACTGTTCACATACGATTTGTGATCTGAATATCATGATCCCGATTCGAGTTAAATTCTGATCTATATATACCTATATACCATCTTAAGCCCAGAAATGACAACTGACAAATCTATGTCTGATTATTTTAAGACTTTCAAGCCATGTGTTACAATTCATACTTAAGTTGTACTTAAATGAAACCGAGCGTTAGATCTGAATGATGAGCTGAGTAAGAGAGAACTAAGCTTTACATTGGATGAAATATTTTTGAAAACTAATAATATTGCATTAAAATTCTTCTATAATAGTTTTTTCATATTGTTCTCTTTATATCAAAATTCTACCATAGAATACTTTCCAGCTTGTCACAATAAATTCGAAACCAAATTAACAAAATATAAACGAGATAACTTTTTTAAATATATCCATCAGTTAAAATACGCCTGAATCAATACATTCTTTCAGGTCTGAGGGGTAACGAGTGTTTCCTTTTCCCATTTAAATGTAAAACTTACGTAATACCTGTTATGGTAAAACGTAAACCACAAGAAAACTCTCTGAAAATGCAGGCCTTAGGACGTGCTTAAAAAATCAGTTCAGTTATCAGGTCGTGGCAGTAGTTCAGTTATTATAAAAAGAAATAGAAAGAACGATGATGACGATTTGTTTAATTTTTCTCATTTTACTGGGATAAAATATTCAAATAACAAATCTCAAAAAATTAAGGAACACTTGGGTTTTGGATTTCATGTCTAAGATATAATTTCTAAAAAGGAAAGAAATTTAACTGTTTTTCATGGATTTGTAGATAGAGCACCGTCAGCTCTTTTGTCAACAACAAAAAAATATTTGAAATTGCTTTTTCGACCGGATGCAAACCTGATTTTTTATAAATGATTTTCTTAAGATTGCATTAAAAGTGCATTTCATGATATTATGATAGTGCATAATAGTTCTGTAAACGAGCTATGGTTTATTTTTTCTTTTTCTCCTGTCCTATCTGTTAATAAAAGTTTTGATAATAATTTCATTTTTTAAACTAGTTTGTAAATGTTAATAGCGTTTTCTTTTCTCAAAAAAATTTTGAATTTTTTCTGCCCTGTATGATTTTTTTGAATTTTTTCGTTCTTTTCTCAAATAAAATTCTGACCTTTGAAATTCAATCGTGTTAATTTCTCGAAAATTTTGACCTTAAAAGTAGAAAAAATGCAGAATTTCTGCCCTCTCTACTTCGACAGTTCGAAAAATTCTGACCTCAATTGCTACCAACTGAATAAACAAAATAAATGACATATGTGAAAAATAGTAAACGTTACCATTGACAGTTCAGAAAAGATTGAGCTCATCTACGGAAAACGTCAAAGTTTTTCTATGAAAAAATAAAATAAATTTATTTTTGCGGGAAAACAATTTTTGAATTTGAAGTTTTAAAATTTTTTTATCTTTAATTCTTTTGAAGTTTTTCAAAAATGGTGCCAACTCGAAAACATTAAAAAAAATTTTGCATTTTTTGTGATCTATCCTCAGCTAAAAGCAGGTCAGAATTCTGTGGAGTCAGGTCAAAGTGGAAAAAATTCTGCATCTTCAGAGGGCAGAATTTTTCGTTGAGAAAAGAAAACGCTTTAAGTTTCAAACCAAAAATCAATTGAAATTTATCTAAAGGTTCAAAATATATTTAAGAATGCTTTAAGAAATATACTTTTTTTTAATTTTTGTCTCTCTCTACGTTTAAAAAGGTTTTAGGACTAGTCTTAAATAGGGTTTTCTAACTCAAATATCTGAATAATTAAATACTTTAATTATTTATGACAGTAAGTTAATTAAAACAATATGATTTCATATAACCTAAATTTTCGAACAGTTATCCACCAGTACAGTATTCTAATATTTTGTATTATTGTTTTTAGTTAATGGTGCTGAATTACTTTTCTGCATAAAATACTATAGAGACCAATTAAAATATAATACCGGTTAATAACCTGAAAACCGAAGTTTTGAATTTTATCAGAAAAAGTGTCAAAAGTAGAATAAGATCAGAATAATACACCCTTTATATGTATAGCACCTTGTATATAATACCCATTATATAATAGCAAAGTGACATACTTGTACTGTGTAATGGACAAATATATTAACCTGGAAAAAATTATAGCTAATCATTAAATTGAATTTATTCAAAACGTAAGAAATATTTTCAAATTTATTGTTTCTTAGTCACTATTTGTCGTTAAATGTGGAATTAGAGAATATTTGAAAAAAAAAAGAAAATTTAATTAAAAGAATTAGAAAAGAAAATTTGAAAAAAAATAAATATTGCAACAAAACAAAAACAAAAAAACACAAAAACCTAGTGAGTAAATAATAATAAAATAATAATAAAATAAGTATATTTGTGTTTAATTTTTATTTTCATTTTTTATTACGTTTCAGTTTTATTTCATTTTTTAAGTATTGTTGTGCAACTGAGTAGTCAAAAAATTAGCATGTTTTAAATTTATTACTTAAGCTATGCATTTTATTGTTAAAGTTAAATTGTAGAGAGAATTGACAACATACAAAAAATAACTTAAGCACATAAAGCATAGAAGCTACATAGAACACACACACACTCTCACACACCGCTTCTCTCCAACAAAACACTACTATCTACTATTTCTTAAGAAGTCTTTAGCTATACCTATTTTCACTACTATTTTAACTACTTTTTTTATTTGATTTTGCATTGTTTTTTTACAAAGCTGTATAAATAAAATTTTATTTTTTCTGCAATTTTTTATAACATTTCTTATGTTTTTTTTTGTTTTATGGACTGTTTATATGAAATAATTTTAATTGCACCACAATTACGACTGTTTCTTGCTGTAATTACCTTCCTGAATACCCTTATTCCTTTCTACTTTTGTTTCGCCTTCAATTTTATATCTTCTTTCCAACAAACAAATGAACAAATGCTTGTTATTAAAATAATAATGGTCAATTTCCGTTTCCGGACACGTTCTGTTTGCGCTGTTTTATTTCAATTTTTGCAGTTCAACCAACTCAACGACTGTTGTTGTTTTGTTTTTTATTTCAGTTTATTATTTACTTATTTTCTTTATGTTTACTAACATTTTCTTTTGACTGACGTTTATTATCGTCTTATGTTTTGGATTTTTTTTTTCTTTTTGAATTTTGTATTTGCATTTTAGTATTATTTGAAATAAACTTCAAAAAACGTAAACTAATAAAATGTTTTCTATTTTTCTTTTTCCTCACCACAACCCTAATCTGTGGTTTTTACACGTGAACCCATCAAATTCCCGTGTTACACTCTATAAACGGCATAATCGTTAACACATTCACAACAACAATCAAAATGTGGCCACACATCTGGTACTACAGGCGACTTGCTGATGAGGACGATGAACTGTCAGAAGTGCAACCGGATGCCGTTCCACCGGAGGTTCGTGAGTGGCTTGCTTCAACGTTCACACGTCAGCAGGCCACGAACCGTAGGAGAAGTACGGAGAAGCCTAAATTTCGCACGGTGGCGCATGCAATACGTGCCGGTATATTTGTGGATCGAATATATCGACGTGTCTCGAGTTCGGCTCTTATGCAATTTCCGCCGGAAGTTGTTACAGTGCTTAAGGTGAGTTTAAAAAATTTTCTTGTTGATTTTACGGTCATGCCGATGATATGATGACGATGATGACGATAACGATGATGATAATAGGTAAGACTGCCTGCATTTCTTGTGAGTAAAGTGGCAAGATATAAAAGAAAATTGTTGCACATACGAAGGAAACATTATGTTACTTAAAGTTTCACGTTGGAGCAGCAGCATCTTGTAAAAAACCTAGAAGATTCAAAAATAAAAAGTTATGTTTAAAGAACAAGGATATAACAAATTTTATGCTAAAAGCCACTTAATTATAATGAAAGCTTTGGGAACATTTTCGGTTAAATATTTGTTTTAATCAATGTTGGCTGTCGAATATACGGTTCTTTAACTTTATGACTGAAGATTTGCCTGCGATATACGTAAACAATTAATTTTGAAGTTGCAAGAAGCTTTCTTTGATCCAAAACGAATTCGCTTATCAGTCATAAACCGATACTTTTACGTTTTTCAAATGAATTTTAATCCGATTCAACGAGTTTTGTTCCAACAAAACGCAATATCTAACAATATTGAGTCTGTCCTAAAAAGCTTTTGATAAAAGATTCACTGTCCCCTACAGTCGAATTTAGTATTAACTCAGAATTGCAATCGATTCTGTACATGATCATTTTTTCTTAAAAGAAAATTTAAATGCAATCAATTGAGATGCCAATCCTTAGAACTAGAGATATATTAACTAAGAACTCTTTTTTTGTTCTAATTATTATTAGAATCTAACATTTCGCATTCATTTCTCCCACAGCATCTTGATGAATGGAGCTTCGATGTTTTTGCTCTTGCCGAGGCAGCCAATGGCCAGCCTGTCAAGTATCTCGGCTATGATTTGCTCAATCGCTATGGCATCATACATAAATTCAAGATCGCACCCGCCATACTGGAGACCTTCCTTAATCGCATCGAGGAAGGCTACTGCCGCTTCCGCAATCCCTACCATAATAATCTTCATGCTGCCGATGTTACTCAAACAGTTCATCACATGCTGTGCCAGACGGGCCTCATGAACTGGATGACCGATCTGGAGATTTTCGCAACATTGTTGGCGGCACTCATACATGACTACGAGCACACGGGCACCACTAACAACTTCCATGTGATGTCCGGCTCAGAGACAGCTCTATTGTACAACGATCGTGCCGTTCTCGAAAATCATCATATTAGCGCCGCTTTTCGTGTGCTTAAAGAAGACGACTGCAATGTACTTTCGCATTTGTCACGCGAGGAATACCGTGAATTACGCACTCTTATCATAGACATGGTGTTGGCGACTGACATGAGCTATCATTTTCAACAGCTCAAGAACATGAAGAATCTTTTGACTGTGAACGAGGCAACGGTGGACAAATCGAAGGCTTTAGCTTTGGTGTTACACTGTTGCGATATATCGCATCCGGCAAAACGCTGGAACCTTCATCATCGCTGGACGATGCTGTTGCTAGAGGAATTCTTTCGGCAGGGTGATCTCGAGCGTGAGCTTGGACTGCCATTTAGTCCACTTTGTGATCGCAACAACACTTTAGTCGCCGAGTCCCAGATTGGCTTCATTGACTTCATTGTGGATCCGAGCATGTCAGTTATGGCCGATATGTTGGAGCATGTATTGGGTCCGATTGCGCCCATGTGCAAGAATGCAAATGCAAACGAGGATGGAGCGGCAGCGGAAGATCCTACACTACACACAAAAACTGCTCGTGTGGGCAGACCGAGTTGCAAACCCATTTGCGAGGAACCAAAGAATGATGAAGAGAGTAATTTGGGTTCTTCAAATAGCGATGCTACTCTTTCAATGGTATCAAGTACAGGCAATATCGAACCAAAGCAAAAGTTTCGTATTTACAAGCCGTGGGTGGCATGTCTCACAGAGAATAAGAAGATTTGGAAGGAGCAGGCTATGAAGGGTAAGCATACAATCATTTCTGGTGGCTAGAAAGAATTCTTCAATTTGTGTCAAACTTTAGACATCACATTTGCATTTTGAAGCATCCTTTTAGCGTTGCCGCTGTTCTATTATTAATAATAGAAACGTAATTTTATATAATACCGATCTTATCAACATCAGAGTTATCATCGGACTCTTCCAATTCCATGTATTCGAGTGAATTTGAACTTTCAACAACGCGCCAGGTATTTCCCCGTAGACAGTCGCAGAAAGTGTCTCCACCATTACCACAACAGAGCATAGCTCAGAGATTGTCACAAAGATCGCCTTCGATCTCAAATCATCCAATATCCCACAGACAGCCTCAGACCTCAACCCATCCTATATCCTACAGACCGAGTCCTTTGCCTGCAAGACCATTTCCAAGACCAGAGTATACAACGATTCATAGAACCTCATGGCGAGAATCCACAGGCTGCCAGATTTTATAATGGGAACCTAGATTACGAAGAGGTCATTTTGAAAATTCAAATCTTAAGGTTTCACACAACTACTAAATGTTGATTTAATATTAAAAGTTTTAAAACTATTTTCAGCCGACGAAAATTTGAATACTCAAGATTATTTCCAAAGATATGTTTCCGAAAGCGTTTTTTTGTTGCGCGATAAATAGAAGAATATTAAGAACAAACTCAAACCGTTTTTAACTGAAGAACTTTCGATAAGAAGAATCTGTTTTTGGCAAACTAAATAGTTTATTTTTTAGTTATTTATTTCGTTGATCGTTAATATTGTGTACAGTTTAAAAATAAAGACAAAAGACATTTGTTTTTAAGTTATAATATAAAAAGGATAATGATTTTTTTGTAAAAAATGGACTTGGGCCTTTAGAACACAAGAACATAATACACAAAATTTGAACGATTTCTTTAAACTAGAAAAACTATTGTCAACATCAAAAAAGGATTTAATCTTCATATCGAGCCATAACCGCGAAAAAGATGTAACCATCAAAACTAAAATTTCAATGGAGCAGATTTCTTTTAATTATTTTCGACTTAAGATATTTAGTAACGACCATTTTTTTACACAATCTTAACAAATAAACAATTAAATTATAATAACTTTTATTTTATAATAATAAATTGTTGATAATGAAATAAATTGTTAGTTTTGATAAGAAAACAAATTTTTGTAAATTGCTGGTTATATCTTTTTCGCGGTTATGGCTCGATATGTTCCTAACGAAAATAAGTCCCTCTGAAAATGGTTTTTCTTTAATTGAAAAATTTTTTCCAAAAAACAATGATTTCATTGTTAAGCAATGCTAGAGTTTTTATCATTTATATGTCATTTATTTGACAAAAACCTTCATTCCCACCAAGTACATAAAATGAAATGATTTATCTGTTAAACGTTCAACTCTAGACATCATAATTTGTGGTACTTTAAATAATTTAAACAACCCAACATTTTGCATGTGTACATTCCCAAAGTATAGCTGACACCTGGCCCTGTCACATCCCAATGGCTTCAAGCAAATGCGATTTATGAAATTCAACAATAAAATCCCAAGAATAGTATTCATCAATCAAAATAAACCATTTATTTTTCATCATATGTCAAAAATCAGAAAACATTACAGTCACGAAGACTGAGTAGCAGGTTTTCTTCAGAAATTTTTGCAGTTAAGTGCTCATGAATACATTTGTCAAAGTCAAATCCAGGAGTAGGCAAATTATTGCACATGTGTAAATTTACTCGCTTTTCTTTTCGCAGAATTTTTTTCCCAATATTTAAATGAGTAAAGGTTATGAAGTTGTGCGGAAATGTTCACATAAAAATCACGTTTGAATGCGGAATTCAAAAATATTATCTTAAATTAGTATAAAAAGAATATTCTTACATAAGCACTTGATTGAAAGAAACTTAGATGGGATTTATACAATGAAACTTGTCGCATGAAACTTTCTTCCAGAGACTTTGCTTCAAAATTCAACTAGCCACGAAAATATGAAAGAATAACGACAAAAAGTTTCATAAAATCGTAGCCCGAGAGACTTTTTCATTTACTTTCGTTTCCTACTCGGTACCCTCACTTTTGACAGTCTCATGCGACTAGTTTCATTGTATAAATCCCCTCTTACAAGCAATCAACTTCTTTTATTAAAATAAAAATATGACGTATAAATATAAATATAAATATAAATATAAATATAAATATAAAAAATACTGCGACGTTTGGAAACGAATGGTCTCCGAATCTTAGAGTCTGATCCAAGGGGCTATTTTGCTTGAAGCTATCCGCTTGATAACCGCTTTTCCTCATAGTACAACAAATAAGGTAGCTGCATGGCTGAGAGCCGAAAGTCAGAAATGTCAAAAAATACTGAACGAATTAGAGCATCAAAACGAGAAATCAAATAATTTGGATTGATTTGGACAGTTCTGACTCTGAGGGAGAGAGGATTGATAGCCCCTGCAGCTACCTTGTTTATTGTACTATGCTTTTCCTATTGGGCATATAAAGTAGTAGTAAAACGTACTAACTCGGCAACACCGAGTTCTCTCAATATATTTCTTGCTTGACTGACCCAGTAATAAGTTCTGTTGACAGACCTGATGTATTCGAATTAGAATCTGAAGTTCTAACTACTCTTAATTCTTATCCTGTATCTATTTATAATTTCAATCCGTCTTTTACTTCGTTTTCTCCTCCTGATAATTCACATTTTGTAAATACTAATGAAATATGTCATGTTGTTCAAGATCTTAATACAAAGAAGTCTACTGGACCTGATAATATTTCAAACTTTCTTATTAAAAAAATGCCTATTATTGTTTTCGATTTTCTTACAATTATTATTAATAACTGTATAAATAATGGTTATTTTCCAGACCCTTGGAAAATTGCTAAAATTATACCTATTCAAAAAAAAGTTAATTGCTTTGAAGTGAATAATTTCAGACCTATTTCTTTACTTTCTAATTTTGGTAAGATCCTTGAAAGAGTAATTCAAGATAAATTAGATAATTATGTTAATGCTCAATATATTTCTGATTTTCAATTTGGTTTCAAAAAACAACATTCAACGGTACATGCTTTATTAAAATTCCAAAACGATATAATTCTAAATCTCCGCCAACGAAAATGTACAGTGGCAGTTTCTCTGGACATAGAAAAGGCCTTTGACAAAGCTTATCATATCGGTATAATATATAAATTAATGAAAATTGGTTTTGATCCTTCTTTTATAAAAATTATTAGGAGTTTTTTGAATGATCGCAAATTTTTTATTAATATTGATAACATCTCCTCAGATTTTGGTAAAATTGAAAGTGGTGTTCCTCAGGGATCTATTATGGCCCCTCATTTGTACAGTATATTTATTTATGATTTTCCCCATGTCTTCAATGATTCTACCGGTATTTTATACGCTGACGATTCCCTAGCATATGCTCATGGCTCTACTCCTAATGAGGCTCTCACTTTGGTTCATTCCCATTTAGAAAAAATTCATGAATATTATAAAGATTGGGGAATCAAAATAAATACATCCAAATCGGAAGCTATTTGTATAAGGAATCCTTCTGGCAAATGTCATAGAGCAACTGTACCACAAAGTAAAAATTTAAAATTATCTCTGTGTGGTTCAGACATTCCCTTTAAAAATGTTATAAAATACTTAGGAGTTTCCTTTAATAATCGCTTAAGATTTAATATACATGCTAATTTAATTCTTAAAAAAGCTAGAAAAATATTGGGAATGTTCTCTAGCTTAATTAGAAATAAATATCTGCCTATTAACTCTAAATTACTTATATACAAAATTAGTATACGATCGGTTTTAATGTATGGATTTCCAATTTGGTTTACTATCTCACCTACAGTAGCACAAAATCTTGAAAGATTTGAGCGTAAAGCCTTGAGATTTTGCATTAATAAAAATTTTGAATCTTTCAGTAAACGTTTTTCCAATTTTTATGTTTATAATCATTCACATGTTATTCCTTTATGTAAATATTTACTTTTGCATATGGAAAAATGTGTAAATAAATTAAGTCTTTTAGAAAATGATTTAATAAATTTTGTTTTTAATTCACAAAAAGATTACAATTGGTCAAATGTAAATTACATTTCTGCTGTTGGAATAATCAATGAAAATATAGATTTTACTCTGAATTCGAACTCTGCCACATTACTTTTACCTGAACTTTATCGTAGAGCTAGTCCTAACGTATATAGAGGCTGAATTAATAACTTAATGTTATGATTATTTTAAGTGTATATATGTAAATATTAGTTTAATTCCAGTTTTTGTTAATTTTTTGTTTAATTAGTTTTAAGTATTATTTGATTCAACGTCAATATTATTCAAAAATGGTATGAGCATACATTTGATTTCCTTGTCTTTTTGCCTTTGCATAACTTCATTTTATTGTAATAGAATAATTTTTACTGTTCTATGTGTGTCATTCTCTGTCATCTTTGCTTATTTCATTTGTAATTGATCTGAAGTCTCAATAAAATTTACTTTACTTTACTTTACTTCTGTTGATTTTGTATTGCACTGTTTACACTGCGAGTCTTAAGGGGAGTTCACATTGTCAAATGTAATTATTTTGTTAGGCGAACGCAATTTCTGTTGATACTTCATTGATAATTCTCAACGTCAGAAATAGTATTTAAAGCAACAAAAAATAATTAAGAAAAGTTTGGATTTTCAAATTCACGTGCGAAAAAAGTACATAAGATATAACCTTGTCAATGACCAAAATAAGGCTGTAAGTTAATAATGAACTGTTAACAAGTAAACCGTTATCACTCAAAGTTTCTGTGTTAATCTAAACGTACTTTACTCTTCTCGATTTATGCTAAAAGTTCGAAAGCTATGTACAGCCCGAAAGTTATTCAACAGCTTTGTACAAAATGTCCGCTAAATGGAACAAGTACATCTTACAATTTTAATATTTGGGGTCAAAGCCCTTACTCATTCCCCGAATAAACTAAAGTGCAAACAAAAATATTGTCAGACATCTTTGTTTAGAAAATCAGTATCCTTACATTGGTACACACAAAAAGTTTTAATGTGTTGCTTTATGATATTGTTTGCTTTTTCAAAGACAAAAAAAAAAAAAACAAATTTCTGACAAATAAATTATTCCAATTTCTTATGGCAATAAATTTTTACTTATTTACAATATGATACTCATTCCACAAAAATTAAACCCAAATACAGTAAGCCGTGAATTTCTAATCGATTCCCTACAGAATCATATTTTACACCACAACCTGAATGGCCTTTATAATTGGAAACTCTATATTAAAAATACTTCATATTTACAAATTTCTTCTTCATTATTTATGTAGTAACAATTTTTTTTATCTATATAACTCTCTTAACTCTTAGATGCCGAGGCACGTGTAGCCTTAGCAGCACTCGAGGAGGCCAAAGCTGCGGAAGAGAAAACAGAAACCAGCGAGTAAGCACCTCCACTTTTAGCTCCTGACATGCTCCGCAACAGATCAATAGAAAGCAACACTATTAGAAATAAATTACCATAAATATTATTGTAAAAATTAAATAAGAATTCAGAACAAAAAATAAAAAAAAAAACACACACAAAAAAAGTATCAAGCTAATTATATTTAAAAAAGGCAAATATTTTCATCTACTATAAATATATTATGTAAACATGGCTTTTTTTCTAACTAAATAAGCAAAGATAAGCCAATTTTATTAATTTTGAGCTTATTAAAATATAAATTATTCAATATAATGAAACCGCATGAAAACACCACTAGAGGAATCGCTTTATAAATGTGCGATTTAGTAATTTATACTATATACGAGGATATTCAAACATATGCCATAAAATGTATATAAAACAAACAAAAAAAAAAAAAGAACAAAAAACAGAAATAAATTAACTCATCTATAATTTAGATAAAAATACAAATTAAATAAAGCTTTAAAGCTTTGAGAGATTATTTGAAAACCTACGATTGGCAATAAATGAAAAGTTGTGTAATTTTAAGGATAACTTAATTTATTTCAACAAAATAAATTCTGTGTAATCAAAATAATTTTGTGCGCTTTGTTAAATCAACTGCTTAAAATAAGTGAAAAAAATGTTGATTTAAAAGAGGAAGTTAAGCAGATGTAATTTAGTTAAGCCTCTTTTTGAGCTGAATGTACATGAGCAAGGTTTGAGAAATATTTAAAATTCCACTCAATCAACTTTGGATTTTGAACTTTTGTTAAATTATTGCAATCAATACATGTAAACGATCATACAAGATTAAAGTTCAGCGAATTAAGAGTTCGAACTAAAACGAACTTGAACGCCTTTGTAAGGCTTCAAGAAAAACTCACCCAATTCAGAATAACTGTTGTAAGCGACATTAAATCGATCTTAAGAATACATGTGTATGTGTTAACAAAGCTTTTAAATTTCGTTTGACCCCAAAAACAAAACTAAAAATCATCTCTTAATACATTCTCACAGATCTCAAATGTTTAACTATCGCCTGATTTTTGCAAAAACTTAATAAGAGCATATTTTAAAACTTGCTGGACAAAAATGTAAACTTATACGTGAATACCGTTAAGTTTGACTATGCTATAATATAAAAAAAAATGTAAGCCATTAAAAGGCAGTTACATGCTTACATATTACAAATATTTTCAAAATATAGCAACTAAAGTAAAATTTTAACAAACAAATGGTAATCTTATATCCTTAACTGTAAAAAACTTTATTTTTGTACGTGATACTCGTTTGGGTTTTTATGTGTTTTACATTTTAGTTTTCAACCAACAAAAATATATATATATAAAAAGTTTAAAAAAAAAGTTGAAAAAATTTTCAAAATGTCTGATAGCGGGACCAGATCTTTTAAGATTTACCATTGCTTTACTTTGAGTTTGTCAAAAATTCTATTTCAATGTCCTCAATATCCCATTTTTGTAATTGTGTAGCATATAGATTTTTGAATAGAAGAAAATTTAGTAGCAAAAACAATTTCGCTGGACGAAATTATGTAAAAAACCAAAATACAAAAAAAAAAAAAACAAACAAACAAGCAAAACACCATAAAAACTTACAAAATTTATCTCATTTTAAGTCTTTTGGAATGTTTGATGAACAGTCGTCAAAGGCTGCAGGTTGACTTATTTTTAAGAAGTACAAAAATCAAAACTTTAAAAAACTATTAACGACTCTTTTAAGAAATGTCTCAAATTATGACACAAGTACGAAAAATTAACATGAATTTCAAATATTTTTACCTATTGTTAGTTTTCATGCTAGAAAAATTCACCATCAGAGAGAGCAATGGTAAATCCGCTTAGCGGTAAGGTACCATAATATCAGCTGAAATTGGGATCATAGCTTTATTAAGGTAGTCAAATAAATGCTAAAAAACATGTATGAAATATTTTAAAAAATTATATGAACTTGTATGAACTACAAAAAAATTTATTAATAATTAAAACAATTCTTATAGAACGAGATAACATATTTACTTCGTTATAAATTATTATTAGCTACATATTTATAAATTTGTATTGATATGATAATGAAAACAAAAACCACACAACACTAGCAAATACAATATTATTGAGAAATGCACAAAACAAAAACAACACAAGTATACTTTTTGATGCAGCTTGAAGCGCAAAATATTAAAAAAAAAAAATAAAATTAATTTTCATTGAATTCTCATCAAAACTTTGAAATATGCAAACAATACCTTTCAAGTAGCTCCACATTTGCTCTTTCTAATGATACTGCAATGTATAGCAATATTCCATTACTACTTTTCAAGTTACTCTGAATACGCACTCTGAAAAGAGTATTATTTGAGAATTGAGTTGTCAAACCCCAGCAGGAACCAGGCTTATGAAACATTGCATACTCCGTTAAGATCCGTTTATTAGTCCGACGTGTTTAATAGAGACAATAAGTACTTTTGACTTTATTCTGGCATTTATTAAATCCAAAACACCAAACATACTCTTTGATGCAGCTTGAAGCGCAAAATATTAAAAAAAAATTAAATAAATTTTCATTAAATTCTCATCAAAACTCTGAAACATGCAAACACTACCTTTCAAGTTACTCCACATTTGCTCTTTCTAATGATACTGCAACGTATAGCAATATTCCATTACTACTTTTCAAGTTACTCTGAATATGCTCTCTAAAAAGAGTATTATCTAAGAATTGAGTTGTCAAACCCCAGCAGGAACCAGGCTTATGAAACATTGCATACTCCGTTAAGATCCGTTTATTAGTCAGGCGTGTTTAATAGAGACAAGATGTAATTTTGACTTTATTCTGGCATTTATTAAATCCAAAACACCTGCTATATGCACTTAAGCCAACACAATGTGAATATATAGCATCAGAATTTGAACTCCTGTTTCCACTCTACAAAGACATTTGCAAATAGTGCCACTCGAAACTCCTATTCGTTTAAAAATTTTAGAAAAAAATATAA
The DNA here is from genome assembly GCA_958299015.1 of Tetanocera ferruginea. Taxonomy (NCBI): domain Eukaryota; kingdom Metazoa; phylum Arthropoda; class Insecta; order Diptera; family Sciomyzidae; genus Tetanocera; species Tetanocera ferruginea. The sequence goes on from OY282641.1 coordinate 163,316,622, forward strand.
GTCACTTTCTACAACTTACTTTCTTTGCAGTAGTCAGAAAAAAATATAAAAAAGGTTATTTAAGAAAAAACATTGTTATCATATTTGTTAGACGTACTTATAATTTGCGAAAGATACAGATTATATATATATATATATATATACATAAATATAAGTATTAGTTAAAGTGAAAGCCAAGAAGAGTAGAATAAATTCACGAAATAAAGCAATCATTTATTAGACATTTATTAAAATAATAGTTTTTAAAAAAGTAATTTATATGAATATTAAATATCTATTATTAAATAAACAGAGTTATTAGCAGAGTCTTAGGAATTAGCAAAATAATTTTACAAAAAAAATAATAATAATAGTCATACTTATTTGCGCATTACGTAGAAAATATATATAAGTGAAAATCAAAAGTGATGCTATTTGAAATGTGAAACAAAAATAAAAAAATATTTGCAGCTTAATATTAAAAAATTATTACTTTCGTAGCACTAAAAAGTGAACAACAGCACACAAACTTAATACATTAACCAGTGACATAATGACAAAATGAAAAATAAAAAACCACTTTTATTGATGTATTCAAAAAAATCTTACAAAAAAACATTATAAACTTGTTTCTATATACTATGTACTATATGAGAATTACTTAAGTTTATACTGTAAATATTTCGTTATAGATATGTTTGTTTGAAAAAAAAAAAAATACAAAAAAAAAAAACAAACGCAACATATACAGAATACAGTTTTTTTCAAAACCATTATAAGAACTTAACTAAAAGACACATTTTTCAATCATTATTTCTATTAATAACATTAAGATACAATCTTGTTCTCATACCAGCATATTCATGATTTTTGGCAATTTTCATTTGTATAAAGAGAAAGAAAAAAAACAATACTTTAACGATTGTAAAACTACATCATCTATGGAATAAATTATTTAAATCAATAATAAATAAACTATGCGAAACAAAAAAAAAAAAAAACCGAAGTTTAAGTCAGCTAATATTGATGTCATGAAAAGGTCAAGAAATTTTTTTTTATTCAGGAAATCAATGGAATAGTCTCTCCTAAGAATTTCAAGAGAAAATCTACACATTAAATAAAAGAATGAACAAAAACGTAAGTATTTTCTAAAATTATATTCCATAAACGTTATAAATTCTTTATGAAAACTGAACTAAAAAAGAAAGTGGTTTTTATGCTACTACTCAAGAAGGTTTTCCACGACAAATGACGGTGACATTTTCTACAGTAAAATTTTCTATTGAACCGGAATATTCTATTGGTTTTTTCGTTTCATCCCAATTCTCCATAAAATTAAATTATTTTATTATAGTTTAAAACTTATTTTCTTGTAAGTGGAAAAGAAAGAGCATGAGGTCAAATTTTGAAAAAAAAAACTTGCATTAGTCTTGGAATCGCCGTGTTATGGCATCAAAACGGCTCAACAGAGCTCATTAGATACTACGAGGAGCACTATCTTAACCAACCATGTTTTAGAAGAGAGTCAGATTAAAATTTTAATTGTTCAATAGTATCAGTTATATGGCTGTTATAATTCATATAGCATATAAAATATAAAGGTAAAAATCACTTATTTTAGTATTTTCTCAGCAAATTTCAACTTTGAAGCCCTATATCTCAAAATAATTATATGGTTAACAAAAAGTTTGCCCTCTTAACTGATAGAGAATTTCATTACGAAAATTTTAAGTATACATAGTAGTGTAATTATGTAAAAGACAATATAACAGTTGTCCAAAACCGTTTTGTTTCAAAACCTATCAACGTGATCTAATATTCTTTTTTGGGTGTGAATCACTTTCCCTTTCGTTATAGCAGTGACAGATATTCGTACCAAGAGTAAAAGATATTTCCATTAACATTCTTATCTATTACGTTAACAATATACTTATTGTATATATTCATCAAAATGTGTTCCAATGTTGTTGTACTAGCGTAAAAACTGTCATATCTCTTGATCTCTCTCGTTGCTTTTTATGGTTTTATAAACAAATTTTTATCTCAAAACTAGTTTTGAGATAAGATTTCTTAATATATTTTTATTTTTATTTATAATGTAAAACACAAAGCTTATGTCGATTTCGCAGTGTGATTTTTAAAATTTGCTCAGTATTTTGCAAGATTTCATGCGAACGGTATCATCTTCGCCTCACTGGCATTATTTGAATTTTATAAATTCATTTCTTGGTGTTGTTATAATTGCAACTACATTATCATGGCTTCGGTATCCAACTCACTTTCTGAAATACCGCATTCAGATTGGCCAAAATTACGTGAACTTTATGTTGACCAAAAATTGTCCAGCAGCGCTTTTAATATGCTGCAGACAACTATAGAAAGCATTCAGAAAAATCCGTTACTAGACGTTCATATATATGCCTTAAACGGTGACTGGACCGATGGAACTTTTGTTATGGATGTAAGTTTATTTCATTGAAAATACAAAAAGCTGATACTTAAAATATTAAAAATATCAATGTAGGATCACGCTTTTATAACATTCAATACACTCAGTGAGAACCATGAAAGACTTCTTGCCGCACTCAATTGTCTGGACATCAATGCCAATTACATATTCTATGGCTTTCCCGAGCGTTTATTGACAACTGTAAAGCAATATTTTAATGATTCTGGTGTAAAATTTGAGGATTGCAAGCTTGTATCATCAGTTTGGTATCACATTCCAAAGGAAGAGATAGAACAATTTGTGATAGAGTGCGTTAAGTCTAAAAGAGTTAAAAATTTTTAAATTCATTAAAAACCTTAACTTTTATAGCCCCCCAACAGGTGTTACTTTGGCATCGCTGGACTGCTCACATGCTGAGGCCATAAACGATATTTGGCCTCATAAAATGGATGATACGGAGAAATTCGTAAAGCGTTTAATATGTTATAACGAAGGTGTTGGTGCATTCGATGCAGATGGTCACTTGATAGCTTGGTGTTTACAGTAAGAATAAAAAATATAATAACATAGAAATAGATATATAGAAAGTATTTCTTTTAAGGCTTCCCATAGGCTGCATAGGTATGTTACAGGTGGTGGAAGAGCATAAACGTAAGGGTCTGGGCTCACTAGTTGTGAGGTGCTTAGCCAAAAAATTAGCTGCAAAAAAGATGGAAGTTATGGCTCCGGTCTCATTTGAGAACATTACTTCACAATCGTTATTCGAAAACCTTAATGCTCGCATAGTAGATAATGTTTATTGGGCATGGAAAGATGAATAATATGACAAAAGAAAGAATGACAGCTCACCTCGTAAAAAAATGTAATCAATAACTTACATACTACATTAGATATTTGTGTATTTGATTTCTTAAAAAACCTTGTTGAATGTAAATCATGTGATCTAGAAATATATATCATTCCGAAAACTAAAATCAATAATATATCATCGGATCCATTTTCATTACTATTGAAGATTATTTTCCTTAAGGTTAAGGTAATAAAGTTTACTCTGAACTATATATTATATATTCGAGAAAAGAATAATGAATTAAAAATAATATTTATTTGGCTCTCATGATATTCTGTTAAAAATGCTTCCACGCTATGGACACACTATTGTACTTGATATTCAATACAAATTTCATGTTAAAACATTTCGTAAATTTTATCTGTACGTCTCTACTGAATTCTTATAATGCAGCTTCTCTCTTTTTTTACTTCAGAAAATCTAATACGATATTTGGAGAAAGTAAAAGACTACAATTTTTGAAGTGTCGAAATAAAAATTAAATCAAGAGCTGGCATTTAAATTATCTATCATTGCTAAAAATAGCATTGCTTCTATTTCTTTTTTTAACTTTAAACTTTTACTTAACATTAACGCCTGGTTTGTTCATGGAGTTATAAATATAAAACTTGTTCTGTAACTGTTTTCGTGATCAAATCGGTTTGTTCGCCATCTAGAACTCGTTATATATCAAATTGAAACGAATTTAAAACCTCGTTATAAATTAAAATTCACTTGTGTGAGAACGCCACAAAATGTGTTTTAAATTTGTAACGAGTTTTATAGCCATATAGAAATGAAAACAACTTGTCAAAACAACAATTTCATATGTTGTACACTACATATATTGTATTGCTTGATAATTTAGCGGTGTCCATCTGAAATTTTCATGGTAAGCATAAATTACTGTTAGAGGGGGACGGCCTGGTACTGTAAAAACAGGTTTTCGCGAGATTTTCATAACACATTGGGCTTCTGTTTTCATAACTGTGAAATTGAGCGTTAACGTAAAAAAATCAATAAAACAATAAGGGCACTCACGATTTAATGCACTTGCCAGTGTAATTGAGGACTTGTGCAGTTGTGCAGTTGTGCAGTTAGGTTTTCGTGAATACAACTTATTTTTATTGTGATTTGATTGACATAATTATTTAAAAAGTAATTGGAACATAAACAATTGAATGTTCCATCACTATTTCAAAGCTGTCAAATTTTTCAATGTATACAATTGCTCAAGTTAAAGGCCATAGTAGTAATGTTGTGCCATACATTTTTGTTGTGCACGTGCGTTTTGTTTTTGTACTACTGTTGTACACCTAATGCTTTATTAAAAAATTTTCTGTGATTATTTGAAATTGTTCGTGATAAATATTCTTCTTTACATACGGAAATTCACTCAAGCGTTTTTATACATACATTGAACATCGCATCATTCCCGAATAAAATAAGCTCTATAAAATACTAAATCTGTTTTCATGCCTATAGTTTCGCATGAATTTCGTTATTTCATCTACATATAAATTTCTGACTGAAAATTTGTTGAAAATCAAACGAAACCTTGTAAAATCTGTCAACTTTACATATGTTGACTTTGTTTATTTGTCTAGAGCAGAGAAAGAATTGTCGAGGAACTTGTTTTCAATGTAATGCTCTATCTCTGAGGTGCGGTCTTTTTTGCACAAATAAAGCGGCATTTCCTATATATAAAATAATACAAAACTGAAGCTAATTATTAAGTAATAGTACGTTCACATTGAGCGATAATTATTTTAAAACGAGTTAATGACGTTAAATCGAAAAACAAATTCTCAATTAAAGTTTTGAAGTTAAATGCGTACAATTGTTGTTGGAAATGAAACGTGTTTAATCATTTAACATGTTAAAAAACGAGTTTCAACGAGTTGAAATGCTGGTGTGCGTAGTTGCTAATGGCAGAAAAACTTTTGTTTTTTTTTGAAAGAAGCTTTGAAAGAAGCTTAAGAATTTGACAAAATATGTCAATAAATTTGTCAGAAAATAAATAATTTAATATTTTATGAATATTAAAAAAAAACTGTTTACAAAATTTTATGTTATAAAGCAGGTTCTCCTCCTTTACTCCTTTTTTCCGAACGTTTCCATATGAGCACACGATTGTGCAAGAATGGGAAGCATTTGTTTACGAAATTCGTGACCGAAGTCCGTTTCCAACAGAAACGTCAATACTACCCTGGAGTTATTATATCATGATTTCTGTTTATTTATTCCCAAACATAAACATACAAGACGTCAATTTAAAACTAGTTCAGGCAATGTGAACGATTGAGTTGAATGAAACAGCTTTTTCTTTTATTTTTCTTTTTAACTATAGCGGTATTCACGATCTGGAGTTTCTGGTCTTGTATTCTGTATTTTTGATAAGTTTGATATTTGTAGTAAATTTGACAATTGTACACAAGCAATATAAAATAATATGTTATATTTTTTATTGTAATTTATATTATTTGTCATTAGCATATTAACAATATTGAACGTTTTATGTTTTAAATATTAAACAGTTAATAATTTTTACAAAATATTAAATATCCTTGTTTTTTACTTGTCACTTATTACATATTACAACAAACAAATGAAAAATTAACAGCCAGTTGAAACTCAGCCCCTTGGTCACCAAAAAGTTCTTTTCTGCACATCGTTAGAATTAGCTAGAAGAGTTGTTATAGCAACACACAAACACCATCCGCTGGAATAAGAATTACATGAGAAAGAATGTTATAAAATTCTTGATTGATTACAAGGAGGTAAAAGAATTTTTAATTTTGCTTTATTTTTTTATTTACAAAACAAAAAATTCAAAAGCAAAGGTTCAGATTGCACTGTTTTTTTTTAAATTCTAAGTACTTTTGTATTCACATATGAATACATCTGAAAAAATACTATCTACATCGTGTAGTATTAATTATTCAAGTGTAAATACTGTAAAGAAATATTTAATAACTACATTTGTATATAAAAATAAATAAAACTACATATTTATACCCCCACGCGTACTGCGCAAGGGGTATATTAATTTTGTCACGACGTGTGTAACGCCCATAAGGAGGTGTGGTAGGTATAGAAAAGTATATATATTCTTGCTCAGCATCACCACCTGAGTTGATTTAGCCATGTCCGTCTGTCTGTCCGTCTGTCCGTCTGTCTGTCCGTCTGTGGACACGATTACAGCCGTAATTGTAAAGCTATCAAAGTGAAATTCGATATTTAAGCTTTTTTCTATAAAACAAAGATCAAGTTCGAGAATGGGCTAAATCGGATGAAAACCACGCCTACCTCCCATACAACCCCAAAATCGAAAAATCCATAAAGAAGCAAATATTGAAGCTACAAAACTTAAATTCGGTATGTGTGTAGTCTGTGACAAAACTCAGGTATGTTAGAAAAATGGGCGTCATCCACCCACTAACACGCCCACCTCCCATACAACCCTAATATTGAAACCTTTATATAGAGGCTGGTGTCGAAGGTACAAAAATTAAATTAGATATTTGGGTCTATTCTGCTACATCTGTTATTCTGTTATGAATTTCCTGTTATGGACCATAACAGATACAGCTCATAAAAGATCCGTTACAAATCGTATTCTGTTTTTCGAACTTTTATCGTAGTCTGTTAAGAGGCTTCGAAAAAAAAATCTTTTACAAATCTGTTATAAAAATCAGTTGTCGATTTGACGGTTGTTTTTCAAATTTATTCTTTTAAATTGAATTTATCATGCAGAACGAAAAAAGTAAGTTATTGATTATTTATTCTGTTTATTGGTATATTGATTAATATAAATTACTTTTAGGAAAAAGAGAGAAGAAGTTGTCGATGGAGCAGAAGGGGATTTATTGGTCATTCTTGGAGAACAATCCATTGTTCTTCAAACGCAAGCACTGCGATGCCTCAGTGCAAGTGTTGTGGCAGGAGCTAGCTGAAACTCTAAATTCAACTGGTGGTGCGCGGCATGACAAGGAAAAGTGGAAAATTGTGAGTTTCTTTTTATTTTATATGTGTACATAATTTTATATCTTATTCATATTTCAGGTTTTTGATAATTGGAGATACTCTGTAACTCACAAGTTGCGACTTGAGAAGGCAGAATTAAAAAAAACGGGTGGTGGACCTGCTTCAGGCAAAAAAGTAACTGACAAGTTGGAGGAACGAGCGATGGCTTGCTGGGGCCAAATTATTGTTGAGGGCCATTCAAAGGTTGCTACGGCAGGTTATTCCATGATCAAGCCTAAACATGATGATCTGCTAGAACTATCCAATATGATAGCTGAATCATTGGAAGAACCAGTAGAGCTTTTCTCTAACGCTTCACTTAATGAATGCGTAGAAAAATCAGCAGAGTTATTCTTAAATACTGCTACCAATGATTCAGTTAACAAATTGGATAATTCCCGTAGTGAACCAAAAGCGAAACGGCAGCGTAGGAACGTAGGTCAACGACTTGGTAAGATTAGGCACAGAAGCACTATATAACACAAAACAATTTTATATTAATTTAAAACTAATTTCAGATGAAGATTTGAACGCAGTGCTGGAACAAAGCGAGTCCAATAGACAAATGCAAGCTGAAAGCATCGTGGGCAGACTTGACCAGCTTATTGGCGCCGTTGAGAAGTTGGCTGCTGCTCAGATCGCGACAGCAAATGCTGTAGTGAAAATTGCCGAAGCTTTAACGCAGCAAACCTTCTAATGCAATTTTTGTATTATTTTTATTATATTATGTTTTACTAGTATAACTTTTACTTAAATTTTAAATGAAACAAATTTTAATGAATAACTTTTTGGCCTATTTTTTTTTTATTTTTAATATAATTTGCGATATCAAATAAAAACAAGTAAAGAAAGTCTAAAGTCGGTCTAGGCCGACTATGAAATACCCTAAACCCACTTTTCAAAAACAAAAAAATTTTTATTGTAAATGGGCGTGTCCGTGGGCGCATGAAGCCTATATTTTATATGCATTTAAATGTTGAAGAAAAATGTACACATACCAAGTTTTATTCCTGTAGCTCACAGCTAATGCCTTTATTATGCTTTCGCTATGGGAGGTGGGCGTGTTCATGGACGGACTACTCCCAATTTTTGAACACACCTTAGTTTTGGTATAAAATACATACATACCAAATTTAATTTCTCTCTGACAAACAAAACCTTATTTATTGAGTTTTAACCAGACATGCACAACGAAATCAACAAAATTTTTTCGTTTCGTTGAAACCGAAAAATAAATTATCAAAATTATTTCGTTTTTTAAATAACGTTAAAACTTTATCAAAGCAAATTTCGTTTCGTTGAAAAACGAATATTTTCTATAATTTTCTCCTATGCTAAAAAAAATTTCTTCTGATACAAAAAAAAACGAAATTTTTTTGTTGAAATTAACGTTATTTTCAACGGTTGATTGGGAAAAAAACGAAAAAATTTTATATCGTTTTCTCCGAAACGAAATAAATATTTTTCGTTTATTGAATTAACGTTTTTTTTATTTCGTTTCAACGAAACAAAAAAAATATTTCGGTTACCGTTAAAATTAACGTTAACGTGCATGCCTGGTTTTAACCTTTTGGGTTGTATGGGAGGTAGGCGTGTCCGTAGGCGGATGACGTCCATTTTTCAAAAACGTCTTTGTCTTGTCATAAAAAACATATGTGCCAAATTTTAGCTCTGTAGGTTAAACACAAGCTTATTTATTGCGTTTTCAATTTTTGGGTTGTATGGGAGGTAGGCGTGTCCATAGGCGGATGACGTCCGTCTTTCAAAACCATCCTTGTCTTGTCATAAAAAACATATGTGCCAAATTTTAGCTCTTTAGGTTAAACACAGGCTTATTTATTTCATTTTCAATTTTTGGGTTGTATGGGCGGTGGGCGTGTCCGTGATAAGATGACGCCCATTTTTCGAAGACATCTTTGTGTTGGTATAAAACACATACATATCAAATTTTATTGTTGTAGGTTAACTATGAGCTGAGTTATGCAGTTTTCAATTATCGCGTTGTATGGGAGGTAGGCGTGTCCGTGGGCGGATGATGTCCATTTTTCAAAAACATCTTTGTCTTGTCATAAAAAACATATGTGCCAAATTTTAGCTCTTTAGGTTAAACACAAGCTTATTTATTGCGTTTTCAATTTTTGGATTGTATGGGAGGTGGGCGTGTCCGTGAGCGAACGACACTCATTTTTCGATGACATCTTTTTGTTGATACAAAACATATATATACTAAATTTTATTGTTGTAGGTTAATTATGAGCTGAGTTATGCAGTTTTCAATTTTTGCGTTGTATGGGAGGTAGGCGTGTCCGTGGGCGGATTCCAAAAATATTCAATAGTGCAGATCCTTGGGTGCATGTGACCATGTGTACCAAGTTTCATCCAATTATCTCTACTCCTTCTTCTTATCCTGTGTATACGGACAACACACAGACGGACAGACGGACGGACGGACGGACGGACGGACGGACATGGATAGCTCGACTCAGGTGGTGACGCTGATCAAGAATATATATACTTTTCTATACCGGACTCGCTTCGTTCTATGCGTTACAAACGTTTGCACAAAGTTAATATACCCTGACCTTTCAGGTTTAGGGTATAAAAATGTGATGTACTTATTTTAAAATAAAAACTCCATATGTGATAAAAAGGTAAACAATTTTATTTTATGTTTCAAAAGGTTCGTACTAGTTGCGGCAGGTAACATTTTTTTTAAATAATAAATATTTATTGAAAACCAACGGTTAGCAAATAGCTGCAAGCACCTGTGTAAATTTGTTCATAAAGAAGGAGTGAAAAACTTCTTCCGAACATATTTTTTCAACTTCACCTGCATTTTTATCTGTGCAAATTTATTGCATAGCGTTCTCTCACTCTGAATCCAACGTTATGCCACTGACTTCGGTTTCTTTGAACATGAGGTTCAACTTCATGATCGCTACTGCTTTCATCTATGTTTGAAGGTTCATCGTCTAGAAAATATTCCAGGCCCATTGTAAAGATGTTATGAATAGCAAAAATTGCGTACACAATTTTCGCGGCTTTTTCTGGCACGTAATGTAAAACTCTTTCACGAGATAAGCACCTGAATCGACTTTTGATAACTCCAAACGCTCTTTCAACAGAGTTCCTGGTGGTTAAAAAGTGCTTATTGTATGTGGATTCAGCAGTTCCATTCATTGGGTTATTAATTGGTGTTAATAACCATGGTTCCAAAGGAAAGCCGGAATCGCCTGGAAATTATAAATAGTTATATATATATTAAAACTTAAATCAAAAATTATAACAAAATATTAATACAACTGGCAAAAAAATTACCAAGAATGTGTGAGGTTTGGTTTTCCACTGCACTATGGGAAATTTTACCCTATTTTGTGGCCAAAATTCGAAAAGTTGAAGTATCAGCTTAAAACTTGATCCATTACTTAAGTAAGAAGTATTACGCTTGCCTAACAAAAATATTCTTGCCACGCCCACTTTTTTATAGGTGGGAGGTATAGAGTTGAATTATCAATTTGAATTTTGATCCAGCACTTGGGATCGAATTAGTAAGCTGCCAATACAAAAATTGAGTTGCCACGCCCACTATTCCTTACAGATAGGCGGTAAAAAGTTCAATGAATGTTGCAATTTTAAGGTTAGAAAAATTATTTTTTTTTTAATATCGCACAAAATCGCAATATGAGATGTTGTGGCAATAACACATAAATGATTGCTCTATCGATGTATGATGAGGTTTTCTTGAACTCTCTTGAACTTTTTTTTTAAACTCTAACTAAAGTGTTCTTTTAAAATTACACAATTTTTCCTAAAGGTCACTTATAATAAATTCACTTTCTATCATAAACATTCAATTTAATAGAAATTATTAATTGATGTATTATTTAACACACCATCACTAGTTTTTTCCATTTTTTAGTTATCTTAAGTTGCTGTTAGATTTTGAGGTACATCCATCTGAACACGATATAAAAAACTACATATAAAAAAATAAATTTTTAACTCATTTCGAAACAACATGTTTGGGATGTACCATAGCAATGGTAAAACACATTATCTAAAAACAGAGTTTACATTTGTTTGCTTCGGAGTATTCCCTGCTAGATAAAACCAAAAATAGAAAGATTCAAACAAGTTGAAAATTTGACTTTTGGCCTCAAAAAGGGGCCAAATTTCCCAATGTGCACTGTTGTAAATTTATTTTTTAAATAGTTTCTTATTGGGGAAACCATCCAAATTCCAGAGTCGTGAACCGATCCTGGAAACCGCGCGTCAGCAAAAATTACCTTCATATTTGAATCAGTTACTACCAGAACATTTAAGCTGTGGTATCCTTTCCTATTGACATATAAATGTCCTGGTGCTTCAACATCGTTTTCTGGTGGAGCAATAATTGGTATGTGGGTACCGTCTATAACCCCAATGATATTAGGCATATTGTACTTTAAAAAAAAACTACAAATATTTTTAGCAAATTACACTCAGCTTCGTTAATTTTCTACTTACCCTCTTTTTATTTCGGCGGTATCAAGAATGCCACTTGGGAATTTTATCGCTTCATTGACCAAGTTCGCGTTGATCAAGTTGGTTACGCGATCAATTGACCTGGATGTACTGGGCTGAGATAGTCCAAAAATGTTGTTGCTTCCTATTGAGGCTTGGTAGGATCCATACCCATAAAAATGCAAGGTTGTAAGTAGCTATAACAAAGTAATTAAAAAATGATAACTTAATTAACTCTTCAAAAACAGACCTGCATTTCAAAAGGAATGTTTGTGGCTACTGAAAATGGTTCCAATTTGCTCAAGAGAATTCGAGCATTCACCTTGTCTAATCGAAATAGCTGCACGAATCGCACGTCAGGAAGCTCGAATGGTTTGCTTTTAAGGCGCAACTCCAGCAGAGTTGCTCTATGGTTTCTTCTAAAAAACATCAAATTGAGAGCAAACATATGCATTTATTTATAACTAACAATTAATTAACTTACATTTGTTGCCTTTTTACGGCATTTCTTATTGAAATTCTTAAATAAATATCCATTTCAGAAATTAAACGTCACTTTTGTAGAATTTGTTATTATAAAAGACTCAAAAATCTATCTGTTATTCTGTTATGGCTTATAACAGATTTCATATAAGATTTTGTCTGGCAGAATACTAATTATCGAGCTGGTAAAAGATTTTTTGGCAGTTCGAATTTTTGTATGGATATTCATAACAGAAAGTCACTATAACAGAATAACAGATTTTGCAGAATAGGCCCAATTTACTATTTTTATATAAAAATTAAGACGTGAGAGAAAAATGGGTGTTAACCACGCACTAACACGCCCACCTCCCATACAACCCCAAAATTGAAAATTATATAAGTAGGCTTCTGTTGAAGCTACAAAAATAAAATTTGATATTTATTATTTTTATGTAAAAATTAAGACATGTTATAAAAATGGGCGTCATCCACCGACGAACACGCCCACTTCCCATACAACCCATAACATTGAAAACTCTATAAATAGGCTAATATTTAAGCTACAGAACTGAAATTGGGTATTTGTGTATATTATATCAAAATTGAAGCGTGTTATAAAAATTGGTATAAACCACTCAAGAACACGCTTACCTCCCATACAACCCCTACTTGAAAAATTTATAAAGAGGCTTGTCTTTACTTTGCAGGAAAATAATTTTATATGAATATATTTTAGACGTCATCAAAATAGTAAAATTTTTGAAGTCTCATAAAAAAGAGCTGCAATTTAAAATGTTGTACCATTACGAATCGTCCGTGGGGGTATTTTAACTTCGGCCAGTCGAAGATATACCTTACTAGTTTTAAAATAAATAAACGTTATGCAGTAAATTTTACTGCAGTATATTTTTGAGTGTACTGATTATATATGTACACAAACAAAACATGTACATTTTCCAAATACTATAAATACTAATACAATGGTGGAACTCTATTGTAAATTTTGCATAGTATTTGTGTATTTGACAAACAGCTGACTTGACGGTCTATGGCAACAGTGCATTGCAGGAGTGCTCACAATCTGTAGCAAATTCTTTGCAATGTACCTAAAATACTACAAAAACTCCAGATCGTGAATACCGCTTATTTTTTATTTAAAGTAAGTTTCTTAGTTTTTTTCCACCCATCATTTTTCTTACTTAGCGAACGTACTCGCAAGACCAAACTCCAAAAGTGTACCAACACACACTATTCCTCACTGCAACACTGTCGGCGAATATGACAGCAAAAGAAACCAGCCGATGATTGCAAGCCCATCAGGTCACAATAGATAAAAACCTTGTAAAAACCGCAGAAGACCGAGTTGACAAATTTGTTGTGAATTTTCTGCTACTCAGATATTTTCCATGCATTCGTCTGCCGAGTATCCGAGAATTACATTTAAATACTCTGCTAAAAAAGTGTCGAAATAGTTATTCATGCTGCGGAAATCATAAAAATTTAATTAAAATGTGAAATAATCGGCTAACAATTCAAAAAAATAGCACAACAAGACCAGCTGAAGAAAAAAAAAACCTTAAACTTCCGCTGGAGTATATGCATACGTACGAAAAAGAGCTGAAGAGACGTGAAGGACGTGAAAATCCAATTGGAGTAAATTTATATATGAAATAAGAAAAAGTAAGCCAAAGCTGGCCAAAAATCGAACACCCGTAAACAATTTGCTTTAATCTTAAAATTGAATAATTCTTCAGTCAATACTTGCCCGTGTCAATTTTGTTAATGATTTTTTTTTTATTTGTATGTCTGCTTATCTAATGCGACAACGTGGAGGCATTTAAAGTGTCCAAAAACCAATGTAGAAGTCATTGCACGCACCTCTGCCACTGTATCTCGCGCACTATTCCACACCTCTTGCTGTGCCGACTGTGCGCGATCGATAAATGTGGATGTTTCCATTTGCGAATTCAAGCCAAATGCATATTAAAACCAAAAACAGTAATATTACATTAAATGCTCAAAATGTTCAAGTTTTCTTCCAAGTAAGCAATATTTATTATAAAAAATATCTTAAATTGCAAAATAATTCTTTGGTTTTTATCTTTAGATACGCAACATTTTTCGGGGTGCTATTTTACCTCATTTGTTGCAGACTTAAGCGCTGACAAAGCATTCTAATCTTGTTTACTTTTAATTATAGAACACCGGAGTATTTGTTGACATTCCAGCAAGTTTATTGTTTTGACTTGGCTGCCGTTCGTTAGTTTTATAATTATTCTTCTACATCAATAATTGCTGGTTGTAACACTTGACCTAGTTTAATATATCGTCGCTGCGCCTAAAAAATAAGGTATGTGATTTTTTATGATTTTTTTTTTATTGCATAATTGAATAGCTCTACTCAATGCCCATCTGTGCGCTGAACGGCTTTTCGTTATCTCTTTTGGTCTAAACATTGTAGATATTTTTGCAATAAATTCATTGTAGAGTTTTTAAAATTTTCTATTAAAAATTTGAAAAATCGGTTATGTGCTCGAAAAATTTGATCAAAGTAAAAACAGAATGCCCGTAAAAAAATCGGTTATGTGTCTGAAAATGAAAGAATGCATCGTCGCTTCGTGCTGGAATAAGAAGTTGAAGTTTTTTTTAAATACTTATCTCTAGAATTTTATAACAAAAAATACAAAATTATGACATTGAAATAAATTTGGAAGCGCAGAGAATAAATCAGTTTTTTTGCTCTCCTGAAAAGTTGTCAAAAAACACATAACTGAATTTTTAGGCGCAGCGACGATATGAAACAACATTTCACTGTTATGTTTCATTTAAGCTATCGTGCAAACAATTCATTAAATGTGCGTTTGTATTTTTTGTCAACTGTGATTCAATTGGTTATTCATTCATTTCGTGCTATCATTTCACCAATCAACAAATTAGTAACCAACGCAAGATGACGAATATTTTAAATTTAAACCGAAAATGATCGATAGTGACCAAAACAATTGTAACTTTTTCTGTTTTTCATTTTTGTTAATGCAGAAATGCAAGAATTAATTTATTATCAAAGCCATGTTTTTAATTTTTGCCATCGCAGGTTTTTCGGTAGAAATACGGTAGAAAAACGAAACTTATTCTAGAGTCAAATGAATAGTAGAATAGTTTTTCTGAAAGTATGCTATCTTGTTAAAGTATATTTGCAGCGATAAAATATCCAATCATTGCCTAAATTCAGTTATGGCAAAAATAAATGTGATTTGTATTATCAGTCGATAATATATTCAGTATGTAACATAATTGAACAAATAAACGCGATTTCCTATAAATTTTTTACAAAATAAACATGCACGGATCAAACGAAATACGGTATGTATGAAAAAAGAAATATAAAAGGATAACTGTTAATTTGCCGTTAAATTTGATGGAGGTACAATTTTAATCTGGGGTTGTTCTATCAGTAATTGTGTCGGACAATTAATTTGTATTGAAGTCAAGATGGCAGCTTTCAACTACATCAATATATTAGACCAATTATACTCCTTCTCTCGAAAAATTGGAATTAAATGCTAAAAATTATACATTGATGCGAGAACCGATCCCAAAAATATGGCTAAAGATATGAAGGCATTTTTAAAAAACAATAATATCAATACCATGGAGTTGCCACAGCAAAGCCTCAATATCAATTCTGATTGAAAAACTTTTGGATCATATAGAAGAAGAAGGTCTATAACGATTCGAATCCGCCAGCAAGCAAAGAACAGCTTTTTCACATTGCAAAAATTTTTAACGCTGTTGCGTCCAAAAAAAGTGAAGACAGTGAAACAGTATGTCAGCAAGGATACAAAAAAAAAAGAATTATTGTCAAAAGAGGTTATACCAAACACTAGAAGATCTCCAAGTAGTTGATGAGTATTGTATCATTGAGTGCCTTATACTAAAATATATAAAAATATTTAAGACTAATGTTACTTTTTTACCCTTTTTCTGAAATGAATGCAATGAAATTAGCAACTTGTTTGGCCTCAATAAATTATTTGTTTTATTTTTTTATGCATTTCATCGTTTTGCTTGTTAATTTGCTCAATTGTGTTACATTCTGTATATATTCAATTAAAGTATATTTCCATAATACCACAAAATTTGTCACTTCAAACAGTATCCAAAAAAACTTGTATAGCACCTATAAAGATATTGAAGTGTTAAGATCCAAAATTCAACTCATAATCGAACTTATGTTTTAAATTATGATTTGAGTTATGTTGAGCTTGGAAGTTGTTTCATGCTATCCAAATTTGAACAGATATTCGATATCTTTATGTTAACTTCTTATTAGAAGACAACCTTTGCTTAAGTTATATAATCAATTAAAGCTATAAAAGTCATTTTGTTGTCAACACAAATTATAATAAGTAGAAAAATGTTTTTGAACTAACTTCTCTGTTTCAGAAATCAATTTTATATGACAGACTTCATCGAAATTATTTCGTTGACATTTTTGAAATGCAAGTACTTATTTGACAATTCGACAATTTAACTTTGAAATTTCTAACTTAATTTTTAATTTCTGATAATTTTTTTCTGAATATGTATCATCATTCGAATAAGCAATTTGCGACTAAAAACTTTATAGTTATTTGTTTATGACTAGAGTAATAAACTGTTATTTCAGTTAATTAAATTTGGTCTCTTTCACTTTTCACTACGTTGCTTACACCCTCTGCTTAACCCGCTGCATTGTCAATATCAGCGGCTTTTTAAGTGTTTGTATTGTTTATTTATTTAATGAAATTAATTCTAATAGTTGTTTGCCTTGCGGGCTCGGGATGTCGTTTGAAATGAGTTGTTGTCATTGCCAGCATCCAAATATGGTTGGCATGCAGTAAAGATATTAACAGTGTATAGCAATTAATTATGCCAAGTGGGGATTATAGCAGTTGTTGTAATGCCACAATATTTTGACTCACACTTTTTAAAATACAACTTATATCAACTCCTTATCATATACTAAAATCTAAAACCTGACAAAAAAATATGAGCATCTCGTGTGTAATATACGTAGAGTGTTAAAGCTTATGTATATTTACACTTAAATATATCCCATTATGTATGAAATATGTGTCAGGCATCGAACAAATGTCCTCTGCAGCTCTGTTGTTGACGTTTTTTTCATCTCTCAAGAAATCCGGTAGAGAAATCATTGCAAATGCGTCCACTTTAATGGCATTTCAAAGATCTATCAATGAGTTTGTAACAGCCTGTGGTTTATTTCGTCAGTTCACAAAACTCACAAGTGATACAGAAATCATATGTACTTAGTGACTTTAATCAGTGAACCGACGATTTGATCTCAAAAAAAAATTAAACTCTACTAAATACAAAGTTTTAAT
Organism: Tetanocera ferruginea; assembly: GCA_958299015.1. Taxonomy (NCBI): domain Eukaryota; kingdom Metazoa; phylum Arthropoda; class Insecta; order Diptera; family Sciomyzidae; genus Tetanocera; species Tetanocera ferruginea. The sequence continues at coordinate 163,334,260 of OY282641.1, forward strand.
AAATTTCTCTCTTTTATTCCGCAGCTTTATCTATGAAAGATACATATATTTTTTATTGAACTTTTTGCTGCATTTAATTGCAAACGCCAAAACGGAAGACACGCAAAGAAGCCACCATGTTGAGTAGCAGCAATCGAAGAAGTGCCAAATAAACTCTTTAACTTATACAATTTACGTGAATGACCTTCCAACAGACACTCACACTCCACTCCCCCACACGTATTCAGACACACACATACACAAACACGCAAAGCTTAACCCACGACTCCAAGCATATGTAAACAAAAACCGCCAACTCATAACTTTAATATCTTTCTAAAGTAGTCACTAAAACATCTATTTTAAAAGAAAGTTTTTAACTATAAAATAAGCAAAGCACACACACTCATACAAAAACACTTATTTGTATAGTAAATTTTAAACTAGTCATCTATGCAAATGTCCGGGCAGTATCCTTAAAAAAACGAAATTTATGCATTTTTTTGTGTTGTTTTGGACGATACGCCTTCTGAACAACCGAACCACCCAAACTTAAATTAAGCACATTTCCGATTCTCACATTTAAATTAAGCACATATAAAAAAAATAACTCAAAATGGGCAACAAGAACTCCTGCTGCGCCTATGCAAGTCCACAGTCGGACCGCAAATCCAAAGATATACCACCCGTTTACGAGGAACGCCATCCACATCATGCCACGCACTCAGCCTCACAGCATCAACTCGATGGTCGACATTCGGCACATGCTTCCTCTGTAGCCATACACAACAGCGGCACAATCGACAATCCGCACAATCTGCAGCATATCTCCGAGCGTGAGGCACTCGAAGGCGAGGAAGATCCTTCTGTGGATCCAACAGCAGCCACAATGTTTCTCGAACGTTCCAAAGTCGAAAATGGTGGCATAACGCGTAAGCGCTCCCAACATCAAATCGCACAACAGGCACCAAATTCAACTACCAGTGGTGGTTTGAAAAAGAGCTCTTCCTGCTCTACCATCTATCTGGATGATAGTACAGTCTCGCAGCCAAATCTAAAAAATACCGTCAAATGCGTGTCGCTTGCCATTTACTATCACATCAAGAATCGACAGTCGGATCGACGTCTTGAGATTTTTGATGAAAAATTGCATCCACTGACGCATGATACAGTGCCAGAAGATTATGATACGCACAATCCAGAACACAGGCAGATATATAAATTTGTGCGCACGCTCTTCAATGCGGCACAGTTGACGGCAGAGTGCGCCATTATAACGCTAGTCTACTTAGAGCGCTTGCTGACCTACGCTGAACTAGATGTAGGACCTTGCAACTGGAAGCGCATGGTTTTAGGTAAGGCAATCATACTTTTAACCCACTATAAATCTACTAACTAGTTTGTTTTGCTTTGTAGGCGCAATTCTATTGGCCTCAAAAGTGTGGGACGATCAGGCTGTCTGGAATGTTGACTACTGCCAGATTCTTAAGGATATCACCGTTGAGGACATGAATGAATTGGAGCGTGAGTTTCTCGAACTATTGCAATTTAACATTAACGTACCATCGTCGGTTTATGCCAAATACTATTTCGACTTGCGTACGCTCGCTGAAGCAAATGAGCTATCCTTTCCCACAGAGCCACTTTCGAAAGAACGCGCACAGAAGCTTGAGGCAATGTCACGTGTCATGCAAGACAAGGTGACAGCTGAAGCGCTGAAAAATGGCATCAAAAAGTGGTCATCTATGGACAACATCAGTCAGGGTGGACCACGTAGAAGTGTCGCTATATTATCGTGATTTTTTTTAAGTTATTAAGAAGTGTCCGCGCTTAAAGAGGTGGGTGTAGCGTTTAAGCTTTAATTCTAGAAATACAGTGTTTTAAGCTACTTATTATTATTATAATATTATTTTTTCTAAATAAACTTTACGCAAAAAGTTTCTTATGAAATTAATACATTTGCATTAATACACAACTACATAACTAAGTAGAGCATATTTACTGTATCTGGTGAAATATTTTCCTAGAATTTATTGCTGCACACCTTTTATGAAAAGATGTTCACAGTGAATTATAACTCGAACATTCTTAAACTTAAAGAAAAAGAAACAACTCTTAATATAGGGTTTGTTAAAAGGACTGTTTTTAAAGGAACTGAAATGTTATTTTTTGTATGCTTCAAACTAAGAAATTACTTCTTCGATAAGAGGAAGGTGAATGTCTATCCTTCACACCTTGAAATGAAGCGTCCTTATTTTGTTTATTGTACTCGAGTCCTAAGAGACCTAAATCAAAAAATGTATTTTCTACTTTTGGTAGAATTTTGTTTAACTGTTGTAATCTCTGTTTTGCGAAAAGTTAAATTTTTTTCCAATAAAACAAGCTACATGCTTAAATCTAAATAATTGCCAATAAAGTTTTTGAAGTGGTTATTTGAATATCGGAAGCTGGCTTAATTATCTCTAGTCCTTTTCTTCCAGAAGCAAAGATAAGAAAGCAGCCAAATCTTAAAAATAGAAATTCGGCAAGAAAAGTAAAACTATTTTTTACTTTGCACAAAGCGTCAACTATTAAATATTTGTCAAATTATGATTATCGATGTTGTTATAGATTGCAAAATTATTTTTATATAGCTCACATTCTGATTGAATTTTACCCTTGATGTTCAGCATATGAGGAGTCGACGCGAATAACGTTGTAAGCGACAATTAACGAATCAAGTTAGATTGTTCACTATTATTAATTTTTTTAAGTTCATTCAACATTTCTACAAAAATTTATCTTTCGATGTCTTGAAATAAATCACATTTTACAACAAAAACGAACTTGATAATAGTCTTAAAATATTAACCAAACGTTACGATATAAATTTATGCTGCAAGAACAAGTCCCACCAATCATAAAATGGGTCTATTCGGAAATGCATCGCGATTTGCAGTATGCGCAGCATGTATTTTTTGATGCAAATGATGAGATGAAAAAATGAATGAACGTTCCCAGGGTGCACTCTTCTCGATATCCACCAAGTTTTTGAGGCTTCTCCTTCCCAGTGCGAATTTTCATCTTTGCCCACGCTTTTCTATTGGCGAAAAGTCTGGGCTCTTCTAAGACAATTGCTTAACAATTTGAAAGTACAGATTAACGCATGGAACACATTGACTACGACAACGACTTTACGACACGACAAAAGAAAAAAATGTTGTCATTTCGAAGATTACTTGATTATTTTGAAAGCGTCGCAACAAACAACGTTAATACCTTAAACATGCATCAAAATAGTAAATGTTGTTAACTGTTTTTATAAAAGAAAACAAAGCGAAAAAGGAAGAAGCACGTCCCATAAGCAAAGCAAATTAGAAATAAGACAATGATTTTGACATTTTCTCTAAGCAATGAAAGATTAACATTTGTCGCCCGTCAACAGTTAAGAACCATTTTCTCACGCATTTCTCAACCTATTTTGATAATTTTTATTTTAAATGAATCAGAGTGCGCAGAAAAAGTGAACCGACTATTTTTAAAGGATTTTTTGTCAAATTTTTATGAAGAAAATTGGTTTTTCACATTAATATTGTATCGAATCAACAGAGAATGTTATAAAAAGATAGAATTTCGGTCACTGTCGAACTCTAGTAATTATACATAGGCAAACAGAAAATTGGTCGAATTTCGGGGTATATTCACCAGACGCACCTCCATAAAAAATACGCTTACAAAATTTGACGGGTGGCGTAACGTCGCACATAGGGATTACGACGACAAAATTATTTTCTTCATATGGACTTTATAGATTATAATAAAACTTGGTATCTAGGAGCTAGTGGGGTTTCTGATTGCAAATTTAACCTTAAAATTACTAAATTAAAAAAAAAAAATTTTAAAAAGTTTTAAAAAAACAATTTTTAAATCAAAATTATGCATATATATTGTAAGAAAAAGAAGATATCAATAATTTAAAATAAAAAGAAACGTTACAATATCTCAGAAGGTATGAAAACATTTCACGACAAAACGCTGTTTATATATGTATGTATGTATAAACAGACATATGCAGTATTTTTTGCACTACACAAGGGCAACAGATTTTCATATATGATGCTCTATTTCATAAAGGGCGACAAAGGGGGACTAACACTTGATTATTTGTATAATGATTATTTGTTATTTGTTCGAAATTATATAGAAATATTGTGGAACTTTTTTTTATAGCTCATCCTTAAGTAAATATTTAAATATTTTTAAAACTAATTAAGTGTACTCTTTTTTTACCATATGTACTTTTAAATTTAATAATAATTGCAAAATTTCGTTTGAAAATTTCGATTTTTGTCGTCGTAATTTAGCTATTCATACTTATGTACGTCGTTTTCGTCGTCAATGTGTTTCGTGCATGATTCAGTTTACTCTTCGAGTATATAATTTTGCGCTATAAGCCGACTAGTTTGCTGTTTTCTCTGAGATTTATAAGTACACTACGACATGCATGCCCCAACTTATGATAATATTTGAGTCTAACCATAGACCCATCCGTCCAAAGTAGCGTTTGCTTGAAATTGTTAAGGTGTTAATGCGTGTTCCTCATTAAATTCGCCTCTTTTCTCTGCTAAACTTTCTTAAATAGGTACGAAAATTTTTGAGCAACTCTATATCTGTAGACTCAGTGTTCTCCTATTAATATTTGAAGCATTATTCTCCCATTACACTCCTATTCTTCACAATGCATTTCGACTCTTATTTCATAATCCTCTTATACAACTACTAAGAAGTGTCATTTCAGCAGTCCATAGATTGTTTTGGGATAAATAAGTCAAGAAATTTTTAAATTTATATAAAGAAATTCTTGAAATAATTTCATTTTAAATAACCACTTTAAAGACTAACGCAAAACTAAATTTTAGACAGTAGTTATGAATTTATTTGTGTGACTTGACTAAATTTTGCAGCGAACTTGAATAAGTTTGTAGCGAGCTATTTAATATTAACAACTACATGGTGTGAAATTGTGAAATTGTAAAACTTTCAAAATCTATAGCTGATAATTTAATCAAATTTCAATTTCATCGAGTGTTGTCTCAAAAGGAGCACGCATTACTAGCCATTACCTAGACCTAGATTAAAACAACAACAATTTCTAGTACGTAGCGCCTATATTGGGTATTTAATCATGCTGGTTAAACTCATTGCATCAGCATTTAAATATTGCATTTCATGCAACTCATATTTTTAGAGTTTAAGCAATGAATGTCTAAACCTTGTTAAGGTTTTTTTGGACTTGTTCATTTTAAAGTCAGAACGAATGAACAATTTTATAAGAATAATTCTTACGTTTAATAACGATTTTAAAAATATACTTAAGAATTAAAAATACTAAATAAAAATAACTGCACTTTTTATTTTAATGTATTTTTTTCTGTTCTGTCAACAAAAACTGTATGTGATTGTAAAATTTAGTTATATGTGTATGTATGTATATTAGAAATTAATTTGCAATATATATAAGGTAATGAAAATCGGCTTCCTTAATTTATTTATAACTAAGCAATTATTGAAAAACAAAATTAACACAGCAGATGAAAATAAAACAAAAAAAAAATGTGCATTTAAAGCAAGTAAACCGAAAGTTTTTAAAATATATATTCCAAATAAATATGGAGCATAATTATTTAAGTAAAGCAAACACAATTAAACAAAAAATACCATTTTTTACTACGAAAATATATTGATAAGTAATGCAAAAAATTACTTTTTAAAAATAAAACTGAAAACACAAAACATTAAAGTTTACACACTATAAATATAAATGATAAAATAACCAAAATTTGTAATTTAAGTAGAACGAAAAGAGTAAACAAAGTTAAATCGAACAGAACAGGCAAAATAAATAAGAGATAAACGCGCTGTTGTTGCATAAACGGAGTAAGAAAAACAAAAATTAAGAAAATATTTTTAAAGGCAATGAACAACAAGTTAAGATATGCAATTCTTTTATAATTTGTAAAATATTTTATAAAAACAAATTAATAAAAATTATCGAGAGATTTTTGTTGTATTTTCTTTTTTTTAATTTAAACAAATCAATTTATTAGCAGACGAGCTTCATTTATGCCAAGAGTTTTAAGTGAGTATGTGTGTGTATGAACAAAAATCTAAACAAAACGAAAATGCATTAATATATATTTAATTTCATGGCCTTCTTTAGACAAGGCCAACTGTTGAGACCACCAGATCCATGTTAGGCTCTATAATTCATGAATGACGAGCTGAAAGAGAAACGAGAGATTATAAATTGACTCAAGCCGATATAGTTGCGGTATTTTATGCTCACCCTCCAAACGTTGGCTTGGGCGCATTCACGTTGGTATTTTGTGCCAGGTTACCAAATGACAAACCCGTCTCTGTCGAGCCCAACGCCTCAAAGAGACTATTTTTCTGTGTTTGCACTGCGAAACTCGTTGATGCTGCTGCTGGCGCAGCTGCTACAGACGGCGTTGCAAATGAACCAAAACCCTTGGGACTGCCAAAAGTAGGTGCACCGCCAAAACTAGGCTGTGCACCAAAAGCTGGTGGACTGCCGAAAGTGGGAGCTCCTCCAAAGACAGGCTTTGCAAACGGCGAGTTTTGTTGTGGTGATCCGAAACCACTTTGAGCCACTGAAGTTCCACCCTGAGCAAATGAACTGCCATTGTTTGGTGAGCCAAATGCAGGTGCAGCTGATGGTTGTGAAAAAGAGCCAAAACCTCCAGAGCTCTGTCCAAAAGCTGGAGCAGCCGATCCTCCACCGAATATTGAACCTGCTGGAGCAGTATTTGTGGCTGCACCACCAAATATAGAACCTCCAAATCCAGAACTTGTCTGTTGAGCAGCGGCCGCAAATATTGAAGTTCCGGTCTGAGCGGCGGCTGCTGGTTGACCGAAAGTACTCTGGCCAAAAATAGAACCGCCTGTAGCAGCAGCAGCTGGTTGAGTAGGTGAACCAAAAATATTGCCGCCCTCAGCAGGTTTTGCTGCACCACCGAATATTGAGCCAGTAGATGCAGCTGCGCCAAATGGACTTGTTGTTGTTCCAGCGCCACCTCCAAAGATTGAACCGGTAGAGGCAGTAGTAGGCGAAGTCGCTCCAAAACCAGTAGGAGCAGCACCACCAAAAATACTGCCACCAGTTGCCGCATTGGGACTGCCAAATGGTGATGGATTAGCTGCTGCAGCGGCTGCAAAAAGTCCCATACCGGAGCTGGGCTGAGTGGCAGGAGGACTGCCAAATACTGATTGGTCTGGCTTAGGAATGCCACCAAAAATGTTGCCACTAGCTGGTGCTATGCCTGGAGCAGCGGCTGTTGTGCCAAAAGGTGCTGGCGCAGTAGTGGTTGGAGCAACGCTGGCCGTATTCGCAGCACCAAATATCGAAGTCGCAGTCGTAGTTGGAGCGCTGCTGGTGTTCGTGCCGAAAAAGGAGGTGGTGCCTCCAAACAAAGAGGATGTAGATGTTGTTGGTGCTGTTGGTAGAGTTGCAGCCGTGCTGGCTGGGGCTGCAGCGATTCCAAATATAGAAGGAGCTGCACTGCTGACTACAGTCGTACCGAAAATAGAAGATGTTGCTGCTGTAGTTGTTGCGGTAGGCGTAGTTGTTGTTACAGCAGGTGTTGTTGTCTCAGTAACGGTGGTAGCAGGAGTTGTTGTTGCAGCTGTAGTTGCAGCACTAAGGCCAGCCATCGAAAATGGTGCAGGAGCTGAGGATACCACCACCGGCTTTACGGCTGGTGCAGCAATTGTCGATGGTGCTGTCGCTGTCGTTGCTACTGCTGAAGTTGTTGCAACTGTAATAGGTGTAGCACTGCCAAAGGAAAAACTTCCACCAGTAGCTGTGCCACCAAATAAAGGTTTCGACGCATCACTAGCACCAGTAAATGAAAACGAACTGGCACCAAAAATATTTCCAGCATTGTTTTGGGATTCTACAAAAATAAATTAATATTAGCTCTAATATAGGACGAATCAAATCTTGCTTACCAGAATCCTTAGTTGTAGGCTTGCATATATTAAGCGAGCCAAAGAGCGAATCTGCAGTACTAGTTGTGCTTGTTGTTGTTGCTGACGAAGGAGTTGTTGCAGTGATTGCTGACGTTGCAGTTGCAGCTTCCGTTTTTGTGGCACTCAAATTTAAAGCACCGCCGAAACTAAATCTGTGTGGTTGGAAAAGTTATGAAATCAAAGTTTTTATGAGAAAAATGTTTTGTTCTACCCTGTTGAGGCTGTTGTGCTGGCCGCAGTAGTGGTAGTGTTCGTTTCACTGCCAACAGACTTGCCTAGACCGCTAAAAACAGGCTCTTTTGTGCTTGCCGTTGTTTGCCCCCCCACAGATGATGCTGCAGTAGCAGTAGTAGCAGCTTTTGTTGCTGAAGTTGTTGTATCCGCTGCAACTATGTTTGATTTTGTATCGCTTAAGCTACCACCAAAGTTTAAATTAAACGGTTTGACCGAACTGGTCGCTGTCGCTGTTGTTGCTGCCGTGGATGTGGTTGTGGCCGATCCTACACTAGCGCCCACACCACCAAAATTAAAACCAGACGCTGGTGGTTTGCCATCAAATGGTGAAGATTTCGAGGCATTGAAACCACCAAACTGTGGAACATTTCCGGAATTTAAAGCAGAAATACCAAAAACTGACTTGCTATCAGTGCCACCAAACAGATTGGCACCTTCTGGCACACCACTGCCAAAGCTAAAGGTTTTTGGAATTTCAGTATCACTAAGTTTTTTATTTTCTTTATCCTGTGTTGGCGCAGGCTTGGTGAAAGCAAACGTTGATGGAGGTGGCTTAGCGCCAACTTCGCTGGTGACAACTTTGGCCGCAAATGAAATGGGCGCTTGCGGCAGTGCTGATGTATTTGAAGTTGGTTCCATTTTTGTTGTAGTCATGTTTTTTGTTTGCCCCAATTTTGTAGTTGTATTTGAAGTCGATGCTACTGTACCGAAACCCTTAAAGCCTGTACCAGCTGTTGGTGCAGAAAATGGTTTTTGGATTGCTTCTGATTTGTCAGCATTATTTGTGGTTGCAGTTGCGGTTTTTACAAACGGACTTGTTCCTCCGAAACCAAAAGTTGAAGTGGTCGAAGAAGGTGGCGCAAAACTAGTCATGGAAGGATTCATAACCGAGGTTGTTGGTTTTGTTGCTGTTGGTTTAGTCATTACAGCAGCGTTTGCCTGCGTTGGTATTTTTTCCTGTTGCATTTTGCTTAAACGTGTCATGGCACCTTCGCGCGACTGACGTTCAGTCTGCAACTTTGTCTCCAGAATAACCTCAGATTTAAGGCCCACGCGATCAGGACGGTGGGGTTTTATATGAGAAATTTGACGATCACGTACAAAATTACGAATAGCATTTAACTTTTCATCGGATAGCTTAGATCGTGAAGCATCAATAACGTGGCCCAAACTCATGGAGAGTATGGAGTCGGCCAGTGATTCCATGGTGCTGTTGAGAAGGAATCAAGAATCAAGGCATCAGATTTAAAATAAAAAATTAAATACAAATTTAACGTTTTACAGACCTGTGTCTTATAGCACATTTTTAACAATAGTTTTGCGTTTAACATTGACTCTTCAAATACCTCAACAAAAATGTAAATAAATGTTAACAAAAATATCGGCCATTAAATAGGTAGCCTTTTTCTGACGCTTGGCAATTGCTTAAACTAAAAACCATCAACTTACTATTAAAAATTCTGTAAATTTTGACAGTCTTGCTTAGAATTAACAAAATAATTAACCATTTTATCACTTAAAATAACTTTTGAGCGAAAACTATAGTGAACGCTCCACCATATCTGCTGATATTTTATAAACTTACTTTACAACTTGCATAAACTTACCCCTCCGGTTTCTCTGTGGATTTTGTATCCAGCTCAGTTAGAGAGTTCAAAATCAATCCTTTTTGCTTTAATTTTGCCTTGATATAGTTAAGCTTTGTACGCTGACGTGTTATCATATCTTTAAGTTTAGTCATGCGCTGATAGATGCCATCTAGACAGGGAATATGCATCTTTGTCTTTGAATTGCGACGCACGAGATCTTGGTAGCTGGCCCATTGAGCATCGATTTGTTGTTGAAGTTGTTGCATCTGTGTTTGATTTGCAGCTACGTTGCTTTGAAGTTTGGCCAGCTGACGACGATTGATGGGATCAAATGTGGAGATGCTGGTCAGTCGAGTTATTCTGCATAATAGATAACCAAAAAATGAGTCTACTAATGATAAAAACATTCGTCATAAAACTCCTACTCTGGATTGTTGTACATGTCAAGCTTAGTGCGACACTCGGCTAACATTGCATAGGATTCTGTAAGTGAGTGACGCAGATGCTGCATGTCCATTTCAAAGTCTCTATCATTGGCTTGCTCAATAATTTCTTGTAGATCATTTAAACGTTTGGTATACGACTTCATCTCGTCAGGCTTACCGATCTGTGAATATCAAAATCAACATAAATTTAGATATGTAAAAGTAAAACTTACATTTGCTAGCAAGCCGTGCGAATGTTGTGCAAGTTGATGCAACTCCATGTTGAAGGAATTAATTTGCACAGCAATCATTTGCTTAACAATGTCGTCAATTTCATTGTTGTTTATTTGTGGCTTAATAGTCCCTTTGTTTTGCTGTTGTTGTTGTTGTTGTTGAACAGGTTGTTGCTGTTCAGCGGTTGATGGTGGTGTAAATGTTGCTGGCACTGTGTATAGCGGTTTATTAGTATCACTCGATGGCTGTACAACAGGTTGTGGCATTGCAATTGGTTTGGCTTGTTCTGCAGCCTTAGCCAAGGCTGGAAAGAATACGTCAAAAACTCTACTTAACAAAAAATTAAATAAAACAAACCACCCAGTCCGCCAAATGTGTTTGAATTGCTGCCGAATCCAGAAAAAACATTTCCTGTTGCTGCGCTAGATGTTGTTGTTGCAAACTGAGAATTAGGAGCAGCAGCTGCTGCTGAGTTATAACTTCCAAAACTTGGTGGTTGTGTTGCTGCAGGCTTTGACACCGAAAATGTTGAATTTGCACCTTGACCAAACATAGTCTCCGTAGGTGCAGCTGACGATGTTGCCGTAGGCACTGTATTGCCAAAAAGTGGTTTCGGCTTCTCTTTCTGATTGACAAAGAAAACAAGAAAATGTACAACTAAACAAATATTTTAGATTTTTAATTCTTACAGCAGGTGTTGAGGTGACAGCGTTTGGATTGAAAGCAAACGACATTTCAGAGTGTGGAGTGGGAGCCTGCGTAGTTGTTACAACATCGACAGACTCAACTTTTTTGGTGCTGACTAGATCTTCAAGCGCTCTGAACTGACCTGAGGCATCAGTTACGGGACGTGGTGGCGAACATACATCAGCCGCACCGGGACTAAGATTAAGAAAATTAAATGACACCAAGTGGCCATGTGTCGAAAGCACATGCACCATTGGCATGACCGGTAACTTTCGTTCACCGATAACTAGTTGATGTGACGAAGAGGTGTCAAAGGTAAAACCTATAGGATAAGTTTCATCCTTTTCCTCGGTAAGCGGCATTTCAATGCGTGCTTCATCCAGAAGTGTATACTGCTGCCAAGAGGGTGTGTCGCCAGTTTCCTTGGTGCCCAAAATGCCCAACTCGACGCCATTTGCAGAGGTGGCCAGCAACAAGTTCCACTGTTGAATGTGTGTAAAGTTAATCTGATGAAGACGAGGACCAGTGCCGCTATAACAAATGTCGTAGTAGTTTATGTACACGGGCGAACCTCCCTTAGGTGCATTCACAATGTACAATGATGGCGAATGTTCGGCACCATGTTGCAGAAAAGCCACAACAAATTGAAAGGTTGATAGCCAATGTACGGCTATGGTGGAAAATGGTCCGGGATGCACACCCGCTGGGCATGTTATAGTTTTTGCAGGGGTCAAATCGGGTTTATACTGTTGTAGTTTACCATCAGGAAAGCCTAAAACAATTTGTTTACCCTTTGGCGACCAACAGCCACAGCGCACTTGATGTTGTTTGTCCAGTGAATGAAACTCAAAGTTGCCACCATCCTTCAATGTAAACATGTCTAAAGCACCATTGTCGAGCACTACCGCCAGGTTGTTAGTAAGCACGGGGTTCCAGATTATCTGCAATGCGTTGACACCTTCCTCAGGTGATAGCCGTAGATTATGGAGTAGTTTAATGTTCTTTAAAATAAACAATCGACAATCATAAATTTAAACAAAAAATGTTCCTTAGAAGCTCCATACCGATGCAGTAAAGGATGGCACACTATAAATCTGCATGAAAGCCGATCCGTTCAATGTGTAGTTCACGGCTAACATGCTGCCATCACAACTGACGGCCATTGAATTCGGCAAATGTGGTAATTGCACCTGACGTGCAGATAATTTACGTCCAGTTGTCTTGCATTCCACCACATCCTTCAGAAACATCACTGAAAATTCAAAAATTAAATTATTGTCATACATATATTCATCAGAAGCCGCGTTGCAAGAACAAACCTTTAAATTCCGCCGCATTTGGGTTACCCACAAAAAGCATCCCTTGACTGCTCGATACTGCCAAGAGATTTATATTATTGCGAAACTGGCTACCAACAGAAAAGGCGTTCCATCGATCATGCAGCTTAAACTGTATATCCTGAAATATAAGATTTTTGTTATAATTTTAAAACGCATATGCATTGGCTTTCCGCGAACCTGTATATCCACTGAGCTGGGTGAATCCTGTGCCATTTTGCTTAGTTTTTATTTTGTTATAAATCCTTGAATTTTTGCTCTGAAATTTTTACAATAAATTTAAATTTTTATATGAAATATTTTTTAATTTTTATCAAAAAGCTTCCAAATTTAACGCAGTTGAATAAAATTTAGCATTTTCTCAAGAGAATGTGCGGAACTTATAAAACAATGTTGCATAGTTTTGAGACAAAGGGAGTTCACACAATTTAAAAAAGATACATAAGTGTATGGAACAATCGTATTAGGGGTATTCTCGCAGTATAGCAAAGATGCAAAATTTGTGAAAATGCAACCTTGCAATCAGTGTGGCCACGATCTGAAAAAATATTAAGCTACATTGTTGAAAAAAAGAAGTCACAAAAGCTAAAAGTTTTGAAAAAGGAAGCTAAAAAAATCCGGATTTTTCATATAACTTCAAGTTTTGTTTTCGTTTAAACATGTATATTGAATTGATGTTTATGTATATTGAGTCCTATATAGAATAATTTGCTCATGGGAATTATTAAAGGGAGTTCTCATTTTTAAGACAGCAGGATACATACATCACATGTTATGCTAAAATACTCATGAATATTCACGGTTGATGAACAAATATGTATTTAAAATTTTCCAAAATTTCTTGAGCCTTAAAAATGGAAAACTCCCTTTTCTAATTCCCGGGAGAAAATTTTAAATTAAATTGAAGAATTGAAAAATTTATATCTGTCGTGCTAGGAACTTATATAATTTCAACAAGGTTTATATATCAGATATAATTTTTTTTCCTCTTCATCAGATGAATCGAAGGAACGGCAGTTGCATAAGCACTACGTGAATCTAACAGACGTATGAGATCATCAGTTACCTGAATTCAGCGTAATTCAAAGCATTGAGTCAGCTATTAAAGCTTATAGATAAGTTGGAAAGACAAGGAAATCAAGCAAAAAAATGTGTAAAATACATGGAAAAAGTTTAAAGCATAATAAAATATATTGGATTCGAAAAGGAAACCTTTGCATTAGCTGATAAGCATGTACCATGTTGTGTAAGTATATCGACATATATCTGATTCTTGTATTATGGTGCTTATTAGAAGGTGCTTATTTGGCAAGCGAAAAGTTTTTAAACGTTCTATTATCGTACTAGAAGAGTTCTCGCAAATCTTAAGAGTTAAGTCGCATATTTTATAATATGTGACATATGTGACATATGTTATCATTTGGGAATTTTTTTCCCACACATCTTTTAATTATATTTGCATATATAAAAAATACGTTTATTAAATAATTTACAATTATATTCTGTTTTGCATTTAGTTATAGTTTTCATTTTGAGTAAATCTTACGTAATAAGGTTGAGTTCACACTCTACACACGCTACAGGAGTTTTGGAAACTAGTTTTGACTAAACGAATTGTAAACATGGTTTTGCAAATATTTTAACCAGAAAACGAAAATTAAACAAGTTTTAGTCGACTAATGTGTCGCGATATTATACAACGTTAGCATTACAAACTTAACTACACAGTTTGACTCTAATGTGGCTTTCACATCTGGAACTCGTGCTCGCAAACAATATGGCGGCTTGTATGTGTTCGAGAGAGCGAGCGTTCAAATTACGGAATTTGTTTGGCACACACAGGGTTACATTTGAGAAGAGTAGAAATGTACTCTTAAAAAAGTATTTATTGCTTCGAAATAAAAATTTTTGTGTGGGGAAAATAAAGCAAAAATGCTTTCCAAGTCTTCCACACCTGCTTACTTTTTTCGAAACAAATTTTTTACTGAATCCTAACAAAGTAATCACGTATAATGTATGCAATTTACATAGAGTACTACCAAATAGAAAACAAAAAGTACCAAACATTTCTCATATCGTACTTAAATCATTAAAATGTACTCCACATAGTACTACTTTTATGTTTCAATACAACCCTGGTTTCGCAATGACTATAGAAATGTTTTTTTTTTGCTTTGTTGGACAGAGAAAATCAAAAATTTTTGTCAACAAGCACTTGTGTGCCAAGCTGGCGAACTAGCTTCTTAACTATCGAATTTGTGTGTATATGGCTGCCGTATGCCACACAAAAACGCTGATTTGAAGCCTGCATTATAGTTTAGTAACTGATACTGGTGTTTACACTCCCATAATCGCAGTCAACTCTGTCATTATGTGACGTTTAAAATTTCTATCTGCCGTATTTTCTTCAATGATATGAAAATAATGCATGTAAAAATATAAAATTACCATAATTTCATGATGGAATACCTTTTCATCGGACAATATTTCAGCTTTTGTGAAAATAATTTATTTCTGTTATCTGACATTTCCTTATCTTCTTGACAAAAACCCAATGTTGCATTATAAAATGAAATGGTTAAGGTCGTAGTTTCAACATAACTGCTTCGTCCCGTTTTCCACACGGCAAGTTTTATTGCCAGCAAGTTTTTAATTCTCTTTTGGACTTACCACTTGCCATAGTACAATAATCAAGGTAGCTGCAGGGTTATTAATTCTCTCTCTCAGAGTCAGAATTGTCATATTAAATACAAAATTTTTGTTGTCTTGTTTTGCAGCTCTATTTTCGATCAGTATTTTTTGACAGTTCTGACTTTCGGCTCTCAACCCTGCATCTACCTTATTTGTTGTACTATGCCACTTGCGTTTCCACTCAGCAAGATTTCTTGAGCAATTCTGTGTAAAACTAAAGCGAAACTTCAAATAACGAGCAGCACAAAAGAAACTTGCCGGTACGAGCAAGTCCGTACTCGTCCCCTTGACTTGCCAGCAAGAAAAATGAAGATTTTTAATGCGAATTTTTTTCAATTTGATCTGCTACAGTACCGTTATCAGAGAGTTATGTGCATAGTACAATAAACAAGGTAGCTGCAGGGCTATCAATCCTCTCTCTCTCAGAGTCGGAATTGTCACACTCAATACAAATTATTTTATGTCTCTTTTTGTTGCTCTAATTCGTTCAGTACTTTTTGACAATTCTGACTTTCGGCTCTCAGTCCTGCAGCTACCTTATTTGTTGTACTATGGTTATGTGTAATTTTTTTTTAAGGAAATGAATCTCTTCACAAAACCTTTTATTTATAAAAATTGATTGAATTGCTTTCAAAAATCACAATAATAAATGTTGTGACATCGGTGTCACCATGGTAGCGAAAGGGTTAAAGTCTGCACCACAGTTCTAGTACGAAAAGATGGATTACAAAATTAATCGAATTTGATATGGGATAATTATTTATGTGCTTGTTGTGCATGTAAATTGTATAATAACGAAGCCAAGCACATAAGATACGTTATAATTAAAATTGAAGCCGTTGATTAAATCTTCGGCTTGGATTTTTGGAGCTGAGTTCATAGCAAAACAAATTAAATAATAACACGTCATTTTGAAACTTTCTTTATCAGTGCTGATTCTTAAACGTTGTCCAATCAGAGCCAACCAAATATAATCAGCCTGAATATCTTAAGCAAATAAGTAACTTGATATCTCATTCCCACACATAGAAACTTGTATAAGAAATAAGAATGTCAAAGCAAAACAGGTGACAAATATTTCAAATGTTGCATTCTGTGAGTTATTGATAGGGATTTTTATAAATATATATCGCCACACTAATGCCCGTATGATACTTCATTGTTTTTTCCAATTTAATGTATTGAAAATGAATTTAGAAGAGTTGAAATATAGCGCAAGCGTTAATTCAATTGGTGTGAGTGGATATACAAATAGTACGAATTGGAGAAAAAAAAAGGGTGGAACTGACTGTATTTTTAATGCATTTTTATTGACGTTTCTCTCAATTCTTCGCTTTATCCTATTCTCGCATTATATATAAGAATTGTTGAATACACTTATTGTCTTGCCCACGTGCCACTTGTTTTCAGTAAGAAAAATTGGACAAAAAAATGAAGTATCATACGGGCTTTACGGTAGGATCCAACTCATATTTTTTTAAAATTAATTTTTTCAGATTTCGATATATCATCCACTAAAAAACCTTTGGATAAAAAAAATTTGTGTGTTCTGATTGAATATAACAAAAATTCAAGCAAGTAAAAATAGGCCCGACCTTATAGTAATAATAATAATTAATTTTTATTTAGTTTTTTCCTTCTCCTGTAAAGTTACAAAAACGGTAGTTAGGGCCTTTCTATATTAGTGGCGATATTTGCGACAAAGTTTTATTTTCTAACCATAGATAAATATAATTTTCTAATATATATTGATTTTTTTGAGAAAACACAAGATACTAAATGGATACTTTCTTATATGAAAGACGTTATAGTGCAATCTAACTGCTCAAAAGACTTAACTCAAAATTTTCAAATTTTCAAGAGAGCTTAAACAATATTTTTTTTTTTGCCATGAAACTGTTTAAGTTGGCTGTGTAGTATATTTTATTTTATCTGACAGATATATTAGATAATAACAACATTTTTGCAGTATTTGACAATTTTTGCTAAAGGTTCAAGGATTTATGTAACAAGTATTAAGTGCCACGTTTGAAATGTGAAATAATGTCATATCGTCAGTCGAATGTTGGGCTAAATATGTTTTCGCTATAGTCAAGTAGTTGCAGTTCCCAGATCTTTGATAAGATATATATTCGGAGCTAAAATTGGACCAAGAAGAATGCCTGTACAATATTATTGTACTCAAATCTGATCTACAACGTTGGCAACATTAATGAAAAAATTTGTTACCACAAACTTTGTTTCTGCTATCAAAAAATTTGTATATCAATGTTTTTTTTTTTTTTGTTAAATTTATAATCAAATCAACTGTTTTAGAAAGTTAAACAGAGAAAAAATTCTGCTGTTACATGAAGTTAACTAATATCCGGTGGGCACATCATTTGGCAACACTTTTTAATACTTACGAAGAACGTGAAGAAGCGAATGAAAACAAGTGCTGTTGTCATATGTCTAGCAGTGCAAAAGAAGAGAAACGAAAACACTTTGAAGAACTAGAATAAAAAGTATTTTAGCTGAAAAATTAAAACAATTAAATCATTAACAATTTAAGATTGAGGTGTTCCACTTGTGAATATATATAAATACTAAACAATATCCAACATTAAAATAAAATATAAATCAGTTAAAAGTATTAATGAAAAAACGCATAAATTTGCATATTGGAAAACGTAACGAAAATAAGTAGAGACAAAAAGAAATAGTCTAAAAAACAATATAATAGACGAGACTGGCAAAACAATATAGAAGCAAGATAATAGAAGAAACAGATTAACAGGAAGCAATAAGTAGAGGAAGCAAAGTAGAAAAACTTGCAAGTGGCAGTGAAAAATTCATCAATAGTTTGTGGGGCAGTCTATGTGGACAACGTTTAAAAGCTTAAAACTTTCATTGATTTGGAGCAGCTAGAAAAAAGGCATCAGTAAAGGGATTGATTGTAGCAGCAGCAACAATATGCATGAGACTTCAAGCAACTCGTCGTCAGCCGCAGCAGTGGCTGATTCTGCCAGTGCTGCAGCTAATTCTAAGTCAGCTAATGCAGCAGTTGCAGCTCCAGCCACAAGCGTTAAACTCCTGATCAAGGCATCCAATCAACAATTTGATGACCAGACCATTGAGTGCGACTTGCTGTGGTCAGTAAAACGTTTAAAGACTCAGTTATCGTTGGTCTATCCCAGCAAACCGGTAAGTTTCCAAAAATATCTAGTTAAGCAATTCTAATTGCGTTTCATAATAATTGACGGTTATTGCGTTCTATCCCGCGAACCTGCTGACTATTCCAGACTTTCTTTACAACATTTTTTTCCAATATGTACATCATTTTTGACTTAAATTTGTTCTTATCTTTAGACTGCTCCGCTTATCTTATCGTCATTGCTTGTTCGACAAGTGCTCATTTGCTTAGTTCTAATGAATTTCCTCCCCCACCAAACTTGCCCAAGCTATGTTATTGTCAATTAGTGTACTTACCATTATCATTCGCATTTCGGCACTAGTACTCGTATTTTTATTATGTTTTATATTATTTTGATAAAAACAAACATAGTCAGCAGTTGTTGTCTTCCATGGGTCGTCGCACACACCTCTGTAGCACAGATCTTAATAAATTATGTTTGTTTATCAATTTTATTAATTTGCTTGTTTTTTATAAGTTCACTTCAAGGTTTCGTGGGTCATATAAACCACATTTTTTGTTTTTTTTTTTCACTTGTTTTGAGCAGTTGAAACAACAACAGTTCAGTGTAAGGGTCATGCTAGATATCAGTTGACTTCAACTTCAGCTGTACTTGATTCGCTTTTAATTCTAAGTTCAAAACGTTTCAAGCTTCGCAATTTTAAAAAAAAAATCTTTTAAGAAACATCATCTTCTCTTATGGACATTTGAATATTGAATAGAATGTTGCAAAATATGTTCTTTTTTGTCTAGTTTTGATTGAAGCATAAATATATCCCCACACCTCTTGCTTGTCCTCTAATGAATTGCTTTCTTCTCAATTAATGAATAGTTTTATTCCCTTTTTGTGTCTATCTTTGAACTTTAATTATTCTCGCCACTTGATAGACGGACTTACGTCAGCATTATTGGTTGAGTTCATAAATTTTATTCAAAAAGAAAAATTTAATTGAATACAATAAAATTTACGTAGCAAGTGTTTTTTTATATCATTCGCTTTTGAAAATAAGCCAATGTGAACCCACATGAAAACAAAGTTATATATATGATGGCATGTTTATAAATCATATATACAGTGGCTCACAGCTTATTTCGTGCAGACGATGTGTTAAACTTTGAAATGCTATAACTTGGTAACTAGTACTGGTAATGAAAAAATTTAAACGACATTTGTTTGCTAGTAATTATACATTTAAATATAAACTTTCATTTCTTTATATAAAAGTCTACTAAAAAGATAATAAACAAAAAACTGAAAGAGCAGCAGAATTCAACGCCACAGCTTATTTCGTGCACACTGTTTTTACATGTAAGCTTTTGAACGTGATGCCGTTATCTTCTTTTTCTCGTTCGCTGTTTTTATCTTGACTGATGTCGTGATTCTTCTGATCGGAGTTAACAGTTATTTTTAGTCTGGACTTAAAACCTTAAGTGCACAAATTGATTTGTTTTAAAAATGGGCCGTCGCACAACAATATAACAGCACGAATTAGTTTTATTTCACTTTAAAAAAGAAAAAATCCAACCGCAAATAGCTGAAATAGTAAAATTGAGACCCTCTACAGTGCAGTACATCATCCAGCGCTTTTTGCAAGAAAATCGTGTGGCTGATAAGGCCAGAAATGCTCCTAATAAAATATGTACATAAGCGGACGAGCGACTTATTCTGTGAAAAATCGAAGAATATCTGAGGCTTTAGGGTCCCAAATTGGCCACGGAGGTTGAGAAGGAGTTGGGCAAGAAATGCTGTGCCGAAACAATTCGTCATCTGCTGCGGGCCAACGAGTTTAATGGTCGAGTAACACGCAACAAATCTTATATTAATAAAAAAAATCAGTTATGTCGACTGAACTTCGTCAAATAACACGTTTTATATTCTAGGACACTCTGGAATGACGTCATTTTCTCGGACGAGTTTAAGTTCAATATTTTTGGCTCCGAAGGAATGCAATATATATGGCGTAAGGCTTATACCGAGCTGAACAATAACCATCTCAAGCCTACAGTAAAACATGGTGGCGGCAGCGTAATTGTTTGGGCCTGTATGGCTGCATCGGGCGTTGGAAAATTAGTTTTTATTGGAGGCATTATGGACAAGACAATGTACCTAGATATTATAAAAGAAAATTTGCTTCAAAGTATCGACACCTTGGGCGTACGAGAGACATTTCGGTTCTACCAGGACAACGACCCAAAACAAAAATCGAGAATCGTCCAGTCATGGTTGATTTGGAATTGCCCGCATCTTATGAATCCGCCTGCACAGTCACCCGACTTAAATGTAATAGAAATTTTGTGGGCAATTTTGGAGAGTGGCGTACGCAAGCGGAATATTTCCAATAAAAATTAATTAAAAAATGCATTAATGGAGGAATGGCAACAAATACCCCAGATATTACAAAAAATTAGTAGAGTAAATGGATAGCCAGTAAATGGATTAAAGATGTAATTTAACAAAATGGCGGCCACACAAAATATTAAAAAAGACTAACATATTACATTTTCTTAAGATTCAGTGGAGTGCACGAAATAAGCTGTGGCGTTGAATTTTGCTGCTTTTTCAGTTTTTTGTTTATTATTTTTTTAGTAGACCATTATATAAAGAAATGCAAGTTTATATATAAATATATAATTACTAGCAAACAAATGTCGTTTAAATTTTTTCATTACCAGTACTAGTTACCAAGTTATAGCATTTCAAAGTTTAACACATCGTCTGCACGAAATAAGCTGTGAGCCACTGTACATATGTACTTACATGAGCTCATTATACATGTTAATTCACTTGCATAGCAATGGAATATCATTCACAACGTATGTTTAGAAACAAAAAACAGACAAGAATAGAACTCATTGCATGTCTCAAAATATGGCAAACATATGTGTTTAGAAATAATGTTTGAACTTTGACCAAGAAGCAATTTGATGGGCGGAAAAAAATATTCAATTTTTAATACGAATATAGTTTTGTTTACAATGTCTCTGTATTGATCTAAAAATCAACCAAATCTTAAACCAAATCCAACCAAAAGCCTCTCATAGCTTTTACCTCACATTGGTTCGATCTATAAATCATGTTCTAAAGAGGGTATTCCGCGAGTTCTTGATATACACAGGCATGTCACAAAAATATTTACTGGTAAAAATTTCTTACGAGTTAATGCATTACTACCATCTTTACTTTTTTTGCGGCGATAAGAAACTTAAGACCTCTAAATATGGCTTTATGTGTTTTATAGAAATTGCGACGAGAATAACTAAACTAAGTTCGTGGTAAAGTTATCATATATTGCGATTATGATAACATCGAAGGCCATAAATATAATAAAGAAAAATAATTGATCGCCAGAAATTTTTTAATATACAGTGGTGCTCCAATTTAGCGAACACCGATTTAACGAACTTCCAATATAACGAACCCTTATTTAATGTTCATTGTTGACTTTATATTGCGATTATTTTAAATTGTAGGTATTCTATTTAACAAACATTTGCTTCTCTGAGCGTGCTTCGTTTGTTTTTGAATTTGTAATAACATTAATATGTATTTTCTTATTTAATTCTCAAATAGTCCCCTCGGGTTAATATACATATTGCAGGGTTTCCTTTTTAAAAAACATAGGAATGTATTGTTATAATCTTGGATTTTTCATTTGGAGTGTGAACAGATTTTAACCATCAGCTTTCTAAACAGTTAATAATAATAATTAATAATGCCTAAAACAAGTTCAAAAATTCAACCTTACTGGAGGATTATTAAGACAAAAAATGTAAGGATATTTGTTTCTAGTTGACAAATTTATTAGCTTTGTTATATGATAAAAAACTCGAAAATAGTATTACCGATTTATTGAACTTTTCGATTTACCGAACGACCCTGGACATTATATCTTTCGTTAAACTGGGGCACCTCTGTATTTGAAAAATACAAATCGTTGCTTCGCCTAAAAAATCAGGTATGTGATTTTTTATGATTTTTTTTTATTGCATAATTGAATTTCTCTATTAAATGTCCATCTGTGCGCTGATCGGATTTTCGTTATCTCAGATTGGAGAGTTTTTACAATTTTTAATTAAAAATTACAAAAATCAGGTTTGTGCTCGAAAAATTTGATCATAGTAAAAACAAAATGCCTATAAAAAAATCTGTTATGTGACTTAAAATGGAAGAATTCATCCTCGCTTAGTGCTGGAGTAAGAAGGTTAATTTTTTTAAATATTTATCTCTAGAATTTTACAAAATACTGACACTGTAATAAATTTGGAAGCGCAGAGAATAAATCAGTTTTTTTACTCTCCTGAAAAGTTATCGAAAAACACATAACCGAGTTTTGAGGCGCAGCGACGAAATATTAATTTATCCTTAAAAGTAACATGATCCAAAATTTAAGGATTTCTTCTTTCCATTCATATTTTAGTGGTTATGGTTTCACATAAAATTGGTGAAACCACCTGGAGGCCATTATAGTTTAGCCTTTAGTCTTAAGTTATTGTATTCCGTCCTATTTATATACCAAAGGGCATTTTTTTTTTTTTTTTTTTTTTTTGGATTCGCCAAAGGAGTGAGAAATCTCATAAATACGTATAGCCCGTACTATACGCATGCACGACTTACATTCTACAACATTCCGGATTAACCGGAAAGATAGAATGCACCTACGTACTAAAAAACACACCCAGTTGGCGAAGTATGAATTTCCACTAAGCACATAACTGGCTTTTCAGCGGAACTTAAAAATTTTATACAAAAACACGAATTTATTAAGAATATTTGAATTTAAAAAAGTAAACAACATCAAATAAGTAGTAAACTTTACATAAAACTCTAAAACAAAGAGACCAAAGTAACTATAAATAATATGAATATTAGTAAGTTTGCGGCAACTATCCAACCCAAGATCCTACGTGGAAAAGAGAGTAAACTCTTAAACACCAAACCAATTCCAATTATAACAGAGATATATACGTGTAAATATGTACAAACATATATGTGTATATATATACGGGTCACTATGTAATTTTGGAACACCGTGCTAATGTTATTAGTTGGATATGTATTTGGGCCAACGCAGGCATAAACTTGCATGGAAAAGAGATAAACTCTTGCGCACCAAACTAAGTAACTAATAAGTCAACTGAATAAGAAAAATTTTAAAATTTTTTGAATAAAAACAAACAAGTTAAAGCATACATATCGTATTCGATGGTATTTACTTCATCAAACGCAATATTATAAAGGAAAAACAACTGAAACGATCTCGAATATATGGAATAACTTCAGCCAACATTTTAACAGAATATAACAATATTATTAACCGAGATAATGTTTGAAACAAAATTCTAAAATGTATCAATTATTTAAATGTAAAATCATTTTCCGTTTCAAGGCATCCACCGACTCACAAAAATTAATTAAGCTGTAGCTATTATTGAAATCACTACACATACATCGTAAAGGGTCATGAAGGGCAAAATTTGAAGTGCACTGGCTCAACTTAAAAAGCACAAAATGTCTAGATCCTCTTCTTGGGATGTTAAAGTTAAGAGATGAGAGAATATATTGGGAGTCAATTTCACCACAAACTAATTTATATAGGAAGGTGACATTAAGCACCGTCCTTCTGCTTCTCAGGGAAGGTAGTAAAATTTGCTTAAGGCGGGTTTCATACGAAGGAAGAATAATATCTGGGTTCCAACGATGATGACGTAAAGCAAAAAGTAAAAACTGTTTTTGAACCGATTCTATTGCATCAATGTGGACGTGATATTGAGGGTTCCATACTACGGAAGCATATTCAAGAATAGGTCTTACAAGAGATATATATAGTAATTTAGTTGTGAAGGCATCATTGAATTCTTGCGCCCATCTTTTAATGAAACCAAGAACACCTCTAGCCTTATTTACAGCCAAATTTATGTGGAGATTGAAGCGAAGTTTTGGATCCATAATTACACCAAGATCAACAAAACTATGAACAATTTCTAAGTGGATGTTATTTATAGTGTAATTTGTACTATGAGCAGTTCTACGTGAGAAGGTCATTGATTTGCATTTTTTTAAGTTAAGGTTTAATAGGTTGAAGTTACACCAATCCACTAGTCTGTTTAAATCAGATTGTAAAAGGTGTTGTTCGTCGAGTGACTTGTAAGTAAGAAAAAGTTTCACATCGTCAGCATACATTAAGACGTCACAATGTTTAATTGCCGAGGGAAGGTCATTAATAAATAGTAAGAATAAAACCGGTCCAAGATGACTTCCTTGCGGAACACCAGATGTAACCATTATATTTTGTGAAAGAGAATTTTTATATAAAACTTTTTGAAAACGTCGCGATAAATAAGATTCTATCCAATTTAGCAATTTTACAGGAAACCCAATTAGCTTAAGTTTATTCAATAGAAGATTATGATTGACACTGTCAAAAGCTTTGCTAAAGTCCGTATAAATAACGTCAGTCTGTTTTCCCAAAGTAAAACCTTTTATTACACGAGTTGTAAACTCCAAAAGGTTTGTTGAAGTTGATTTACCCTTTAAAAAACCATGCTGAGTGACAGAAATGGAAGATGAAACGAAGTGGGTTAGTTGTTCAGTTATGATTTTCTCAAATAATTTAGGGATTGCGCTTAATTTGGCGATGCCTCGGTAGTTAGTGACATCAATTTTGGAGCCAGATTTATGAAGGGGTATAATATATGAATCTTTCCATATAATGGGAAAATGACCACTTTGCAGGGATATATTAAATATGTTTGATAGAGGAGCACACAGGTTGCTAGCACATTCCTTTAGAATGCAACTCGGAATTTCATCAGGGCCAGTCGAAAAAGAGCATTTAACTTGACGAAGGTTATGCATAACAATAATTGAGTCTATTACTGGAGTTTCAAAAGAGCTAATTGGAGGTAAATAAGGATGCTCAGAACACATATTAAATGGTATGTTGGAGTAAGTTGATTTGAAGAAGCTTGCAAACATGTTAGAAATAACATTGTCACAAGACGATTCCTCTTGATTGAATCTCATAAGGGGTGGAAAGTTGGAAGCCTTACGTTTTGAATTAACAAAAGTATAGAAGAGTTTCGGATTATCATTAAATTGAGATTTGATGTTGGCTATATAAGCAGTATAACACTGTTTATTTAATAGCTGGTATCTGCAACGACAAGATGAATAACAAGCAAAGTCAGTATTAGAACCAGATTTTTTATATTTTTTAAATAATCGATTTTTTAAATTTTTTAGTGACTTAAGTTCACTTGTTAGCCAGGGTGGACTTAAGGGTTTAGAATTAATTTGCTTTGTTGGGACGCACAATAAGAAGCACCTTTGCAAAGTATCATTAAAAAACTGTACCGAGGTTTCGACGTCATAATATGAATACGGTGGTTTAATAGATAGAATCGGTGACCAGTCAGTCTGCGAGAGTAAGGTGTTGAGTTTAACATAGTCTGTACTTTTGAAATTATATATTTTTGTATTTCGCTTATCAGGTGTAAGTTTATTTTCATTTTCATGAGCAAGTAAAACTGTTATTTCAAGAGTTGGATGATGTTCATCTTCCGGAAATGATACAGGGTTTGATCGATTGAGATATACAGTAGTGCATCTATCTACAAACACAAGGTCCAGCGTTCTATGGTTTTTATTAAAAGTATTATTGACTTGTTGAAGACACAGGTCAGATAACTTATCTAAAAAATCATTTATCCAATTACTAGTGGAAACAGGTGTAAGAAATGAAGAGTCATCTGTCGAATTCCAAGACACAAAGGGTAGGTTAAAATCGCCCAACACAATAAGAACATCATTATTTTTTAACATATTATGAACTTGCTCGATGGCGTTTATATGTCTTAAGTAAATTGATATGTCACAATTTGGAGGAATGTAAGAACAGGTAAGATAAGCAATGCAGTTATTTAATTTAACTGAAACACAAATAAACTCCAGTTCACTAGTGTCGAGAATTGTTAATTCATCAGATGCAAACGAGATATGAACAGCTATCAGAACACCACCACCGATCTTATTATAACGGTCTTTACGGAAAATTTGATAATTTTTACACATTATTTCAGAATTTAGAATATTATAGCGAAGCCAAGTCTCCGTGAAAATTAAAATGTTATATTCGAAATCAAAACTGTTAATGAACATTGCAGAAAGTTTGGAATTAAGACCCCTTACGTTTTGATACACAAGTGCTAATTTAGACTTACGATTTGTTAATCGTTTTTTGGATGAGATTGCGGACTATTTCGCGGGCGAGGCAAGTGTACAACATTTACTAATCGCGGATTATTTTTGAATTCGAATTCGCGTACGATTGTATTTCGTGGCCAGAAACTTACATCAACAATAGTATTAAATAAATTTTCTGGAACTGTCAATCTAAAGGAAGTAGTCAGACGTGCGTTTACATATTTGAATTTATGAATAGAAATAGAAAGAGTCGATGAACATTTCAACTTTGATTTAATGAAAAAATCTATATCATTATCTGTTGTATCAGATGCTAAGCGCGAAACAAAGATTGATTTAGTTGGAGGAATAGCAATCAACGGTTTAGGATCAGAAATGTCAGAAGTAATTGCAATTTGTTGGACATCAGCAACAGTAGGAGCCAGAGAAGCAGCTTGTGCATACGTTATTTCAGGCAAAGCGAGAGGTGGAGCTGATAATGGAAAAGGAGCAGACATAGACAAATTTGCCGAAGAAGAAAGAATAGGAGGAGGAGCATCCGTGTCCATGTCGTCAACGTTGTCTTGTTCTATAGAAGGTTGTGTTGGTGTCGAGTCAGTTTTCTGTTTGCTTCGAAGGGTCATATGTTTCTTTTTTCGCTTTGGTGAAGGAATTGACTCATCAATATATTTAAATTCGTTGAAATGAGTTTGATATTTTAAAAATTTATCAGAAAGTGAAGAAAGTTCTCTACTTATTTCCGAGAAACCTTGCTTCGTTTGCTTAAAAAGCTTATACAAGTTAATGTCGGCCAACCTACACTTCTCACAAGACCAACGCAACCCTTTACCTTCTTCAATGGCATCTGCCACTCGACCTGACACTCCTGCACACTTGATGTGAACGATATTGTCACATAACCAACATGACAAACATCGTTCATTTTCACCTTTAGTGGAGCAGCCAGGCTTAGCACAAACCATTGTTTTTTTTTTTTTTTTTTTTTTTTTTTTTTTTTTAGTTTAACAATGTATTTAATTTAAAGAAAGAAAAAGAAAACAATAAAGTAAAAAGATATGAAAATAAATAGTGGCGAAAGTTTAAAAACAAAGAGATAAAAACTCTGAGACACCCTGTGGGAATAGCTTAAAGAAGTGCCTACAGGTATGCAACGCTATTTTACTTAACTTAAGAGAAGCTAAGAAAAAGAAATAAATAGCGAAATGTCAAAAAATAAAAAGAACAACAAGAACAGAATTTAAAGAATAGAAATAAAGCACAACAATGTTTGTATGTTTTTGTTTTGTTGATTTTTTTTTTTTTTCACTGCTTATAAAAATAAGCACAAGTGTCAAGCACTTTAAACTTATGCACTTATATATATTTTTTGAACGCGTAAATTATCGCAATTCGCGGAAACTGTGCACAATTATTGAAGGCACAGAACACTCAATTCTATAAACGAATTAAAATATCGAAATAACGTATTTAAACCGTTTATTTAAGAACACAAATCACAAATTGAAAAACAATTAAAACACGAACAGAAATTTTCGATGCTATTTCGATGCTATTTATTGGGAATATAACTTCTATATAATCTATCTATCGTCTCTTTAATTCTCTAAGTATTTTTTCACATTATTTTGCATGAAATACATGCAAATAGAGTTATTTCATCAATAAACTTCACGACTTGTTAAATAAATACTGATGACTTTGTATTAAAAAAATTAATTTTAATTTTATTTATTTTCTTCCAACTCCTTAGGCGGTCTCTGAGCAAAAACTCATCTATTCTGGTCAATTACTGAACGATAATCTACTGCTTAAGGATGTCATACGTAGCTATAAAGATGTACACACACAAAATCATATATTCCACATAGTGTGCGCTTCGAAGCACCTGCCATCTAATGTCACAAAACAAACACCAAAGATACCCGCTGCAGACACTAATGCCAGCTCAAATTCCACAGTTTTCTCCACAGATGGTCTGAGATATCGTAATATTGCTGGCAATGAGGCACAACAACAATTACCGCAACAACAACATAGCACTCACAATAGTAATGCATACAATGCGCAGTTGTTTCCACAAATGATGGCTGCTGCCTCAGCTGCTAATGGAATACCACAATGTCCCAACTTTGGTGGGAATGGAGCGCAGAATATGTTGCCATTTAGTTTTCCCGGACAATTCAATATGCAATCATTGGCCGTGCAACAGGCGGCCATGTACAACTGGATGCAGCAAGTTTACTCACAATATATGGATCAATGCATAAGATTGTAGGTAACATTAAATTGAAAATTGAAACTATTTAACTTATCTTGTTTTGTCTTTATTTAAGATCCAACAATAGTGCGAGTGGCTTGCCATCCATGTCGCCTAATGATACACCTGCCGCCAACATGCCTCCTTTGAATGCAACACATTTTGCAGTCAATCCTTTCCTTCAGCACATGCCTTTTATGTCAAATGCTGTGCCTGTTGCTAATCTCGGTGCCTTTGCGGCACCAGGAAATGCACATCCCATGCCACTTTTTCCTAACGCCGGCACATCTGAGGCAACTATGGCAGCAACCGCTGCTTCAGCACAACCCGCAGTTGCTGAACAACCAGCTGCTGCGGCTGGTGTTGGTGCTGGTGGTGATCCACAGGCGCTACAACAACAACTGCCGCGTTTCCCAAATCTTGTGCAAGACGATCAGGAGCACAACGACTGGTTGGACAATTTCTTTTCGCTCACGCGCCTTGCAATCTTTCTGACTATACTCTTTTTCAATACATCACCTCTGCGCTGTCTGCTTGTAGTCATTATAGCTGGTGGAATATATCTGTAAGTGGTTTATATGGCAATATTTTAAAAACAATTTTCTAACTTGTGTCAAATTTTCCACAGTTATCACATTGGCGTCTTTCGCACACGCGGTGAGCACAACAATAACAACAATAATCGCGACAATAATGCTGCCAATGCGGCAAACCAAATACGTCAAGGTGTGCAGGAAGTTCAACAGGCTCAAGCGCTGCAGCAACAGCAGCAACAACAACAAGAGCAACCTCAAGAAAACCCAGCACAAGCTGCAGTTGCACGCGATGACATTCCACCAGCAGAACCTGCAAATGTTAACAATGCTCGTTCCTCCACCGAGTCATCACAGGGACCTGCTGCTACCGAAAACCAAGTTTCTACATCTGCGATTTCATTTATACGCACTTTTGTTGTATCCTTCTTCACATCTCTGCTGCCCGAGACGCCGGCGCAGTAAAAGCGCGCACTTGTTAACGAGTTGTAAACGAACTCTTTTTGAACTTTGTTTTTTTATTTCCTTCGAAAGAAATTGTTTATTTTAAATTTGTTGTTGTTATTATTAATATAATTATTCCTTAAACATTTATAAACACTTGCGACACGCTTACACAAATCCACACATACATACGCCTACTCACAAATACTAGTACATACTTATTTAGAAGCATATATATTTGTAACTGATAATTACAAAGTTTGTGTCAGAACTTTTTGTTTTTAACTTTGCATAAAATGAAATGAAGAAAAAGAAAATGAACTTGAAATTGTAAAAGAAAAAAAAAAAATGTGAAGATCTGAAGTAATTAAAATTTGTTAAGTATGTAAACGATATTTGTTTGCTAATTAATTTGTATTTAAATTTGTTTAACAATCAAGCTACGTGTGCTATATAAGCTGTACTTATATATTTATTTGAAATGAATTCGAAACTGCAATACTTTATATATTTTGCTTATGCATTAAGTTAAATATTAACTGAATTTTGCAGTACCATCAGATTCTACACTGTTTTTTTTTCAAGTGTGGGCATTTAGAAAAAGCTTTACATTTTTTTTATTTAACCTTTTATGTTAGCAGTATCTATACATATACATCTAGATATATATACTTTTTAGGTATAAAAGAAACATGCTATGCATATATATGAACAAAACTGAAATAAAATGCTTAAAAATTAAATAACTTACTTGTCGGAAAAGAATTTAAAAATGCGATTGAAATGGAACCAAGAAAACTGGCCTCAGCTGACGAATATTTGCAATACAACTAGAGAAGCAGCTATAAAAATGTAATGTGAACAAATATATAATATTCATAAGAGATAGAGGTTACTGGTCACTATAACAAAAAATTTAAAAACAAGAGCCAAATAAAAGTGTATTGTGCCTGTTGTTCTTTTTCAGCTAGAAGAAGTATTGATTTAAAAAATAATGCTTGCGCTTATTTATATGGTTATTTTATAATACTAAGTTGGGTTCAGCACTTCACTTTCTCTCGGATTATTTGGTGTATTCAAAGGAAGATATCTTATGGCTCGTTTGTTGAAAAACTGAATAAAAATTTACTCTTTTTACAATGGCATTCCTGACTTAATTTAATCGTTTGTTAGAGCCTAATTGTGTAGCTTATGGTTTTGTGTAACAAGGCTTAAACTAGTTGACTGTGTCATTTGTATGCGGAGCAAAAATAGCAATGTGGGTGTAATCAATACCACATTGTGCTGCAATTGACTCTGAAGCACTTGATGAACCTCTCGGAAGAACCGCTAAAGCTTATATTATTTTGAATGTGAAGAGTTTATATTTACTCCATTTTTAAGATTTATTGTTAGTGCTCGACCGATTAATCGCCATCGGCATCGGCTGGTATCGGCAGCAAATTCAAACATCGGCATCGGCATCGGTTCAAAATTATATAGACGGAATTATATAGATTATATAGAATTATATGTCATCTATTTTTGCTATTAGGTCTCCATATTGAAAAACAATTTGTGCGTTCACGACTCACATGATTGAATATTTTTAAACTAAATAAAAATAATAGCATGATGCGGAAATATTTTAAAGACGAATTAAATTACACAGAAAAATGTTCATCCATTCTCATGCCATTTTTCTCCATCTATTTACTACAAATTAAAAGTTTTACTTAAAGTTTTATCATTCAAAATATGTATATTCAAAATTGAATTAATAATTTAATTTTGGGGAAAAATTGGAAAAACTTTTTCATTTGTTCCAATCTTATATAGAAGTGTGATTTTGAATTTAATATAAGGATGTAATTTACCGTCACGATTCTTAGAACAAATAATAGTTTCCTACTAGTTTTCGGTGTGAGGAATTGGAAAGTGAACTCAGAATCAAGGTATGGAAATAGGTCAAAGTAAGGACATTTCCAAATTCTGATATGAAAGAAATATTCTGAGTCAGAGCCTTATTATAGTTTGACATAAAAATCAAAACAAATTGGCCATTTCAGCCCTTGAAAGGACTTTGACCGAGCTTCTTATGATCAAATTGTGTTGTGCGTGTTATTAAATGTTTGCACAAAAATCGCGGCGTTTGTTTATGTTAATTCGAATTTTTTTTTAAATCGACCTTCGAACTTTGCAGTTTTTCGAGTTTTGGTTTTTGCAACCTGTGCAACAATTACAATTTTTTAAAAAATTGATTTAGAAAATTTTGGGATTCTTAACAAAAATTTTAATTTTTTAACGGGTCTTCTTATCTAGCCTCTATTTTCACCCCTCACTCTAAGAATCGACCTAACTATTGCTAACCAGAATTTGTTCCATAGTGTTATTCGTTCTTAATTTCCACATCAGCTTTTAATACTGATAATTTTTGCAAAATCAAAAAGACACCGACCAAATCGGGTCTCCCTACGAAATGAAACGGCCATGATTTTTTTTTTCAGTTTTTAAACAACACACCGAAACGCTATCAGCTGATAACATAATCTGTGCTCAATCATTGAATCTCGATCGGAGACGATAACTCTTCAACGGCTTTTGAAGTAACTCGCATAAACAAGCATGCTGCTGCACGCGGAGATAAGAACACCGAGAGACAGACAGAGAGAAAGAGAGACGCACGCTGTGATAAAGTTCACGCGTTTGACTTTATTTGCCTAGGACTAACCATGAACCATACGGATTTAGAATATATTTTTGCGCTTATCTCGTTAACGCGCTCAAAATTATGAGTGCCGGCCAAGTTGTTTAACATGAAATTTTGACAAAAAAAAAAAAAAAAACTCTTCAAAGCGAACGCGAATCGCAAGTTGATAGGGGCTCGACTGTGGCACTGGCTTGAAGTGATTAGAACGTATTTAGCTTTTGGAAGGAGCGGATCGGACCGGATTGCTACAAGAAAAAAAAAAGAAAGAAAAAGTTAAAGTAAAGCGCACTTGGACATAAATATAAGTAAAGTACGCGCAAAGTGATCATACACGCACACACACTCATACACACATAACAAAATTTGAAAGCTCTTGGAAAATAGAGTAACTTTTGGTAGAGTGCTGCTTGAAGAAATAAATAATTGGTAACAAAATGATGCGTTTTTTGCAATGTCGGTCAGCGACAAATGTCAACAGCTTTCAAGATACAGTTGCCAAGACCTTCAATAGATGGCGCCACGTGAGTAAAAAACATACACTACCGTCTAGTGCGAAAGTGAAAGTTTTTAATCTTGTGTCACTTGCAAATTCATTCAACATTGCAGCAAGGTCAGGTTATTGCCATACGTCGCGAGGATCAATCAGTATGGGAGCGTCGTGCCCCTTTCGGCCCATCACATGTACAGAAACTGGTTAAACAAGGTGTGAAGGTCATTGTACAGCCTTCCAATCGTAGAGCGTATCCTATGCAGGTGAGTAAATTTAAAATTTGAATTTGTAGTGAGTGGAAAATTTTGCCAAAAATGTATGTTTTATATAACCATGACAAGATCGATTTTTTTTTTCTAAAATTTATTTATACATACCTACCTACTTTCGCCTAATTTCTTATCAGCACAAGAAATGTGAACGTTTGCAGACTTGCAATCAAATTTTTTGTATTTTGAATTTATTGTTGTGGTGACGTTAAGCGGCATGTTTATCTTATGCGCTATAAAAAAAATATGCATTTTAGAAAAATCATATAAAAGTGCCTGATAAAACAGCAGCTAACAATTATTACAGTGTACCGTACAATATCTTTTCTAAAATTACTCTCTAATAGAAGAAAAACAAGAATTTAACGTGTATCAGTGTTTTTTTTTTGCACTGAATTTTTTGCGTAGGATATTTCATAATTTATTTCAAATTTATTTTTTATCAGCTTATATCAGTTTCAAGAACTGTCACATGATCAAAAATGCCAATAATTTATTCAGGCTTATTTATGTATTGCTCCAAAAACGTGTATGAAAAATAATGAACTTATCTACGCAGTATTGGTATGACATGAACAATTTATGACCAAAATTTATGCTTATATTAATAACGGCAAAGTTACAGGGAAATATTTTTTATTTCAATTCTACCAAGAAATCGTTGCTCCATATTAACATGTTTTTAATTTAATTCATCGATTCTGATCATCTAATAAATTTATTTTAGATTTAATTATCTACACTAAAAAAAAAAGTCCCTTCTAACCGGTATAATTTATGCCTAACTTACTAAAATTGCGGCGTAAAAAAAAGATAAAGAAAAAATTAAAACCACACATTAATTAATTATTTTGTAGTGAATTTGTAACATTTTTTTCAAACCATATTTAATAATAAGTATAGGCAGTGCCTTTCACTAGAAAGACGGCGCTAGGGCCGGAAATATTACGTACATCACACCAAACTCGAGTGGAATCATACGAACTAGTTAAAAGAGTCAAAAAGAATTTAAAGTCAAGTTCACTTTAAAAATCAATGTAACTGGAGAAGAAATGTCTCTGTGAATAACTATATCCGTGTCGATAAAAATTTTGGAACTTCCATAAGAAATTGACTGAAAATGACACTATTTGAGCTGACAATTATGAAAAACAAAAAGATTTTTGGCCCGAAGCACAATCGCGAATTATTTTTAATTTGTAAATGCAATTGACTTTATTGGAACCATCAACCTTTGATTAAAATTACACAACATTTTAGCCAGTACTGCAATAGTAATTGTGAATGAATGAGTTTCCTTGCAAAATTCATTACAATTTTTTTAAAATGAACACTTTAGTTAAAGACTAACTTCTTAGTCATGTCATCTGAATTTAAAATAAGTATTTTTCTATGAAG
This sequence comes from Tetanocera ferruginea, assembly GCA_958299015.1. Lineage (NCBI taxonomy): Eukaryota > Metazoa > Arthropoda > Insecta > Diptera > Sciomyzidae > Tetanocera > Tetanocera ferruginea. The sequence continues at coordinate 163,368,919 of OY282641.1, forward strand.
ATTGAACCAACATATAACATCAGATCCATTTTATTAGTTAGCTGATTTTTTATTGTCTAGAATTGATAGATTTCTCAATTCTATAAAATTCTGATAGAAACGTTTCGAAGATTATTTTTGATGTTTTGTGAAAGTGGTTTCAAGTTTTCGTTCGCTTTTTAACTGATATGATTAATTGATATGAAAAACTGACTTAAACGATTGGAAAAAAATTTAATTAAAAAACCATTTCCATAAAATAATTTTTCCAAATTTTAAAAAACAAGAATAAGAAGTCGTATTTTACAGCTATCAATAAAAATAAATTGCAATGTTAATTTATGAAGCAGATTTAATGTTCATGAGGAATTTCATGTTTTGTTGAATTTTTAAACGAATTTATGATTTGATTAAATATATTTTCGGCGTGCATTTTTCCATTTGCTTCGGAATTTTTTGGTTTTTGTGGCAAAGTTGACTCGTCAATGTTCAATTCTACATTCAACTTGTTCCTCTTCAGCCTAATTGATTCAAGTTTCGAATTCAAAGAGAAATTGAACAAGGATGTAGGGCTTTAAATTTTTCTGTATGCTTCTACCAGACAAATATACAAATTTTGATGATCTCTGTTGAGAATTGAAGAAAAGATAATATTCTACATCAGGAAAATATTATAAAATAAGTTAAAAAAAACTTTTTAAACATGTTTTTTAAAATACCTTTCAAAAGGTTACAAAAAAAAGGTATATCGCAACGAATGATAATGACAATTGGTCGTATTAAAGAGGTTATTTCAGGAGAGTAAAAGTTATGTTAGGGAGTTGTTGTTAGACATGGTAACTGAGTTTCATGAGGTTTTCTTAAATTTTTTTTATACTTCACTCTGAAAAGTTCAGAATTTTCAAAGTTTGTAATGCTACACCTTACGCCGGCCCTTAACTTGAAAATTGCTTGTTGATTTCTTTAAAATTTTCTGGAACGTCTAAGGGCCGTTTTATTCACTTTTTTTATCTTGAGCTAACTTAAGAAGTTTCAATAACTTTTGTTAACTTGACTTTTTGTATAACTTGCGAAGCTTTATATTTAGTTTCTCAAGTTAAAATTTTATTTTATTCAGTCTGGGCAAATTCAAGCTGAAGTTTTCGACGTTGAAGTTGAGTTAAGTTATATATGTTCAAGTTATGAAAATATCCCCGGGAATATATTGATATTTGGCATAAGTTCATATAGATAACTTGAGAAATTGGAATTTGTTGAATGTAACAAAATTATTAAAATATCAGCGAAATTTTCTACTGAAGAAGATATATGTATGCGGTGATTACCGATTATTGTATTAAATTAGTTATATGATCAACTAAAATGCAGTTCTTCAATAAAGAATCGTCAGTGGACGTGATTTAAATGCACTTATGCATGAGCTAACTTCTTACAGAGATGCATACTTTAAATACAGTCTATTGAAAAATTGATCCTATGAGACAAGCTCACATGGGTTGTATGATATGCATTTGAAATTATTTACATATTGACCTGAGTCCCTAGCCAATTTATTTTACCAGATGAAATAATATACCAAAAGAAAGGACTGGTTTTGTCTTAAAGTATATTTTATTGATAGATTATTATATTATACAAAGCCTATAAAAACCATCTCCTAAAATGTAAAGTTCATAAATTCATTCAACAAAATATTTCGCAAAATTTAATTTCTTCAGGATGATACATGCATGAAAAGTTTCTTTCATTAAGACATTGTTTGCAATGAAGGTCTTGAAGTCAAATAGTCAGTTCAGCTATTATTGTTTTGATTTTGGACAGATTAGGTGGCTGCCTGATAAGCTGACATCGCACCACTTCATTGTTGGGTTGTTTCACATTAAATGATATGATCAAAGTTGCTTTAATGAAAGCTTCATGCATCATACCTTTTACAAAACCTACTTTCTGCAACGTCTGTATTATAAAGAACTACCTTATACAGTTACAACATAGACTGAGTCTAAATAGTTATTTTTCGGTAATAATTCTGTAATAATAAGCAACTCCTTTACATTAACATCAATCCTATAGACATTGCATTACTGCCTAATTTCGATTAACCTTGGCCTGAATATTAAAAGCTCTTGTGCTTCCGAAGTCTTCTTTTGTCTGCGTTGATTTATACGAGCTTATCTCCAGATAGTATGTTCTTTTTTGACACAAAGGTAGGTTTGGATGGAATCTTCTAAATTTGAGTTTTGTAGAACATTTTTTATGATGGAGTCCTGCGTCTGGAAGTATCAGGTTGGCCTCAAATAATAGGCTTCAAGGATGACATAGTCTGAACGACGTGTGAATTACGATTGATTAAACTGAATGCAGCACCTCTTATCACCTCTATCTCACTTTACGACAAAGCAGGAATTGCAGCTACAGCGGAAACTTGTTGAACACCTGAAACTTGTCGAGCACAAGAGGACCTCGACATTTTTAATTTTTTAAAATCGTACTGACATTCACACCAAAACTTGTGATTGAAGCAAAAAAACACAAGTTATACCAAAAATCTCAAGTTAGAACTCATAACTGCTCATATTTTTGGAAGTTAAGAAATCACAAGTTGACTCCAGTTATCAAACAAAAGTTATGCATAAACTTGAATTTCTAAAGTTATGTTTGACAATTTGAAGTGAATAAAATTAATAAGTTCAGTAAATTTGAAAAATTCCCAAGTTATTCTAAAATCGTAAGTTATAAAACGGCCCTTAATGTTTTATATAATAATAAAAAAAAATGGATTTGTTTTTCTTATTTTCTTGAAAACTGATTTCTTAAAATATATTGGATATTGCTTATATTTGACTCTTGTTTAATACTACTTTTCGAAATCATCATAATTTTGAATTAAAATATATGTGGGCCAACTTAACTTTTAAATAAAACATTTAAGCCTTGAGCCATGTTTTTTTTTAGTATACTGCATTGTGTATCAGCTTCCAAGAAATACCATCAATTTTCAAACTAACACAAGAGATCTACAGTGGGTGATTCTCGACAGTAAGATGATAATTGACATGTATATAAAGAACAAAATGACGAAAGTAAGGGGAAATGTTTAAATAATGAAATGAATTTGACTGAATAATGAAGCAAGAAACTTAAGTAAATGTACTCAGAATAACATTTTAAGTCACGACCCATAGCATGAAAAAAATTTAATGTAAAAGATTCCAGTGTCTCAAAATAATTTAATATTGGAAAAAATTTAAATTTTTTCATAAACGTACTAAAGTTTGGGTTTGGCTTAGGAACAACACAGGACATAAAATATTAAACTTGCTGTGAGGGAGGAAAACTTTTTTGTTTATGTTGCGTATTTTTTTTTAATCATGATTTATTTAGTTTTAGTCCATTAAATATTCCTTCAATATTTTAATCAAACAAAACTTTTGTCTCAAAATATTACATATCTATTATTCCTTTAATTCAATTTGCTTCTAAAACTTAAATATCTATGTATGTAATAACATAAAATTCAGTCATAAAAGTCGACAGAGCGTATGACTTTACTTGTCAAGTTCGTTGACCTTATTTACGTTTACAGAACTTATATTCCAACCGTCTCTTAGTTGTAACAAGAGCCTTCACAAAGTTCATAGAACCAATAGTTTTTACCTTTTTGGGGCACACTTTTAACTAATGAAATGCTATAAAATTTGGCCTTCATTAAATCTTCAGATAAGAAACAAGAACAGTTAATTTTAAATTCTTGTGTTAAAATTAAAACAAAAAAATAGAAACAACAAATAATCAAATGACTAGCTTATGATGATAGCCTATCTATGATCTTTATAATCGCTCTCGCTCGCACTGCTTTCAATCTAACAACACTAAGTTTTGACGCTATTTATTTAAATCGAAAGTGGTTAAAGAAAATCGATGTTATTGACTGATAATTATTATCTGCTGTGGCGAAAAATAAACGTGTTTTCTTGTTGTTAGGCAGGTTTGGATTCCATTCAAAAATGCTTTCACGAAAGAAATTTAAAAAAACATAAAAATTCAAATAAATAGGAATTTTTTAAGAATGTTCACTGAAAAAAACATGTCAATCAAGTAATTATTAGTATCACAAAATCAGTGGAAAAACCTATTCTAAAAAATATTTTTTAAAGCTTTAAATTTTAAGCACTTGTTATTGTGATTTATTTTTTTCTATGCATTGATAATATATTTTGGTTTGTTGTTTTTAATTGGAAAAAGTTTTTAAAAACACATTTATTAAACTTCAGAAAATTGATAAGAATTGTTTTTCTACTGTTAGCTTTGAGTGCCTGCAGTGCCTTGGGGGGTATTTTTCATTGATATGCTACCAACTAGCTATTGTTATTCTGTCTAAATCAACTCAATACGCAGCAGTAAATAGTTAATTATTGATAAAATAAAATTAAAATGACCAGATTTGTGTCGTAAGTGCACAAGTTAACTGAACTGGTTTAGATTTCTAGCGAAACAACTTAAAAATTTTAAACATATCAGCCGGTTGAATAGAGTTGAATTAGAGAAGAGTTTTTTGTGCTGCCAAAAAGCTTTTGCGGCAGCATGTTTGAGTAAATCGAGTTGCAAATCGGTTTACTAAAAATATTTGCTATACCTGGATACTTTTTTATACTTTTACTCATAGATCGAAGCACAAGCCATACAAATTTTTATGTTATTGATATATGTTATGATTTCATAGAGTTCCTCCCCTTTTAAGTTTGGGTTAATTTTACAAAGGTATTGCAAAAATATAGTGGGCGTGGTTGCTAAGTGAGTGTCGTTCGAGTCAACGAACCGGGGCGCCCGAGTTCAATCTTCACATTAACAGAAAGTTTTTTCAATTGAAATACATTTGAATGGTCTGTCAATTTTGATATCAATCGGAGCAGAATTGACAGAATTATGATTATGAAGTTTGAATGACCGTTGCTTCAACTCAGTTATGCCAGTGAGTAGAACTTTAAATCGATTTCCCAAACATGTTATTTTTAATGTAGGTTGCCATCATTCCGAAAAAACTACTGAACCGATCGTTTAAAAAAATTTTTACACATAATCTACATTCAAATAACTATGAAGTGACATCGAGTTTTTTTAAAATTTTTCAAAAAGTGGCACTTTTTCGAGAACATTAATGAAACTCGGTACGAACTTGTTATTGAGATCCGACCATTCGACTGTCTAATTAAAACGATCTTTGGAAGGGGGGCATGGTACCGCAAATACAATTAAATTTGTGGATATTGAATAGATTTGGAACTAAATGTCGTATAATAATGAAACTCAGTATGAAGTAAATATACACGGGCATTGGCAAACGAGCTTGGCTCTGCCCATACAATTAAAATTTTCGATACAGAATAGCTATGGAAGTAAAAGTGAGAGAACATTTTAACTCAGAATGGAGTTACTATTTGGTGGTGTTCTGCTACTGGAAAAATTGAACAGACATTATACAAAGGGTGTTATTCGCCCATATAAGACACATATTGTAAATTGAATCGCTTTAAAAATAATAGTCACAGATCAAAGAAACTCGGTATGTAGTAACTATTTGGTGATATCCACTACTCGGATATACTCGCAAGCTAAAACGGGTGGACAAGGCGTGTAGCTACGCCCATAAAAGACAATTTTTTAAATATTTAATTACTTTGTAAAAAATTATCACAAATATTGAAACTCTGAGTGGAGTTACTATTTGTTGATGGCATTCTATGGGCAAACTGGAACAGGCGTGGGTCAAGAACGGCAGCAACGCTCAGGATACCAGCTAGTTTCTTTATATTTTTGTACAAAAATATTTTAAAATATTCATCAAATGTTCCATTATAATATACTAGTTTTCAAAATAAATCTAAAATAACAATATGTTATAAAAAAACTTCTTGAAAATAGTCCTTTTTTGACCGAACAAGTAAAATAAAGTTACCCCCATATGAAAATAATGTTGAAAAATATAATATAAAGCAATGGCCAAAATTATAGCGCACCTAGAATTTTATCATTTTCAAATTTAATTACACTCTAGAAATATAACAAAATTAATTGATTTTTCGTTTTCAATAAACATTTTTTATTTGTTTTTAAATTAAAAAGTTCACATGTTCATTATATTAAAAAAAAGGAAAGTAACTCGATGTTCCTTATCATTTATCAAAAAGTTTGAGGCACAATTAAAGCACAATAAAAATTCTATGAATTTACATAATTATTAAAAAAACAACATTAGTTTCAGTATGAAGAAATATTTCCTCCACGAGCTTTAATAACATGCTTAATACGATTTGGAACAGAATGAGTTAATTTGATACATTCATTGATCGAAATTTTTGACCAAATATCCTTTATAGCATTCTTTAACTCACTAAGCGTTGAAATTTTATATTTTTCAAGGTGCCGATCAATTATTGACCATAAGTTTTCGATGGGGTTAATATCTGGTGAAGTTGGCGGCCACTCCAAAAGTGGAATGTTGTTATTTTGAAACCAATTCATAGATAACAATGCCTTATGACACGGTGCGTTATCTTGTTGAAAATAACATTGTCTCTCCTCAGTTCCAAAAAGTTGTTCAAAATAATTTGGAAGAGTGTTAGAAATTAACTCAATATAGCTTCTAGCATTCAAGCGACCTTCATAAAATAGCAACGGACCAATTCCATGCGCACTGAAACATCCCCATACACTAATGGATTCTCCACCACCCTGTGTTCGGTTTTGAAAACAAAAGGATTGATCGCTTTCTTGCTGAGTTCGGCGCACAAACGCCCGATTTTTTCTATTTATAAATTCAAAATGAGATTCGTCACTGAAAATAACTCGTTCCCAGTCTTTTGCGGTTCAGTTTTTATGTGTTCTACACCAGATAAATCTCTTCTTTTTTTGAATCTTGTTACGAAATGGACTACGTTTCTGTGTGTAACTATTGAGACCACTTTCCACAAGACGACGGCGAGTTGTTCTTGCACTTATTGTCTTTTCAAGGAAAGATGACCATTCGTTAGCAAGATTTCGACTACTTGCGGCCCGATTTATTTTACAAATTTTGATCAAATGACGATATTGAGCAGCAGTTGTGCACCTATGACGTCCTTGGCCAGGTACATTATCGAGCGGCAAGCCCGCCAAAAGTTTTTTAGCAATATTGTAAACACATTTTCTTGAAACGTTACACCGTCTTGAAATTTCAGCATGTGCATAATTTTCCTTAAGCAGCGTTTTTTTGAAATTTTTTGTTCTAAAGTAACTCTTTTCGGACCCATAAATGAGCTTTAATATTAATTTTAATAAAAAAATTTAATTGCAATCACCTATGTGTACTTTATAAATTACTCTATAAGACTGAACTAAATACACTGCTCTGTGCTAGTTATGTTAGCAAATAACCGTTATTTTCTCTTTCAGTACTTTTCCGCTGTTGTTAATACTTGCTGCGCTATAATTTTGCCACTCTAGAATTTGTCATGTTCTCTTAATAATCTCTCTATCCTCTTCTTAGGGAAGAGCCATAAAATTTGTATACATAATTAACATTTATGATCATCTATTATAAGAAAAAGCTCTTAATCAGAATTTTCTCTCTGCTCTTTGTACAAATTTTTTAAGGTCAAAAAGTAAATAATAGAGTGCGCTATAATTTTGACCACTGCTTTATAAAAACATAAATTTCCATAGTGCAGATGAATTCAATTATCGAACCAGTCGAATAAAGTAAATAAAACAGTCCTATCTAGGGTTGCCAACTCTGAAAAGTACAAAATCGGGACGGAGCCATAAAAAATGCGGGACTTGGCTGAAAAATGCGGGACAACATTAGAATTTTTTATTTAATTAAATATTTCCTTGTATTCTTTGAGAAATAAAGGGTATCAACGATGCCTTTACACCATCGCTTGGTTCCTTGATATTGTTTAGTTCTCTTTCCAACTCTTGCCCAATTCATGAAAAAACCAAAAAATAAATCCAAATCGTTTTGATAAATAAAATGTATGAAAAATAAATGATATAGCCTGTTTCAAAAGAGAAGAACATTTTCGCGCATGTTTGAGAAATTAAATATGTTTGAGAAAATAATTTGGAGAGTGTTCTTCATTCTGATTGGTCGACATTAAAAATAAAATTGAATATTCTCTGAGCAGAAAAATAAATGAAAAAAATTAATGTATATTCCTGAATTTTGTTGATCATCGCAACTGCGCTGCGGAAGTACTGAATTTAATTTTTCAAAATCAACCAACCAAAATTAATAAAAAAAAGTGCGTGAAAAAAATTTTGTCATCCGTAATTTCACTTCACAATTTTTTCTTGAGAAAATAATTAATTATACCCTAAACCTGAAAGGTCAGGGTATATTAACTTTGTGCAAACGTTTGTAAAGCATAGAACGAAGCGAGTCCGGTATAGAAAAGTATATATATTCTTGGTCAGCGTCACCACGTGAGTCGAGCTATCCATGTCCGTCCGTCCGTCTGTGTGTTGTCCGTATACACGGGATAAGAAGAAGGAGTTGAGATAATTGAATGAAACTTGGTACACATAGTCACATGGACCCAAGGATCTGCACTATTGAATATTTTTGGAATCCGCCCACGGACACGCCTACCTCCAATACAACGCAAAAATTGAAAACTGCATAACTCAGCTCATAATTAACCTACAACAATAAAATTTGGTATGTATGTGTTTTGTATCACGCCTACCTCCCATACAACGCGAAAATTGAAAACTGCATAACTCAGCTCATATTTAGCCCACAACAATAAAATTTGATATGTATGTGTTTTATACAAACACAAAGATGTCTTCGAAAAATGGCCCACCTCCCATACAACCCAAAAATTGAAAACGCAATAAATAAGCCTCTGTTTAACCTACAGAGCTAAAATTTGGCACGAATGTTTTTTATGACAAGACAAAGATGGTTTTGAAAAATGGACGTCATCCGCATACGGACACGCCTACCTCCCATACAACCCAAAAAGTTTAAAATTCAATAAATAAGGTTATGTTTGTCATAGAGAAATTATATTTGGTATGTATGTATTTTATACCAAAACTAAGGTGTGTTCCAAAATTGGGAGTAATCCGTCCATGAACACGCCCACCTCCCATAGCGAAAGCACAATAAAGGCATTAACTGTGAGCTACAGGAATAAAACTTGGTATGAGTAAATTTTTCATCAACATTTAAATGCATATAAAGTATAGGCTTCATCCGCCCACGGAGACGATCATTAACAATAAAAATTTTTTGTTTTTGAAAAGTAGGTTTAGGGTATTTCATAGTCGGCCTAGACCGACTTTAGACTTTCTTTACTTGTTTAAAATTTAAAAAACAAGGTTTTGTATTTAGAATAAAAATAGAAATTAATTTTTGTATATTAATTTTCCAAAGGACCAAATCAAAGGAAATATCGAATGGAAAGAGTAGAAGACAGCAGGACGAGTGAGCATATTAAGATGGAAATAAAATTATGACCATTTGTTGCGTTATAAAAAATGTATTCATTTCGAATTCTTTTTCATTGAAACTTCTTCTATCAGCCTCTACGATAATAACGTTTGTAAATAATGCAAAATATGTGTGTGCCATTCCAAGAGTCAATCAGCGTCTGAAATTCCCAGAGCAGAGTTCTTTGCACTCTTATTTAACCGTAGCTTACGAGGGAATTTAACGGTAATGCAAACAAATATAATCAGCAAAGTAATTGCAGTCAATACGTAAACGAAAGCTCATTATTTGCATACTTTGAGGCGCACTCAATAAACTTTACTTTAGTCTTTTTTTTAAGTCCACAAAAGTGCCAAATTAATGAGTGCCGCAGCGCATTCCGTCTGTCTACTCATGTTCTACGAGTACCATTCAATCCACAGTTGAGTTCACGCGTATTTCAAGCAGATTTTCCCACTTTGTGCGTTGTTGCCACATGAAAAATTAAAATATTGATGCTAAGCTTTCAGCAACATATTCGCAGCAGTTTTATTGATGCTACTTTATGCACTTTACATTGCAGGCATACTTGCAGTCCGGCGCCATCATACAGGAGGATATCAGCGAGGCTTCAGTGATATTTGGCGTTAAGCAGGTGCCCATCGATGCGCTGATACCGGGAAAGACTTATTGCTTCTTTTCGCACACAATAAAGGCGCAAGAATCGAACATGCCACTTTTGGATGCCATTTTGGAGAAGGTATTTATTTCATGCTACATTTCAGCACATAGCTGAGAAATGCGATTTTTTTGTTGTTTTTTAATATTTTTATTATTTTTCATGTCAAAAGAATATTCGTCTCATCGATTATGAACGCATTATTGATGAGAACGGTTCCAGACAAGTGGCATTCGGCAAGTATGCCGGTGTGGCTGGCATGGTTAACATTCTGCATGGCATTGGCTTACGTCTTTTGGCACTTGGCCACCACACACCCTTCATGCACATTGGTCCTGCACACAATTACCGCAATTCTTCGATGGCACGTCAAGCCATACGTGACTGTGGCTATGAGATCTCACTCGGCATGATGCCGAAATCAATTGGTCCGCTTACATTTGTGTTTACCGGTTCGGGCAATGTTTCACAGGGTGCTCAGGAGATGTTCCAAGAACTACCCATTGAGTATGTGCCACCAGAGATGTTGCGTAAAGTAGCTGAACATGGCAGTGAGTAGTTAAGATATAAATATGAGCCAAGTGTGCTAAAAACTCCTTTATTTCTAGGTCAAAATAAGCTTTACGGCTGCGAAGTAAGTCGTAACGATCATCTGGAGCGTCATGAAGGTGGTGGTTTTGATGCTAAGGAATACGATGACTATCCGGAACGCTATATATCGACATTCAATCAGAAGATTGCTCCCTACGCCTCAGTTATAGTGAATGGCATCTATTGGGCTGTTGGTAGCCCCAAATTGATTACCATTCCGGATGCCAAAAACTTGTTGCGTCCCGCCAATACACCCTGGTTGCCAACAAGCAAGGGTTCACCTGCTCTGCCGCATCGCATGTTGGCCATCTGTGACATCTCAGCCGATCCTGGTGGTTCTATTGAATTTATGAACGAGTGCACAACCATCGATACACCGTTTTGCCTCTACGATGCCGATCGTAATAAGGATACGAAGAGTTTCAAAGGACCCGGTGTGCTGGTGTGTTCCATAGATAATATGCCGACGCAGTTGCCACGCGAATCAACCGACTTATTTGGAGAGCTCCTGGCACCGTTCGTACATGATATCATTAAAAGCAATGCCAAGAAATCGTTAGAGGAAGAATCTTTTCCATATCCCATTAAGTCGGTAAGTTTTGAAGGGATCTATTCAAAGTACGATGCACAAAAATTTCGCCATTTTCGATTTATTTAAATTGTTTTTTTCGGAGCCATATTCTTTAAATCTCCATTTGAGCTCTTAAGATTGGAAATTGTTTCAATCTCTCTTGGAGATTTTTTGAAGAAAATTTATGTAGATCAAACAAAATTTGAAAGCATGCAGTAAATAGGTCTTTAGTTCCCTTTGTTGTGTTAAAATCTTTTTCTTTATTTTTTTTAAAAGAAACTCACTTTCTATCAATTTTGTATTGCTATGTTTCTGTGCCTTTATCTATCACTTAAAGCTATAAGTGGAGGCGTACCTATAGCTTAAAGCTACTATCTCGTTATTTTTGTTTTTGTATGACTTATTTTTATTGAAACTGACATACATATACAGTTGAAAGAACCTCTTGTTGTTCATGTACTCACTTTGATGCAGGCATAACGAGTCCAAGCAACACAATAACTGTGAGCTTCAGTTGTTTGCCGCTCATCCACTTGGCCGCATCGGTTTGCAAACGAGTTTTGTAATGGCTGAAGAAGTGGGTCTCGGCAAAGCCTTTTTACTTCATACGAATTGATTGATTGATTTATTTTTACTCTTTCCTTTTCCCCCTCTTCTTTTAATAGGCAATTATAGCAAGCAATGGTCGTCTTACCGAGAACTACCAATACATTCAAGATCTGCGCGATGCAAACAGGTAAATATCTGCAATCCTTCGTCAACTAACTGCTGCGATTTAACGACACTCTTCTATTCTCTCTTTTTTTTAACTTAACAGCAATCGTTCACGTCATAAGATCGAAGGTCGTTCGGAGTCTGATAAGAAGGTGCTAGTGCTGGGCGCTGGCATGGTTTCGGCTCCATTAGTCGAGTGGCTACATCGCGAGAAAGATGTCTCGATCACTGTGTGTTCTCAGGTCAAGGAAGAGGCTGATCGTCTGGCCAACCAGTACGCTGGCGTTGATAGTGTCTATCTGAATGTCACCGAGGGCACCGATCATCTGCATGAGTTGTGCGCTGAAGCTGATGTGGTCATCTCACTGCTACCCTACAGTCTGCATGGCATGATCGCCAAGTACTGTGTAGCGGAACGCACTCACATGGTCACTGCCAGCTATGTGAACGATGACATTAAAGCTCTGCACGAAGAGGCCCGTCGCAATGGCGTCACTATAATGAACGAAGTTGGTCTGGATCCTGGCATCGATCACTTGTTAGCTTTGGAGTGCATACATGAGGTTCAGGATAAGGGCGGCATAATTGAGTCCTTTGTCAGCTTCTGTGGTGGTCTGCCAGCACCTGAACATTCCGACAATGCGCTACGCTACAAGTTTTCATGGTCTCCACGTGGTGTGCTGCTGAATACTCTGTCTGCGGCGAAGTACTTGAGCAAGGGTCAAATTGTTGAGATCTCCGGTGGTGGAGATCTTTTATCCAATCCTAAGAGTCTCGATTTCCTGCCTGGTTTTGCGCTGGAGGGCTTCCCCAATCGCGATTCCACCAAGTATTCCGAGCTCTATGGTCTGGGTCGTGATGTGCACACTTTGCTGCGTGGTACCATACGCTACAAGGGCTTCTCCGAGTCTATACAACCCATGCAGCTGCTGGGCCTGATTGATCCCGAACCACATCCAATGCTGCATCCCAGTGGCCCTGAGTTGACGTGGCGTCAGCTGGTCATCAACATGTTGGGCATGTCCGATTCAAGCATTTTTTATGAAAATCTGAAGCAGAAATTAGTCGAACGTATAGGCGATGCGGACTGCATTGAAAGTCTGGGTCTGCTGGAGGAAACGCCAGTTGTTAAGTTGAACACACCTTTGGATACGTTGAGTCACTATCTGTCGAAACGTTTAGCTTTTGGTAAGTTGAGTTTTTTTGTTCATATGCCATTAAATCAGCTAAACTGTGCATATTTTTCTGATTTACAGAGAAAAATGAGCGTGATTTAGTCATTCTGCGTCATGAGGTAGGCATACGTTGGCAAGATGGACGCCGTGAAGAACGCGGCATTAACTTTGTGGTCTATGGGCAACCTCAAGGTCACTCGGCTATGGCCATGACTGTGGGCAAACCAGCAGCCATTGCCGCCAAGATGATACTGGATGGTAAGTTGGATGATTTTAATTGACATAAGCTGTACTCATTAACGATTTATTTTTTTGCCGAAAAACAGGTGAGATTCAGGAACGTGGCGTCATATTGCCCTTCACACCCGATATTTACCGTCCCATGTTGCAGCGTTTACGCGCCGAGGGCTTAACTGCCACCGAAACCTCGAAATGGTTACATTGATGTATACAAAACCGCCCTCTAACGGATTATTTTAATTTATTTTATACAGTTTTTTTGTTTTAGTAAATGTATAGATTTTATGTATCTTAAGCTATATAATTTGTATTTAATTTTTTTTTTTAAATAGCCGCCAATTTGTAAGAGTTTTTGTAAATATTTCATTAAAACATACAATTTCTGTAAATGTCTCTAAAGAGTTGTCCACTTACGGTAAATGTGCTAGTGAGTACGACACTTTTTCAAAACTCTGTCAAGCATTACCTGCAAATCTGAATGTAGTGCATTTTTTACCGACAGCAGCTGCCCAACTTTTTGCTGTTAAATGTGTCAAGCCAATATGTCAGGCTGTAGCGCGTTATTAACGTGTTTAGTTTAGCAAAATCCACTTCCTTTCCTGTTTGAGGATTTTGCGTTTTGTTTTTTTTTGTTTACCTCTTCCGGGCATTTTAATTTGCAGTTTGTTTTTGTTTTTTGCAAAAAATTGCATGTTGGACCTGCAACATTCGACTGTTTGTCCACTGATAACCTTTACCTCTACCTGGCGCTACCTTCTACTTTCCAAGAATTAATTCTTCCGCTTTGTTGGTTTGTTTCGTGCACGCCATTCGTTGCTATCATATATTTTTCTTTGCTGTTTATGGATTATTTTGTATGTTTGCTGCTGGCAACAATTTAGGTGAATGGGTCAAATTTTTTTTCAGTTTACAATTCACACGGAATAGTTTTGCCTGTTTGGCAAAACGGGAAAAAAAATTCAAATATTTTTTTTTAAAATATATGAATTTGTTGGACTCAAATTATATGTTTCGATATTTGGTTTTTGAGTTAGTTTATTAAGCGAAATCATTCAAAACTTTAAATTTTCCCAGGTGCAACAAAAAATATTCTTTATTTAAGAATTCTCGAATGTTTGTTTGAAAAAAAGTAAAAATCCGTTGTTCAGTTAGCTGTATGTTGAAAGGAAAAATATGTGCCAAGGGTTCGTAAAGTTTTTGGGTCCTTTAAGCTTTTACAAATCAAATGGATCTGTTTCAAAAAAGAATTGATTCCTTTTAAGAAGTAGTGTAGAGCAAAACTGAACAGTGTAGTGGCTAGGATTTATAAAACTTTTAAAGAATATCTTCGGAATAAATAACTGCAATTATTTAAAACATTTTTCAATTTTTTATTTAAAAACGTTCACAAGTTTAATCAGGCCCTCTGTGACATTATATTTTAATTATGATATTTTTTAACAAAAGGAACCAGTAACCTTAACATATCAGAAAAAGTATTAAAATACAATCTATAACTTACGGGAAGTTTCGTGTGAAAGTATGCTAATTTGAGCCATATCGATGAGACTTTCGTAAACTGGTCAGGATTCGAACTTGGGACCACTGGGTTGGCAGTCAAGCACGCTTACCAGTCGACAACTAGTGCTCATAGCACAAAATCCATACGATATCTTGCCTAATATTCCAAGTCTTCTTCTGATATTTATAAAAATACATCTCCAGCATACATCTCCAGATCAGACGCAAGTTGTATGGACACTTCACTTTCACATGTTATAATTGGAAAATCGTATTGAATAACATATAGTGATTTTCTAAAGTTTAAAAACTCTCGAATTACTCTTAACTCTCAAGTTAAAAAAATGAATAAAATGCTTCTTAAAATACCAAATACTCATTTTAACGTATTTTTTATTTTTCTTTTATAAATTCAAAATTTGATGTATTACCTAAAATAATATTTTTTCTGTTTTTTTTCCTATTGTAGAGATTCAATCCCCTCTATAAAATCCGGTTGACAGACATAGTTCATTATTTGTATTAGTATTATTATTATATAAGTATTAGTATTATTAGTTCACAATATTACTAGAGAAAGAGATGAGAAGAGAAGTTATATTGGACTTTCTGGAGGTTAAGGCTTTTTGAAGATGACATTTGAAGGTTAAGTGGGAGATATATAAATCCAGCGTTAAAAATTATTTTTTTTGCAGTATAAATAGGGTCTTGCAGAAGACTATTCGGGCCCGAACCATACAAAATGTACGAAAATTCTTTATAAAGATAGAATTGTTGCATCAATCAAATTCTTTGCAAAATATTGAGGTTTTTCTCAAAGAAAAACTGACATGGTATAGTAATAGTTGAACCTTATTTTTTATCTTTATTAACCCCCGCGCCGTCTTCGACCTTTTTACACTGCTCGACCGTCATATTTTTACCCCTTTGAAAAATATTCCTGAAGGTCTTGTTCAAAAATATTTAAGCAGCGACTCGCTAACATTTTGGCACTAAAACTTCAAAACTTTAAAAAATTACTCCGACGTCGTCGTTGAACGATGTCGTCCACGGGCCTACTTTCACAGCACCTTACTTACAGACAAATTGACGTCTACTAACGGCCTTTGGGGGAACTTCTTTAAACATGAATAAGTTTTTTTTTAAATGGAGTGCCAACTCGCTTCCCCCTCCCCTTTCCGAGATACAGCGTTTTATAAATATCACTGTAGACGATATCGTCAAACGAAAACGGCGAAGGGCTGAATTCAGTCACTCAGACAGAATTTAAGTTGTATAAGAAACAACTGTGCAGCAATCTGTTCCAATCATAGTCAGGACCAACACATAAAATGTTACATTGTTAGTATGTGGCACGGTCATTATTGCTTTTCCATTCTGTTCTGTCCAGACCTATCTTGTCTTGTCCTCCATGAGAATGATTATATTTAGTTTTCTCCAGAAATGTATAGCTGTTCCTTGGCCAATTATTCAACCACGTTGTGCTCTTAATTGATAATGATTTTCGATTTTTTCATCTGTACGCAGCCGTTTCGCTGTTTTTGTGCACGTGATGTGCAGCTGCTCCTGTTTTTGCTCCTTGCACATGTTACTCTACGATTACGTCTCATACCTAGCTGCAGCAGACCGCAAGAATTCACTTTTATGCCACTCATGCTGTTCGGCTGCTGTTTCACTTCACATCGTAAATCAGTTAACCCAAAAAAAAAAGGATTCAATTCCTTGGAGATTGTTTTATATCAATACTTTTAGCGCTTATGCTGTGCCTTTCTTACTTGATTTTATGCTTTCTTTCTTTATTTCATTCTTTCTTGTTTTTTTGCCTCATTTATTTTGCTATCCTTAGCAAACTCTAGAAAACGACGTTTGTCTTATTTGTCTTGTCCTATTTGGATGCTGCTGCTTCTGCTGTTGCTCTTTTTTGCAGGCAAAGCATCCTTTGCGGCATTTTGCAAAATGTTGAGCTTTTGTTTTCCACCATCGGTGCATATAAAATTGCAGGCACGCATTCAGCAGGTTATTGTGTGTGTGTGTGTGTGTGTATGTGTGTGAAGGAGGATATCTTTTGCCTTTGCACGTTTGACGCCATTTTTGTTCTTCAACAAGCGAATGTAAAGTAAGCAGGATTCATTCCTTTGATTTACTCGCCACGTTTGGCTCGTTTGCTGCAGCTTAAAAGTGATAAATGATTTTTAACGATTTTCTTCTGCTGCACTAGATTCTAAAGCTTGCTGAAATTTGTTTGTGAAGCAAAGCTTTTTGTTCCGTTTCTGTTTTTAATGGTTCGTGAATTAAGGTCAAGTTTGTGTTTTGAAAATGTTGAAGTTTTTCTTTTTTTGCATATGTTGAAGGCGGCTGGCTTAATGTTGAAATATTATTCTAACTTTTTTCTCTTACCTTTTTTCAATATTATTGAACCTCTATGAGGTGATTATAATAAGCTACATATGTATAAGGAAAAGGGGGGGGGGGAGGAGTGGCTTATTTTCATAGCTCAACCACAACTGAACTGAGCTTAAATAAATAATTGAATATCAATTGCAGAGTATCCTCTAATAAACGATATTACCTGCACCACTGCCGAATTTACTTATCAGCACTTAAGTTTGTCGCAAAATATTAAAATATTCTTTATTTTTACATACAACAAAGTTGTTGTAATTGTTTGTTTGTTTTAGGCTTTGGTCAAAATCAGTTCCGGCTCAAGCATTCTTATCTGCTGTTTTTATTTACTTGAACTTTTAAAAATTGAATTCATCTTAGCACGAGTATTTTGGTAATTGTGTTTCTTGTATTTTTGTATGTTTTGTCGAATATGTTGTGTGAATGTAGAATGTGAATGTTTATGTGGAGATACAATTTTTGGACAAAACAATTTAAATTTCATCAATTAAAATAATAAAAATACTCAGACTAAGAGTTATGAACAAGGAAAAGGATTAAAGTTTATTTGAAAAGTACATCGGTCAAAAAGTTATATCTGAATTCCAAATTCATTCACACTTTTTATGTATGAAGCTGCTGAGAGGTCTACAACCCTAAAGCCGTTAAAATGTTACCTATTTTGTATAAATATTCTATACTTATTTGTATTTACTTTGTTTGCACTTCAGCTGATTCATTCTTTTGCTCTTGTTTTTGTTTTTATATCTTTTATTTTTGTATTTTTTTAATTTTTTAAGGTTAAATAAACAAAATATTAATAAAATATAATACTTTCGATACGAGCTTAAGGAGTAACAATAATTACTAAAGAAAACGGTATTTGGAAAACAAAATACGAAATGAAGAGAAAACTAAAATAACAGAGTTTTTGTAAAATCAAAAATTTTATTTTCAACATTACTCAACATTGTTGCGCTCCGAGCAAGACTTATACTAAGAATAATGCAAGCATCCTAAAGAGTTATCGCACGTAGCTTAAGAAGAAAGCTTTTTTTAAGAAAAAATTAAATAGAAATCGAATCCATTGGTTTGTGTCTTGGCTTAAGGATTAGAGCTTAAAAGCACGTAGTGTACGTTGTTGTATTAAGAGTTCATGTCTTAACTTTGCACTTTGTCTTAATTTTGTGTCCTGTCTTAAGGAGACTTATATCCATTTTTGTTTAAAATGCGACAAGAATTTGCAGCAACACTGCAGAGAAGAACGTCGCGTACAAATCCTACCGTCGGATGTACACTAAGAAAACTGTGCATCTCAAACGTTTATTTTCATTTTACAAACGGACATTTTAAAATGAGTTTCTAAAACGTTCGTTTGATCTTCTACACTCAGAAAAAAGTTTATCGGAATATGATAAAAAAGGCATCATATTTAGAGAAAAATGGTATAGACTTTGCTCCAGAGAATGCTATTCTCTAATTGCGATACAAAAAATTATCTAAAAATGATAAAAAGCTCCCATGAAAAAGAAAAATATATAAAAATAAATCGATTTTAGAGAAAAATACTTATTATTTTTGAGAAAAGATTTGCTTATATTGAAGAAAATATTTCTCGTAGTGAATTTTTTATCAAAATATAAGAAAAAATTTTCGTTTTCAATAAATGTTTCTCTATAAATGAGAAATTTTTTGTGAGAGAAAAATACTTATCATTATTAGAGACATTGAAATATTTCCATTTCCTAGAAGTAAAAAAATATTTCTTCGAAAATGAGAAATTTTTTCTAATTGAAGAAAATTTTATTTGAAAAAGAGAAAATTGCTATTATCGAAAATAGAGAAATTTTTTACCAAAGCAGGGCATGTTTTTTTTTTCTTAGTGTATAAAATAAATTTTAAAATGAGCTTTTAAAACGTTCGTTTGATATTTTAAAATGAAAATTTTAGAAGAACTAGAAGCTCTTTTTAAAATGATAATTTTAAAATATCAAACGAACGTTTAAAAAGGTAATTTTAAAATGTTTATTATAGAAAATCAAACAAATTTTTTAGTAGTTAATGTAGAGTTTTAAAATGTCCGTACAAAGAACGTTTCTGCTTGTTTTGAAAATTTGGTTTCAAAACTACCAGAAACGTGGTGAAGAGAAGAGGAGGGAAGACGGCTTTTCAGGCGGAAAAAGCTAGAGGCTGAAAAGCTTTAGTTAAAAAATTGAGATGCATGGCCACAGGAACAAGACTTGACAACTTTTTGAAAAAATTAAGTGTATGGCCGATGTACCCTTTTTACATAAGTCAAGAAGTGATGCGAAGCGACTAACGGAGAAAAAGTTGCTGGTGCATTGTATAGTATACTGACAATTTTTTCGAACTCGAAAAATTGTCTTCAGTTCTTCACTAATGTGAAAGGAGTCATCGTTTGAAGACCGGGTTTTAAGAACTCCTACAAGGCAGAAAATGTGAAATCTAGTGACTGATATCCAGAGTACACTGATGTTTTGGAGGGTACACTTCTCTAAATTTTTGAATTTCGATACTGACAACAATTTCGCCAGTAGAGATTATATCCCGGTAACCTCAGTTACACTATGGACTTCTGTTTTTGTACACGGCACCCCATTATTTTTTTTCTTATAGATTTGGGGTCCCTTAACAAAAAATTGCAAAAATTTTTTTTGTGGTAATGTTGTTTTTTCAACAATTTTTTTGGAATTTTTCTCGCTTTTTTCAAATAAAGTCGCATATATTTAAATATATCTTGTTTACTAATCATTTGATTTTTATAATAAAGCCTATCAAATAAAGCCCAATTCGATATTGTACTGGTTTTTTACATTTTTGGTCATAGATTCACTCAAAGTAAAGTTAAATGAGTTATATAAAAACCAGTACAATGTCTAATCGTAGTATCTACACTCTAATGCATCTTCCGACCTTATTTTTGTACGAGTTTCTTTCGGCGTTGGCTTATTTTCTCCATTAGCAATGTATTTTTATGATCCAAAGGTAAATAAATAAAGCCCCTTACATTATATTTAACCCTTTCAATGGATTTGTCCATTATATTGGACACTTCGTAAAATATTTTTTTTTTATTTTCCAACGACTTTTCTTAAATCAAATAGGTTGATACTATGAAATTAAGTTGTGCCAACATCACAAAAATAATTTTAGGGTGATATATAACGTTTAACTTACAATTAGTTAGATTTTCGAATTTATGCCCAACAGAAACCTAACATTTTTTTAATTTGCATTGGTCTCCGGTTGTTTTAGTTGAACTAAAATATTATAATACAACGTTATCATGGTTTTGTCCATTATATTAGACAGCCTGCCAAAAGCAAAGCAGATCATGTAGAAATCAGAGGGATGTTTTTTAATCTTTTTATTGCTTAAATGATGGGAGTATAAGCTCAAAAAAATTGTCCACGATTATGCTAGGTAAGCCATTGAAAGGGTTAAACTTTTACCAAATTTTTTGTTCTTTCAGATAAGCCAAAAATGAGATACTGCATACCGTTTTTCTATTTTTTTCTATTATTTTTTTAACCTGCTTCATTTGCACGTGTGACGTGACACGTGTGACGTCAAGAAAAAACAAAAACAATTATGTTCGTTAATTTTAATACTTATGTACAATAGGCTAGGTCGATTTTTAAACCGATGTTGTCTGAGCGATTTTCGGTTCGGACATGAAAAGTTATTAAACAAAAAAAAAAAGAGGGGACTGGGGGTACACTTTACCCCATCGCACCCTCAATTTTGTGAATTTTTTCCTTAGGAATTTTTTTCAAAATTTTTTTTTTTAAAAACGTGCACAGCTAGGGCAAAACTAACGCCAGATATGAAATCCGCACACCCGATTCAACCAAAAAACGGTCTAACATGTATACGTTGTTATACAAAAAAATTTACCGTAAAAAATTCCTAAAGAAAAAATTTCACTAAATTCAAAGTATACCTATTTTTATCGTTGGTGCGTATGTAATTGTGACCATCACGGCTGAACCACTGCAGCTATAAACCTAATATTCGCAACATATCTTTGTGTGGTCCTATTGATAAAAATTTCTGTCTAATGAAAGATTGAACTAGCACGTAACATACTTTTGCACACCCGAAAACGGTCGCCATCACAACAAATCGGTTGAGTGAAATTTTCTGTATCAGAAATTGCTATTTATTTTAAAATTAATTCATTTCGCTGTCTACTGCATTGAATTTCTCTTCTTCATTCAGTGTTTGAATTCTCTCACTCAACTCTACTATCTATACTCTATTTGACGTAGAGCAAAATAGAGATTTATTTAAAAATTTAAGTTTATTGGTTTTGAGAAATTATTAAAAAAATCTGGTCGTTCCTAAACGCCATTCTAGAATCTTTTTAGTCATGCCAACAAATTCAAAAGAAAAAAAAAAACGTTTATCGCCCGTTTGCTGCAATCGTAATTTGTTTGTCGTGCTTAAAGTAATTTTTTGGAAAAGTTTGAACAGTTATCATAATAATAGTCAGTTGCGAGAAATGCATGATTTAGTTGCAAGATATAAATTTCGTTTGTCAGTAACATAAGTTTTTTTTTTTAAATTGCGGTAACCGAAAAATTTGTTTTGTTCAACTGAAAACTTAATTTGTAGTAAAAAAGATCCATTTATTATGACATACAAATTTTTTATCTAAATAAATTCATTCTATACAATATCTCACAATAGCTCAATGCAAGCGTGCTAGACTGTCATGCGGAAGACGTGGGTACGAATCCTGGCTGTGTAAGTATCAAAAATTTTAATTTAATTATTGAAATTCTAATTCTGTTTCATTAGCTGCTTCGTCAAAAATAACCGTCAAAATAGGTTTTACTTAAAAAATCATTAATTAAAAAAAAAAATTAATTGTTCTTGTCGGGGATTGAACCCAGGTCAATCGAGTTCTAAACTCTAACGCCAGCACATTCGGCTAAACTTGAACTTCCAAAAAAAATTTCGGTGTTCTTGTCGGGGATTGAACTCAGGTCAATCGAGTTCTAAACTACGCCAGCACACACGGCTAAACTTGAACTTCCAAAACAATGATAAAATTTAATTTTTTTTTTAATTTCAAATTGATCACAACTGAATATTCGTTTGCGGCAAATACAGTTCGCAAACGAAGTATAGTTGGTGAATTTTTCAGTTGCGGTAAACGAAAAATTTCTTTGCGTGAAAATATATATAATCAGGGAATAACTAACAAGGTTTTTTAAGATCTTCTGTGGTTCAGCAGTCAGTTCAGTAAATATTTTCCGAAGCATTCTATCACTGACTTTTAAACCAAAAATTATCAAGGTATTAACAAAAGAACGTTAACCCTCATGCAAATACATAATTTGTACTGTCTGCGGAATTGTATGTTACAGACTTGAAATGAAGTATAATCTCTGTTTTTCTGTGTTGTGCTAGGAACGGAGATCCAACATAAATGAGGTCCAACATATTAAATGACTTTCACGTTCTAATGTATCAATTTTCAACAACTAAAACACGCTGAGTTTCTCATCAGTTTGATTAGTACGAGTAAACTAATAATTTTTCAAAAAGTTCAGCATTTCTACTGAAATTTGAATTTATTTAATTTAAAAAAAAAAATAAACTAACATAAATTTGAATCATTTCAACTTTGGGTCTTAGTGGAATGAAAAATTTAGTTTTGAATTTCGAAATTATTTACACATTAGCTAACAATAAGTCAAAACTAATTTTTTTGTAAACTTGTGTAAAAAACTAAAATTTTATTTGAACTTTAATCACACCATTTTTAATCACAACTCAACTGTGAAGAAAAAAATTCATTAACTCAAAAGTGTTAATTTAACTGTTGCTTGAAGTTAAAAATTAAAAATTGATTTCTTTTCAAATATTGCAAAGTATGAATGAAATAATTAATGTTTCATTAAGTTTGTAACATACTCCAAGAACACGGAGCTGATAACCTCTGGAACGCCGGCACTGAAAAAGGGTTACCGCGCATGCTAAAAGAACTTTAAAAATAGCTTTAAAATTACTAATAAAATTGATAAGAACGAACAACGCTACGGAAGAAGAATCGAACAGAGAAAGAATAAATATCAAAACATGGCAAATAAACAGCGCTACGAAATAAAAAAAAATTGCAAAAACAACAACGAAAACACATGCGACAAACACACAAAACGTGTGGAATAGCCGGGAAACATAATACAATAATAATAATAATAATAATAACAATAATAAAAAAAAAATAAAAGAATAAAAATACTAATACAGACTGTGAATTGATGTAGAAAGAAAGAAAACACAACGAACTTGCGATTCTAGAGTGCCGAGCCGTTGTTGTTGACTGCGTACCACGTTTAGTCTTGGGAACCAACGCGAGCCGTGATGTGGACTTGGAAACGGTCTGAATTCGCAGCTATTAAGTGAAGTAAAGTAAGAGAGAGAGAGAACAAAAAAAAAAAGAAGAGTCCTGCGTTTAGTTGAGTGCGTATGGATGGATCTGCTGCATGCTTAACAGACCACAAAACACAAAAAAAGCTAATATAAGCAAAACATAAAATTGCGGGTACTTGAGTAGCCGGTAAAATTTACAATAACTAAACAGTTAACATAATAAAAATAAAAAAAAATTACTATAGTGATAAAGCTCATAAATAATAACAACAAAAATTTTTAATTGCAGCTCTAAATACAGCATTTAAATTTAATGAACTCTACCGACAAACAAGTTTTGTGAAACACTGTTTTTAGAAAACAAAAACAAATTTAATTAAAGCAACAAACAAAGTGAAATTTCAAAAATATTCAAAAATAATTAAACAACAAAAAAATAAACAAAAATTAAAGTGTATATTTTGAAAAATATATATAAATGCGTTAATGTTTGGCATCGGTATAATTGCAAAGAACCAACACAGTGGCGGCATAAAAATAATCTTTGAAGTGAGATTTAAAAATTTGCGGTCTATGCAAAAAGTTCTAAATTCGTTAAAGAAGGTGATTCGTTGAAGTTTATGAGATAGTAAAAGTTTATGAGAACGGTTTGGACAAATGCGACACGTGCAACCAATGGTTCCAAAACATGCTTAAAAAGAATGCGAATGAGCGTCTGAGAAGATGCTTTGACATGCTTTTTCTTTCTAAAGAAAATGAAAAATATTGATAAAAATTCAAAAATAGAGTAGTTCAAAATAATTTTAGTGTGTGTGATTATTGTGAATGTTTTTAATTAAAACGTGAAAGTGATACCAGCTGCAAATATAAGTCCACAACAGCCAAGCTAAATTTAAAAAGTGAAGAAGCTTTGCATAGTACGCTATCAGACACAACTGATACGCCACTGCCTTGCAGTTTATCTCTACAATCTCGTTATATTCTCTTCTCCTCTCATGATTGTAATGAACGTGTTCATTAAAATTTGACTCTGATTATGGGGTGATTTGAGCTACAGCTACAAAATATATATTAAGACGGAAATCGCTACAAAAAATGATAAATATACTAAACGAAATAAAGTCGTGATGTTAAGGTTTTTGTTTTTTTTTTCATTCATAATCAAAATAATTATAATTTATTTAACATTAAAATATAATCAAGCAAATACGTTTGACCAAATTTACAAGATAAAAAATTCAGAAAAATCTAACAAAACTCAAATATAATAGAGGAAATAAATAGAATAACTGGCATTTGAGAATAAATCTTTTTGCAGTTATATTTATAGTTGAGTCAAAGCTATTCTGGTGCTTAATTTAAAAAAATTTGCGTTGAAAAGTGATTTAAAGTGAATAATTGAAGTTTAAGTAATTGAAGAAAAAATGTGGCTTTTGAAAGCGGTTTCTAAATGACTCAAATGTATAAAGAGAGAGAGAGAAAGAGAGAATGAGAGAAATAAAAATCTTAAATATAAATCTTAACGCCAGCTCACGAGTAAAAAACTGAAAAAAAAAACCTCTGAAATCTTCAAATAAGTGATGAAAACGTTAAAACCTTATTGTAAATAGCAAATCCGATCGCCTCGGTATATCTATCTACTCGGAGCTCTACTCTAAAATTCAATTGATTTCGATATAGTACATGTGTTGAATTTGAATTGCGACTCCAAAGATTAAAAAATTTTCCTCTCATTCTACTATCCTAAGGTTGCGGTTATAGTGAACGCCGAGTCAGACAGGCAGGCAGGCAGGTAATGTGAACAAGCGAGATAGATAGCTATCTGCATCTCGTTTTTTCACACAGATTTCAGCCTGCCTGCCTGTCTGAATCGCGTTCACTATAATCGCAGCCTAAAGTGAAATTTTGTGTCCTGAAGTCTGAAGAAAAATCTGAATTATTGATGCTCTTAGAGCATCTGCTTAAATCTTGAAGTTTCTGGGGTGATTCATGTCAAGTTTTGAAAATTTATTTGGTGATTGAAAGATTAGAGCATTTTTTTATTATACAGTCCAAGAAATAAAAACAAAAATTACAGATTTTAGCATGTTCCTGTATTTCCATTGCCAAATATTGAATAAATGCTTTTTTTAAAACATTTCTACCGTCAATCGTCCTTTTTAATGGATATGTGATGGCGTTTTTTAATGATACTTTGGCACTTTTCAATAAAAAAAAAATTTCCTTAAAACTTAGAATGTAGAGAATGTCGTTAAACTCTGTAGCTCTCGTTCCCGAGGCTTAGATACATTTTTAATTTTATTCAAGCTCCCTCAAGCTCGCTAGCTATGAGCCAAAATCCTTGAAAGTAGCAGCGAGAAAGCGAGCAATTAAATTTCTCGTTTATAATATTGAGCTGTTTATAATAGATTTGATTTAATTATTTTCCGGATCAACATTTTTATAAATGAGAATTTTTTACACCCCTTTTATAAAATATATTTATATTTTTGTAATTAATAAGATTAAGCAAAAAATAATCAATTTCGTTAAAAAAAAAACAAAATTCAGTATAACTACTCGTCATCTTCTTTGCGGTTATTACTTGATATTTCAAAAAAATATTCCTCGTCACAAAAATTTTGAAATAAGGGAAATTTTATTTAATATTGTCGAAATTTTAGGAATGTTTGAAGTAAGGATTGTGAAAAAACGGTAAGAGATATTTGAGTAAATATTTTTTTATTGTTTTATACAAATATTAAAACTAACAAAAACAAAAAAATGTGTTTGAAGACTGTTTTAAAAAATATCGAAGTCAGCCCTTCACAGTACACTTAGAAAATAGTTTTTAGGAACATGATAAAAAAAGTCATCATAGTGAAAAAGAGAAAAAATGGAAAAATGGTAAAGACTTAGCTACACAGAATGCTTTTCTCTAAATGTGATCGTAAAAATGATAAAAAGCTTCCATGAAAAGTTGATATACAAAAAAATACTAGCTAGTACCCAGTGCGTTGCTGCCGTTCTTGTCCAATGTGTGTCCAGTTTGCCAATGGAAGGCCATCAACAAATAGTCACTCCACTCTGAGTTTCATTATTCTGTGACCATTTTTTCCAAAGCTATTAAATATAAAAAAATTAATTTTTTATGGGCGGAATTATGGAAACCCCTTGTTCAATGCCCGTTTTAGTTTGCGAGTAGTCTTCCTAGTAGTATGATATCACCAAATAGTTACTCCAAAACGAGTTTCTTGATTTAAAAAATGTGTCTTATATAGGCTGGATCCAAACCAGTGGTCGGCAAAATTAAAAATGAGACTGTAAGTGTAAGTGAGACAAAAAAATTGCATATCATTCAAAACAATGCTGCTTCGGCAATAGTTGTTTGTCGAGTGAGTGAAAGAGCATGAAATTACGTGAGAGTTTTGGCAAAGCATGTGCTTCATGGGTGCCGACCACTGACCCAAACCCATTGTATAATGCCCGTTCCAGTAGCAGGACACCACCAAATAGTAACTCCATTCTGAATAATTTCTATTCTATAATGGTTCTGTGAGTTTTACTTCTATAGCTATTCTGTATCGAAAATTTTAATTGTATGGGTAAAGCCACTAACTCGTTTTCCAATGCCCTTGTCTGTTTTTATAACTGAAAGATTTGGCCCATCAGTTACTTCATACCAAGATTCAATGTTATACGACAGTTAGTTACTAATCCATGCGATTTCAAAAAAATTAATTTTATGGGTAGAACCACGCCCCCCTTTCCAAAGATCGCTCAAATTCGACAGTCGAAGGTCACGACTTAGTAGTAATTCGTACCGAGTTTCGCTGATGTGTGATTTATAGACGAAAGTAAAACTAAAAATGTGTGTTCTAGAAAAAGTACCACGTCGCTCCTGGGTAAAAAAAAAACAAATTGGCCATTTCAGCCCTTGAAAGGACTTTGACCGAGCTTCTTATGATCAATTGCGTTGTGTGTGCTATTAAATGTTCGCACACAATTGACCGAGAACTGGACCTACATGTTTTATGCCGACTCCGAACGGCTATAGTTCATGTTCTCAAGAAGCTTTACATGGCATTATTTACTCTCTGAGGTTTGCCATTGTCTGCAGAGAGGTGGTGACCGATCAGAAAAATATTTTATTGAAAAAACTTTTCGTCGCTCCTGGGTAGGAGGATGAAAAAAACTTAACGACCTATTCTCATACCTACCAAATATACAAAAAAAATTTCTTTAAAATCGATTCAGCCGTTTCGGAGCAGTTCAAACACTAACACCGTGACACGATATTTTTATATATTAGATATCGTTTATAGCGAAGAAGACTTATATATTTTTGGGAAAAGATTTGTTTTTATTGAAAAAAATACTTCGCATAGTGAATTTTTTATCAAAATATTAGAAAATTTTTTCATTTTTAATAAATTTTTCTCTATAAATGAGAATTTTTTTTGTAGGAGAAACATACACTCAGGGAAAAAATGCTGTTTTATCAAACAAATCATGGGTTGAAATAACAGATTTCACTGTTAAATACCATCCAACAAATGAAACTTTCAAATCAACAGTCGGTTGACTGTTGGTCTATGGAACACGAAACCCGTATAAAAACTTTTTTATTGAAATTTGATCGCTGGTTTGAAAGTTCATGTATGGTCGAGTGTGCGTCTAGTACTCGAGTGTCCACGGTTCAAATCCGGCAGGTCAATAAAAATTTTTTTTATTTGAAATATTTTTTTTTAAATAAAAAATGAAATTTGCATTTTATTTTGAAGGTGTTTTGAAGGTGTTTTTTGACCAAACAATTAATGAAACAGAATTATTATTATTTCAATTATTAAATTACAATTTTTTTTTTTTTATTTAAAATATTTTTTTTTTAAATAAAAAATGAAATTTGCAATTTTTTTTTTTTGCAAGATTGTAAGCATTTTATTTTGAAGGTGTTTTTTGACCAAACAATTAATGAAACAGAATTATTATTATTTTAATTATTAAATTACAATTTTTGATACTTACACAGCTAGGGTTCAAACCCACGCCTCCCGCATGAAAGTCTAGTGCACATCCACTGAGCTACTGGCAACGATATTATAAATATAGGAAAACACATATAAAAACTATTGCTTATAAAAAATTGACAATTCAATATAAGCACAAAAATATTTCAACAGATGATTTTAACAGCACAAAAATACTTTGAAACGTTCATTCAACAAAGAAAATTGTTTACTTAAACGGAAATCATTCAATCGAACTGTGTTTTGAAATAACAGTGGCCGACTGTTAATATAACAGTTGATATTTTTCTGAGTGTACTTATCATTATTATTTTTCAAGAAATATTTTTTCGAAAATGTGAGAATTTATTCTAATTGAAAAATGATTCGTAAAAGAGAAATTGCTACTATCGAAAATAGAGAAATTTTTTAGCGCAGAAAGATAAGTATCTTTTTCTGAATTTTACTTTACTGCTTCATTTACGCACGTGTTGTGAAATGACGTCACAAAAAAAAAATTTTTTTTTTTATTTTATTTATTAAATTTTAATACTATTTAGTATTAATACAAATAAAAACACATTTTCTCAAATATCTCAACCGTTCTTGCATAATCCTTACTTTGAAACACTCCTAAAATTTCAACAAAATTCGGTAAATCTCCCTTAATTTAAAACCTATTTTAAATATTACTAAGATATAAGCTTTTAAAACACCCTAAATATATTACCGTATAATACTACCGTATAACTTAATAGTAGTACTATAATAGTCGAGTAGTTTTTTAATATGTCTTCTGCCAGAATCCGTTGATTCGTTAAGTCTGGAAAAATTTACAAAATTTTAAAATTGCTGCACTGTGTATTGACGCAGAATTGACTTCGATTTATATAAAGTGGAGAATATCGTCATGGTGATGATAATCTTAACTCCATTAGAGTAAGAGAGAATTTGGTAGTGGAGATAAGCCTTTATTTAGTATAAAGTTATGTATTCTCTTTTATTATTTGGGTTACCAGTTATACAAATATCGGTTTTTTTTTTAAATTGAGGCAATTGAGTCAATAAACACTACCAGATAGAAACTATTTCATTGAGTTGATTCGGTTTTGGTGAATATTTTTTTTTTTTCTAAACTGCTTTTAGCAAAACAATTACAAACGTAATAAACACAGCATAACTAGTCTCCGTTTAAGGAAAAATAAAAAAAAATATAAAATTAAAAAACTCTACAGATTGCTCTACAACAAACTACAACAAATTGGCTTAAATAATCAACATTATCGACACTTGTGTCGTGCATCAGTTTCTGCTGCTTCTTCAACTAACTACAGCGTTTTTTGCTGTTATTAAAGCTTAGCTGCTGCAGTTCTCAATATTTTACTACCTCACGCTGACCTCGACTTCAACAACTTTGGCTGTCAAGCTGATAGCCCAGTCGCCCAACGCCCAACGCTTAACGCCCACCGCCCAGTGTCAATATGATAAGCATTAAATATTTAAGAGAAGCCCAGTTGAAGGGCTTCGAGCGCTACAAGGTAAGTTGATGCAATTCTTGTTTTAGTTTTTGTTGTTGTTGTTGTTGTTTTCGTTGTTGTTATAACGTTCTAGTTGAGCATAAATAAAATTTTATTTTCTACTTTTTAATTTAATAATGAATTATATTGCTTTCAATTCATGAGGGGCTTCCTGAACATAGCAGCGTGCGTGGTGTTTATATGTGTGTGTATGTGTCATAATGACAAGGCAAGCCGGTAGGCAGTTGTTGTTGTTGTTGTTGTTGTTGTCATTGCTTAACATCTAATTTAATTAATTTAGCATGCAATGTTATAAAACTATTTTTAAACTGTGACTTGAGGAAGAGCTGTTTAAATTCAACTTTTGCCAGCATGTCATTACAAAGGTCATGAGTGAAACAATGCTTATGAACGCTAACTAAAATTTTCTAACTATTTCTAGTTAATATAAATTTTTCAGCTATATTGTATTTTATTCTAGTTGCTAACCAAATAAATAAAGTTTTATAACAACAGCTAAAAACTAGATCCACTCCCTCGTCAACTATTTATGAAGCACTCAGTTGTAAGAATTAAATTGTCACAAAGCTATGTTATGCTAAATGTAAACAAGCCAATTAATACTATAAACAAATATTGTTTTTTTTTTCGAGTTTAATCACGCCACTTGTTGAGCGTGCTCTTTATAAATGTGCGTACAAGCGCGATGTTATGCATTAAATAACAAATAAAATAAATAAAACCATTAAAAAAAAGCTAATTAAAAAATATTAAAATAAATACATTTATTTTAATGGGAGCGTGAAAATGTAAAAATAATGAAAATAAATCTAATAAAAACAACCGTTAATCTAAAACAAACGCTGACATCAATGAAAACAAAAACAAATAAATAAAAAATAATAAAAAATTGTGCACAAAATATTAATAAAAACATTAAGTGCATCAAAGAGACCCAATAGGCAATTAAACCAGCGCTCTTCATTCAAAGGCCTGCATTGACTGCTACTTTTGGAGACTAAACACATCCGTTCCTCGCTGCTCTTATGAGCACTTCTTGAAGGCCTTCCTTTTCTGCACAAAAGGCTGCACAACAAATTTGTTTTCCCTACAAAGACTGATTTTTCATATACTTCAGGGCAACTTTTTCGTTAAAAGTTAGAATATATATCAGTTTAAAAATATGACGCAATAATGGCCCTTCTTACTGCTATATCAAAGATTATAGATTGAAATTAATCTAACTTAAAAAAACAGAGGACAGAAGATAAAATCATAGAATATATTTATAAATAGAAAAAGGTGTAAAAGAAAAAAATATTTTTTCAACACTTTTTGTTTACTCCTACTTTTAGCCATTCTAAAGAAGTGCTTCTATCAGGCCTCTTTTGAGCTATCGGAGCGGAAGGCCTGCGAAATTTTCCCACTTCATATAAAAAAGAAAGTGTAATTGTATATGAGTGCGGCAGTACTACAAAATCCACAGGAAGGCCTGCTAGCAGCGATGTCATTGTCTACTGGGGATGTAGTATAGAAACAATACTAATGCAATGAATACACGTGAAATACACGCACACATCAACACTCAAAAACTAACACTTCAGAACAAACTCACAATCAGCCACCCCAACTTGGCAAGTTAAAATATTTCAATGAAACTAGTTCACAGCCACTTACAAAGTAAAAAGCTTTCGTTACTCAAGTCCACTCCAAAGTGCTGATAACGCACACACACACAGCTCATCATCCCCGATTATCTCTCACTCT
Source organism: Tetanocera ferruginea (assembly GCA_958299015.1). NCBI lineage: Eukaryota > Metazoa > Arthropoda > Insecta > Diptera > Sciomyzidae > Tetanocera > Tetanocera ferruginea. The sequence continues at coordinate 163,400,884 of OY282641.1, forward strand.
CTTCTAGCACTTCAATGCTGTTAAGTCTTTGTTGCCATTCTATTGCCATTCATTGCTATCATTTAGAAAAATAATAAAAATTATTAAATATGAAATGTCATTGACCACTTTAAAAAAAAAAACTCACAAGAGAGGAAACTTTATTTGTATTGTTGCAGCTTTATTGTAAGCTGGTAGTGGTAGTTAAACAGTATTATTATAAGGGATAATTTGTGAAATCAAGTTTCTCATCGTTTTCTTATCACTTTAACATTATTTAGTTTTCGATTTATCTAAACTTCCTTGATAATTCCACAAGTTGTTATATTTATGTATCTGATCCTTAATGCACATATGACTTAAGCGACTTTATCTTAAATCTGCGAAACCTACAACGCCTATTACCCATTCAATGTCATCTTTACGAGCTTCGGGTAACATATTCGTGTTTTTGCTTACATCTACCTTACAAAGTAAGTGACCATTGTAATAGGTTAACTGCTAACGATGCAGAAGAAGGAAGATAACCAATTTCATCCAACAATTACTTTTTGTCACTTAATTCTAAGATTTTTATTATGAGAGATTTTTCTTTTGCGGTAGCATTTCAATTAAATAGTTCAAAATAAATTCGAAATGAGTAGACAGTCTTGGTACTTGACTGGTAGCCACCACAGATGTCTCGGGTTCAAATGTCAGGTCTTACCAATTTACCTTTTCCATTTATTTCATCTGACTCCAATATCTTACTCTTGAAGATAGTCAGTGGGTTTCATTGAAGTTATATTGAAATCTAACCATGTGATAGCAGCCCACGTTATATCAAATATCTGATCTTACACTCAACTTTATCAAGTTCGTGATATAGTTTATCCATTGGAGTTGATTGTTTTGAGATTGTTATAATCCTTTTTCCAAAAGTATTTTCATAAAATAAGATACGCTTAAAATTGTTGTTCCCAACATCTTCAACATTCATACTTTGAACTAAAAGTATACAAAGATTGTTCAAGATTCCATCTGACACCTCCTTATTGTAGTTAGTTGTTGTGCTAGAATATAATAAACAGAATATACAGAAGTCTTCGCCAACTTTTTAAAGAAAACCTTTGGTGACTAGCTTTGCTTCGTATTTTGATTTCAATGGCTTGACTCAAACAGGTCATGGTACCCTAACTTTTTTCCACCCCATAGCTTAGTTTTGAGCATAGAATTAACCCAACCAGCAAAATGAGTACACGGTTAAAAATTTTGGACTAGGTTTTAATCCAAACTTTGGTTTAAAGGTATTTTTAATCCAAAAAGTACTATTTTGTATTCCATACTTTAGTTTAATTTGGCTTTAATTCAAAAAAGTTCAAGTTTAAGACTATTTTCGGACTACAAATTTACATTCAGGTAGTATTTTCAGGAAAAATTATTTATGTTATCTAAGATTGAAAACTACTACTACTACGAAATTTACGCTAAATATAATTGTTAATGTTGTTAAAGCATCCGAAGTTTATTTTTAGTTCAATGAAACAAATTGTTTTTTAAAATCTGAACCAAAATATTATTATGTTCATTATTACATTAAGCAGTGTTTTCTAATACATAGTAAGGGTATTCATACAAAGCGGCAAGCTTGTATTTTGGGCAATTAGTTATTTTTATCAGTCGATTGTGCATTTGGAGAGATATGACAGCTGTTAACTTGTTTACAGTCAACTTTCAGCATGCATACAAACAGCTGATTACTGGTTTGTGCAAACGGTTCTCCATACATTTCATTTATAAGGCTGATAAATTTATATCATTTTTAAGGGAATTGCCCATTTGCATGAATACCCTTAATGTTTATATGGTGAAGTTCATGGCAATATAAGACTATGTTCACACTAAGGCTTTAAAGCAGCTTTTCAGAAACAGGTGTTCACACTGGGAAAGATGCTTTTCATTTGACATATAGTCATATGTTTCTTATTACTGCATTCTCTTGCGATTGTTGCATGTAGCTGAATGCCTGGCCACTTCCGCATTTATATGCGTATTCTTCAAAAAAAGTGATTAGTTTTTTCCTCCTACAGCACTGAATATATTGCCTCAGGCAATATGTAAATAAAAACAGACAAACGAAACGTTTGTGGATTAAAAAGTAATTCTTTTCGGATTACAATATTTTAAACTTTTTTTGGATTAAAATCTAATCCTTTTTGGATTATATTTTATACTTTCTGTGGATTAAAAATTATTCTTTTTTGGATTAAAAAATTTAAAACTTTTTGCGGATTTAAAATAAATCCTTTTTGGATTGGAAAATTTAAAACTTTTCATTGGATTAAAAAGTAATCTTTTTTTGGTCGTGTCCTATATGTAATCCACAAAAGATTAAAATTTAGCCCAAGATTTTTAACCGTGTAGAAATTTGCGTATGAGTTCCCTTTAAAGCTGTTTTAAGCGGCAAAATAAGTTCCATGGCACTTCGAAGCTGCTTTATGGAAGCCGTTGTAGAACTCGACACACCTAAAGCTGCTTAAAGGTACGTTGTGGAACTTGCCACACCTAAAGCTGCATTTTGGTGTCAATTTCAGGCAATAGATCTTGGAGTTCCAAAAGTAACAAGTTATACTTCTGTGCAGGTTTAAGATAATTAAGTTCAAAAGGAGTTCTGAAGTGCCGCTTGTGCGTCTTCTTTACATTTATTTTGAACTTAAAGCTGCTTAATGGTTCGATTGAACCTAATTTTGCACCTTAACGCTGCTTATGGGTACCTACGACAGAATTAGCTGTATAAATGAAAAATCTTCTTTTCGATATAAAGCTACATGGCAGAATGGCTAAGGCGTCGGACTTCAAATCGGCGAGACACGGGATTGAACCCTGGTAAAGGCAACATTTTAATAAAAAAGTTTTTTCACTGCGAATCAGATGGTACAAGTTGAGAACAAAAGCGGTAATGGTAGAAAAAGAAGATAATAAAAAAATATAAAAAATTAAAATCAGAAAAAAATAAGGAATATATTTTTTTTTAAAAAAGCTTTGCCTATTCGAATTTGGACGATTATTTTAGATCTTTGAAAATTTTCGAAGTTCGATTAGAAAGCTGCTTAGCAATCTATGCAACGTACTAATTGATACCTGAAAGAACGAAAAATTTCTTAAATTTTGGGCTGCTTACACTGCAAAGCAGCTTAGAGAATTCGCTGTATAAGCCAAATTTAGAGCGTTTCTTGCCGGTTGGGAAGGTACAGTGTGTAAAAAATTAAAAAAAATTTTTTGTTTTGTTTTTAGAATCTGGTTCCTTAAGGTTTTAAGAATGTGTTTATGAAATTTAAGAAAAAAATATCATATAAAAAAAAGATATAACATGCATTATATTCATATGTCGCGCATTTATCGCATACTTGTATCGCCTGGGGTCGAAATTCTATCAATTTATTGATTGCCTCTTTATAATTATATGCGAGATGGTTCAAATAAGTTCGTGGCTATAACTGGAGGTATGAATGGAGGTATGAAGCTGATTTCTGAAAAAAAAATTTTTTTTATTATTATTTGTGTCAAAAACTGAAAAACAACATTTTAAAAAAATTTAATTTTGTCAAAGAAATCATAGGGCCTTAATTTTTTCATGGCACGGAAAGTTTATTAATTTAGTGTCAAGACAAAATAAATTCACTTAAAATTTGGTATAAACTTTGAAAGAAAATCAAAAATGTAATTTTGAGTTTTTGTTTTTTTACAATAAAAATCATTTTCACCCCATATTTTAAGAATAAATCAAATTTTGTGGTCTCTTTTTAAAAGGAATAATTTAAATATAAACAAACAAAAAACGGTATTATTTTCAAAAGTTTTTTTTAAGTTAGCTAATGAGACTTAAACACAAAAAAGAAATAAATGAAATCTATTTACAGATGGCGGAGATATTGGCTTCCCAATTTAGAACATTCAATTTAAGACAATTTTTTTCTCTCTCTTGGCATTTGTTTGAAACACATGCTAAATAACTGACAACAATATTAAGAAAATTCATTAAAAATACTTTTGGGTAGAACTTTGATGTAATGTTTATCACATTTGAAAGAAAATTTAACAAACTTTTAGAAAAAGTTAGAAAAATTTAAAAACCGTTAAAATTCAATCAAGATATTCACATGTAAAGTCAAATTTTTAAATTCAAAACACATGTTTTTACAAATTTTTCAATTGACGAATGGATAAAACTACATTTTTTTAAGAAATATTTACTTTTAAAAAAAATTCAAATTCGACCAACTCCAGAACTCTCCTCCTACCAAATTTCATATTAATCAAAGAGCAGATTTTCTCTCAACAATTTGATTTCTCTCTTAGAAGGTTGTGAACCCCCTCTATCAGATATATCATTTATATATACATTCTGCACATCTGGGCAACATAACCTTTCGAATGATATAAGTTTCATTTATTTTGAGTTTTAATTAATACCAAAAAAGCGTACGACAAACTTTAATGTTCACGTGGTAGTATATAAGATATTATCGTTCATAGAAGAAAATCTAATCGCGTTTTTCTCGAAACAAGTTTTTTCGAATTGGTTTCTAAGATATCTCAAGTTCTGCTTGATCGATTTCGATGAATCTTAATTTATTGTGATCTTCGTAGACTCTGTTAAGCACTCCACCTATAAAAAGCCGAAAAACTTTTTAATTTTGTTTTTTTACGGCTAAGAATTTCTGCCAAAAAGAGGGGTTTTTTTTAAATTTGCTTTTCAACGCATGCCATTTTTTTGTTTTTTTTTTTTATTTGCGTAGGTAGAGTACTCAACTACAACCCTTTACTGAAGAATGCAGTTTGATTTTTTACTTTTCGATGCCTTGGAAATGCTGGAGATGAGAAACCAACTTACAACCTTTTTTGAAACACTCCAACTTCAACGACCTCTAGAAAAGAAACAACAAATAAAAAAACGAAAAAAACATTTTTTTTTATCTTCAACTTTAACTGTACCTACATAATGTATATAAATTTGAATTAAATAATTTTATAATACAAAATGTAGAAAAAAACTAATAAAAAAGCTATTGTTTTAATAGCTTTACACTATAATAGTGCCTTAAGTCCGTCCTAAACAGCCTGAATTTATATTATCTGTACCCATCAGCCCGCAGCGGTGATGAGCTCAACTGGTAGTAGCTTGTAACGAGGTCTGACCAAGGATTTAAAAACTGGTACCACGGGAAGTCAGCGGTTTCTGACTGTTGCCAGGCTGAAGTGTTGGGTTGGACCTTCGGGTAATTTCGTGGTGCACCCATATCGTACTTTACAGTGCGAAAGTGGTATTAGCCAAGAATCTATCCAAGCTAAGGTTACGAAAAGTCACCACAACATTAATTAATCAGGTAACAAGTTAATTTGTTACCTTTGAATCTTCAAAGAAGTTTTGTTTAATGAAATTTTTCGGTTCCATGCTACGGAGCACCATAGAATTAAGCCTATAGTGCAAAACTTTGGATTTAATATCTGCTTATCTGATGCACTTTCTACTTCACTGTAATTTTGAGGGTCAGAGTATCCTGAAAGATAATGATTAAGCCTGTTTTCTTTTGCTTAGACGCACAATGCATAATAGGTATTCGACGCCATGGGGATGACCCAAAAGGTAGGATATTGGGTGCCGTAGGAATTGAAGGCAAGAGACGTCGAACGCCGTTTTCTCACTTATGACAGCTGCTGCAACGACAAAAATAAAGCGATTTTTGCGTCGAATTGTGACTGATGATGACAAATTGATTCATTATGGTATCCCCAAGTGACAAAAATCATACGGGCCACCTGGCTATACGCCCAAAATCGACGCCAGAGCTCAATATGTGGCAAGTTCATGCTCTGTATTTAGAAGAACCAATTGGGCGTGGTGTATTATGAGCTGCTACAACCGAGTGAAACTATCACAGCGCAGCTCTACTGAACTTAACTGGTGCGTTCGAGCCGAGCATTGAAGCAAAAAAGGCCAGACGAAGAGAAAAGATATGACGATGTAATTTTGCAACATGACAACGCTTGGCCACATGCTGCGCACCCGGTCAAAACATACCTCAAAACACTGAAATTGGAGGTACTATTCCACGCATGCCCTTGAGAATCAACACTTTTGCTTTTTTGAAGATCTCAAAAATTGGATCGGGATGGTATTACCAATCCACATTAATTAATCGCAAGTAGCTTGCAAAATCACAGATTACTTGGAAAGGGCTAGGAATAAAGAATTTTAAGACGAAATATTCTGTTTTAAGATGAATCCAGGTATTGTGTGAAGTTTGGGTTCAGCGATAACTTTCAAAGGCGGAACAGCGATACTTCTCAAAATACACTTCACATAGTTACGGGATATTAATAGGCACCTTAAACGAGCACCTTTTAAGAAAGCCTGGCATGCAAGTTCTTGTCTATATGTTGTCACGTAAAGGCCCAACCAAGTTATGCGTAAGCATACAAAAGCTAGAGAGCAAAAGAACGTACTTGCTCAGCAATATATTGCGTCGCCCAAGTTGTGCGTTAGCAATTTTTCGTTCAGTTTCTCAATTTTCGTTTACTTTTCAAAACTTCAGTGTGAGCGCTCGACACCGTATATTGCTAAGCAGAAAAGGGTTGCAACCTGTTTAATAAATAATTTAAATTTTGATTTTAAACACTTACGTATCGAAATTTTATTAAAAGTCAGTAACAAATGTATGTTTTAGACAGGATTTATTTATTAAGCAGGGTTTGTATTGAAATTGACCCCTGTTTTCAATCATAACTTCATTTTCAAGCATGGATAAATTTACCAACTTAAAAAAAATATTTTTTTTATGATTTTAGTTGGCAATCTTTTTCGACAAAAACATTTATTTTTTAGTTGTCATTTCATTCGAATCGATTTATATTGAAATTTTTTTTCATGCTTACTTCGTTTTTAATTAATTTTGGAAAAGTGTGTTTTTGAACTTTTGTATACTTTTCGTTCACTTCTCTCTGAAACTTTTTTATGCTTACGCATAACTTGTTTGAGCCTTAAGTCTTGAAAAAATTTGTTCCGAATAGTCTTCTAAACAACTCGACGGATTTTTATAAAACCTATATCAAACGATTCCTTAAATTACTGCGTTGAAAATAGGCTATATAAATTTTACCACGTCCACTTTTATAGCACACAAATCAATACAAATGCCATATTTCAGACGGTTTTGGCCATATTAGACAAGAATTTGGTATCTAAGAATGTTGACTGTTGGCAACTGTACGAAAAGTGGATTGCCACACACCCTTAATCGCCCACAAATCAATAAAAATGCTATATTTCAAACGGTTTCAGTCGTATATGACTTAAATTTGTAATTTAGTTTGTATGTTTACTCTCGGAAACTTTACTAAGTTGAAAAACTGTTACGCAAAATAAAAATGCCTTTCAAGTTTATTGCAAAATATTATCTTTTATGTTGTTCCTAAGATAAAGTTGGTATTTTCAATATAAGCTGTAGAAAATTTAAATATGCGGTGGGATTCTGAGCGGAGCTTGGTCGCCCAAGTACTGAATTATTAAACTTAAAGAACATAGGCTTTGATAAATTATTATTTCAAGCAAGAAGAATATAAATTAAACCTTCTTTGTTATTAATTTAATTCAACTCAAATTAACTGTATCCGAAAAAGGTCGGGTACTCTGCTAGTATATTATAAATTCCTTTAACAATTATTTAAAATATTCAACATTTCAACATATTTGTAATTGAAAAAAATTCATTATTCTCGCATAGAAAAAAAAAATGTCAAGTCATCTCTATTAACTTTACAAAAAATGTAAAAAAGTAATAAATATGCAAATAATAATTACCTGTGACTCAAAAAACTTTTAATTTAAAAACAGAAAATTAATTTAAAAAAAAACTAGATATAAAAATATGTTTTTTAAGGCCTTTTGATATATTAGACATTTTAACGGCTAATTGAAATTTTTATATGATGATATTTTTTCAGCTAATGAAAAAACATAAAATTCTAATTATACATTGCAAAGTTTAAACAACTATTTTCTCTTTGTATTAAATGGTTATAAAAACTATTTTCTACTGTTAAAACATATAATACTATAACAGAGCAAATTATTTGAATTTGACAGCAAACAAAATAATGAAAAATAATTTTTCATAAATAATAATAAAACTATGAAAATAAATTCACTTTGACTATTAACTTTCAATTAATTAAGTTGGCAAAATAATTGAGTAATGCATAAAAATATAAGCCTCACAATAATAACAAAAAAAAAAAAAAAAAAACTAAAATAAAAATAAACTCACTGGCTATTCGTGAAAATATGGCTGCTTTTGTTTTAAATATGAACACGTGCTCAAATATTAAAAACATATAAATTACAAAAAGTGGCGAGAAAATCAGTTATTGATGTATTTATGGGTGTATGAAATACATGCATACACTGAGCTAAAAAACAACGTAAAATCAAAGAAAACCACTTCGATTCAAATATTTTTCGGAACAATTTGGCACCAAACAGGAAAATGTTCAATTCGAAGTGTTTCCACTTCGAAAAACACAAATCTAGTTTGATGTTATTTCCACTTTAAACTAAAGTTTAAGCACCTCGAAATGAAAAGTATTCCACTTCAATTTAACGTGGATTTAGAATTAATTCAAAGAGGAAACTAATTCAATTGAAGTACTTACATATTCATTTTAAATGCTCTACAGCTTTGATTCCAAATCGTCATATTAATGAATCAAAGTGAAAATCACTTTGAATCAAATCCTCAGCATGTTTGATATCATGTGGATACACACAAATAAGTAAAACAATAATATTTTTTTTTTCAGAAATTTTCTTTTATTGACAAATATGAAAACATTTGGTAAATTAATTAAACTAATTAATTGTTTGGCAATACTAAAATAAATAAATATAAATAAGTATTATATTTATAGATTGTATGGTGTCGAGATCCAAACAATAATTTTTTTACCTTGAATATTATTAATATGTCGCGACATGTCGCCTTGTTTCCTCCATAAAAATAACTTCTCTCTGAATTCAGCCCAGAGTCCAATGTTATCAATTACTTCTTACTTCTTTTATATCGTCTTTGTTTGCACTGTCTCTGTTTTACACGTAAACTTAAGCAGGATTTACTTTTTAACCTCCACACTTTATTTCAGAAACTCAAAATTATTTTGATATTTTATTTTGAAACATGAAAGTATGTAGCTTCGAAGTGTCTTCCACTTAAAGACAAATATTTTTTGCTTCGTTTTCACTTTTGACGACTTCAAATCTAAACAATATAATTTTTCAACATACTTTCGAAGTGGATATACTTCATTGAAAATAAGAGTAAAGTGTATCATCATTATTTTGAAGTTTTTCTACTTCTTATTGAATATAATAATGTTTTCATATTTGATTTGAAGGTTTTCATGGTGATTTTAAAGTTGATTTTTTAAAAATGGAACAACGTAAAATTGATACGATATTATTTAATTTTAAGTTGTGATTTTTCCCTGAGTGTACTTACATGCATATGTGCACTATTTTTCTCTCACACACACACTCGACACTCGATGTACTGTACGAATGCAAACAAGTGCGAATAAAAAATAAAAAACAAAAAACAAAGCCAAAAAACAGTTGCTCATAAATTTTTCAATTAATAATGATATTAAAAATGGCGCTAAAGCAACAACAACAGCAGCAACAACATAATTGATATACTTTTTCGTTTGTTATTCATGTAGAAAAAATGCATAATTTGCAAAAAGTAATAAAAAAAAAATTAAATTTATTTTTAGTTTATTTGTGCAATTTAAAAGAACTTGAACAATTTTTTCTTTGCATATTTTATGGCGCCATTTCACTCGATTATGCATTGCAATGCTTTTTTATGTACTCGAGTGAGTTATTATTGAGTGTTGCAGTTGTTGTTGTGGTTGTTGTAGTTTGTATTGGGTTTTTGACTGTCAGATATAAATTATTTATTTACATTTAGTTGTTGTTGTTATGGTTGTTGTTATATGTATGTTACATTTTTACTCAATCACACAATAATTTATTAATATTTAATAATTGCTGCTCTTGGTTTTAGTCAGTTTTTAAATCATTTTTTGCAATCGTGGTTATTAAATAATAATTTAATTTAAGGTATTGATTTAAGCGATGTATATCATTTATTCGCCAGAATAATGTCAAGAATGTTGATGGATTAAAACGTTCTAGACAATAATTAAATATTTTCATAAAATACAACAATTTTCATTCAACCATTTAATTATTTTGGTAATGAAATATAAAACATAAAAAAAATGATAATTACAATTTATTCAACACAGTTGAGGCTTGACCAAATTAAGCGTAAGCAAAAAAAAAAAAAAAAACAAAAATCAGAAAACCTTAAAGTCATTTTGAACTAAAAATGCTTGCTATAAAAAATATAAATAGATTTGTAGAAAAGATATCTTTTGGGAAAAAGTGCTTTCATTTGATCACATACTTCCGTGAGATTTAAAAGCTTTAAAAGTTTTAAATAAGTATTGCACTTTAAACAGAATCTCTCTCTTTACTCAAGCCATAAGCAAAATATTATCAACATCGCGCAAAAACAAATTATTTTGTTATAGAAAGCTCTGTTCAACTCATACAACAATAAACTGCAACTCTGTAGTTTTGTCGAAAGCACACAAAACCTGCAGCTGCCAAAAATTTAAATTTCAAATTCAAAAATTGAAACAGTTGCTGTTTTATAAGCCCCTAAAAGTATGTTTCAATTAGTTGCTGCAACAAAACCCACCGAAACAAAAGCAATTATTACGAGCACCTCATTAAATAATTTATATGCGTTTCAACAATTTCATAAAAAAAAAACAACAACAAAAAAAAATGCCGAATTCTATTTCTTTAATTAAATTTTTTTTCTACTTTTTTCATGCCTCATCCACAGTACAATAGCATAGACACCAGCTTCCTGAGTGTCTACATCATGCATCCTTTTTGGAACCGTTGTGTGCAGGTGAGTGACACTGTATCTGTCTAGGCTAGGAAAGGGGTTTGCGCCCTGGCTAACTGCATATTAAAACTTATATTTATGAGTTAATTTTTTTTTCTCTTGCTTGCATTTAAATCGTTTAATTTTTTGTTGCAATAAAAAAAAACAAAAAAAAAAAAATATATTATTGCATAGCATGCGGCGCTATGCATTCGTTTAATTTTTGCGCTGCCAATTCTATTGTTTTGCTTTTATATTTATATTGCATTATTTTATTTTTTTTTTTGTAATTTGCTTGCAGTTTTTTCCCACATGGCTGGCTCCGAATCTCATAACCTTCACCGGCTTCCTCATGACGGTGTTCAATTTTATTTTAATTGCTTATTATGACTGGGATTTTACGGCGGCAAATAATCCGGAGAACACGGTGCCGCGTTGGGTCTGGTCCGTGGCAGCTATAAATATTTTACTCTACTACAATTTAGGTGAGTGGAGTGCCGCTGTATGTGTGCCTCTGGCAGTGGGCGAGTGTGTGTATGCGTGTGTGTGTGTGTACGATGCCAAAAATAAAGCCTTATTTTTTCGCGCCATTTTTAATATTTATTTTTTATGTCTTTTTCGCTTCACCAGATGGCATGGATGGCAAACAAGCGCGTCGCACAGGCACCAGCGGCCCTTTGGGCGAGCTATTCGACCACGGCCTGGACTCGTACTCTGCAGTGCTTATACCTATCTATATGTTTTCGCTATTCGGTACCGATGACCTGCCGCCAATTCACATGTTCTTCGTCATTTGGAACGTTTTCCTGAATTTCTATTTGACTCATGTGGAAAAGTACAACACCGGCGTCATGTTCCTGCCTTGGGCCTATGATTTTACAATGTGGGTAAGTGTCAGTGAGTGAGTAAGTGAGTGAGTGAGTGAGTCGGTATGTTACATGGAGAAGTACAGTTTTAGCGCGCCTTAATGTATGCAATTAAAATGGTTGTGTACTGAATTGCGCGCTGTCATTTGCACAGCCATGGTTGTTGGTGTGATGGCTGTTGTTGTTGTTGTTGTCCTTGATGTTGTCGATTTTGTAAATGAACATAATTATTATTGGCATAAAGTGCATAATTCTTCAGTTGACTTGGCTGCACTTTTTGTGAGAATTTTGTGAATTGTAAGTGAGCAGCGGAAATGGCTAAATGCCATAGTTTAAGTGCTTAACAGTGTTGGGCAGCGTCTGTTTATCGCTTAGACTTTTTAAGTTATGGCTAGAAAAATTTAAACACAAAGAATTTCAAGCAATTTCATCTGGAAAACTTGTAGTATTTTTGAGCTTTGACCTCGAATGCTTGAATTTTAAATGTACAAAAAAGCTTTTGCAAATGTTAAAAATATATTAAATTTTTTGTTTTGCGTCGGAATATAAAGGGCATTTTTATTAAGAAGACATTTTCTGTTTTTAATAGAGTTTTAGATAAACGTTGTTTATTTTTTTTAAAAAATTGGTTTTTTCACTCTTCACGGAGAGATAAAAATGGGTTAAAATCAAGCTCAAAGCGTTCGTAAATGATATTAGCTCATTAGAGCTGTGGTGACCGTGGCATGCAGGTAAAGTGTGTGGCCTGGCATGCTCGGAGCCCGGGTTCGATCCCCAGCCGCGGCGAAAAGTTTTTTTCAATAAAAAATTTTTCTGATCGGTCACCACCTCTCTGTAGACAATGGCAAACCTCAGAGAGTAAATAATGCCATGTAAAGCTTCTTGAGAACATGAACTTAAGCCGTTCGGAGTCGGCATAAAACATGTAGGTTCAGTTCTCGGTCAATTGTGTGCAAACATTTAATAACACACACAACACAATTGATCATTAGTAGCTCGGTCAAAGTCCTTTCAAGGGCTGAAATGGCCAATTTGTTTTTTTTTTTTTTTTCATTAGAGCTCAAAACAAGCTTTTCACTTTCGCAGCAGTTTATGCCAGAAATTGGGCTTGAAAATTTATTTGATAAACACGTAAATTTGTGCTTAATAAGTGTCATCTTGGGCTTGATCATAAAAATAAATTTTTGTTGTTGTTGTTTTTACTCATCAAAAAAATTAGCAACCCAATGACATAATTATCAGTTGGTTTTTCTCGCTGGTATACAAGTGCAGAACATAAATTAAAAAATTATATTTTCCTGTCCGATTTGGATCAATTATCTGATTTGGATAATGAAAATATAATTTTGAATTTGTGTCTGGTCATCGTTTTTTTCGGTTTCTTTGATGTCTGAGCCCCTTACATTTGTCAGTTTTTACCTTGTATTATTAAAATTCATAAAATGTCACATCCAAAAATTTCTTAGATTAGACATATGAGAGCATGTTAACTTGTTTTATACCTAATTCATAAATGACATGCATTGGACACAAATGAGCATGTTTTTTTATAATCAATATCAAAATGTCATAAATTGGGCCCAAGTGAGTATATTAGTTTTTTGATGAACAATCAAAAAATCACATACATTATGCACAAATGAGCGTGTTAATTTTTTTGATAAACGATTGCATTATGGTTTGATATCAAGAATATTATGGCTAAGCTCAGAATTACTCCCAAAATAAATTGATTTGGGATTGTTTTCAGCTCAAAATATTGTCATAATTTGATTAATATTGCCACGATTTGATGAATTTTGTCACAACAATATAAAAAGAAATGAAATCCAAAATTATCAACTCTGAAAACTTTTTGGCAAAAAATAACTCATGGGTTTTAGGACAATCAACACATTCAGGGAAAAAACGCTGTTATATCAAACAAGTCATTGGTTGAAATAATAGATTTCACTGTTAAATACCGTCCAACAAATGAAACTTTAAAATCAATAGCCGCTTGACTGTTGGTCTGTAGAGCATGGTTTACGTTCAAGTATAAGTCTTAGTCTTATTGAAATTTTATCACTGTTTTGGAAGATCAAGTTTAGCCGACTGTGCTGACGTTTGCGTGTAGTGCTCGACGGATCTAGGTTCAATCACTGAAAAGGCCAACAAAGATTTTTTTATTTAAAATATTTTGTTTTTAAATAAAAAATGAAATGCACAAATTTGTTTCAATATTGTAAGCAAACTTTATTTGAAGATTATTTTTGATTAAGCAGTTAATGAAACAGAATTAGAATTTCAATTATTAAATTAAAACTGTTGATACTTACACATCCAGGATACGAACCCACGTCCTCCGCACGACAGTTTAGAACACTTCCACTGAGCTATTCGTAACGATAAGATTTATATATATATATATAACAAAACACATTTAAGAAGATAGACACTATAGCTTAGAGAAAATAGACAAGACTTAGACTAGTTGTTTTATTTTTAATTAATTTTATTTTAACAAAACAAAAATAATTTGATACCTTCATTCAACAAAGATAATTGTTGAAGATAACTTGAAGATAACTTGAAGATAACTAAAGCGCAAATCATTTAATCTAACAGTGTTTTGATATAACAGCAGCTCTTAAAAGCTCCAAATCATAATTTATTACACAGGACACGTGATGCATGGAATCACTAACAAATGTACAAGCCATGTCGTCCGCAACGCTATAACACTACTCAAGAAAAGAAGGCTAAAGATGGAATTTATAAAAACAAGGAACAGAATGGGACCAAGCACAGAGCCCTGGGGGACACCTATATCAATCGACAAAAAAGACTGAAACCAATTGGAGACAGAACCTCTAAACCCACATTTATATAATTTTGCAAGTAATATTTTATGATCTACTGTTTCAAAAGCTTAGGTAATGTCCACAAAAATCACTGCACAAACTTTTTTATTATTCAATCCACTATAAATATTATTACAAAAATTCTCAATTCTCAATTCAGAAATCAAACTGTGATTAATTAAAAAAGTTACTTTTCGAGAGAAATTTTATCATTCCGACTTTGACAGCATTTTCAAAATTTTGGCGAAAACGATAAGTAATGTAATATGTCCATAAATTTTTAAATCCGTTTTATCTCCCTTCTTGAATAGAGGCTTTTTAAAATCATCAGGGCAGATACCAAGCTCAATACTTTTATTATAAAGATGACATAGAACATCTATAACATTGAAGACTAACTTTTTAAAAAAACATTAGAAAAGACATCATCATAATTCAAACGAAGAAATGGGTTACAAAAACAAACTATTGGAATGAAACTTGAATAGATATTTCTTTGCATAGTTTTTTTTATTTGTCTTTAAAACCTAGTGTAGAAGATTGATTTGACAATTTCTTAAAAATTTTATTTTCGTACGAATTTTTTTTTAATAAAGCTTGAGTCATCCATGGCTTTAATTTTTTGTACGTATGATAGCTTTTATCAGATATTGAAACACATGAACTTACATGCTGAACTAAATTTTTATAAAAAATAGTATTATCTTTCGATGGATCAGGCTCACAGAATACAGCATTCCAAGTTTTAAACTTTAAACTATTGTTTAGATTTGAAAAATCAATTTTTTTTTTACGCAGAATTGTTAACGGGACTGGTTTATAAGATCAACTAACATTCCCAAGATACAAACAAGTCATACAATGATCAGAAAAATACAAATTTGCCACTGAACTAGACATAGAACTATTACTAGACGGACTTAAATTAACGAAAACATGATCAATACAAGTAGAAGAACTTTCAGAAATACGCGTCGGCTCATTTACACAGGACTCCAGACCAAAAGACGAGAAAAAAAAGAAATATTTATAAAAAACTGATGAATTCTGCAGAATATTTAAATTAATGTCTCCCAAGAGAATAGCATTACTAATACAATTTGACGGGAGTAGAGCATTCAAATCATACAAAAACATGTCAATGTCGGAAGAACCATGAAATCTGTTGATACAAAAAAAAAAGAAAATTTATGATTAAAGCAACAAAATTCACAAACAAATTCTTCTTTCACAAAAACAGCTACTCCTGCAGCGGCATAGTCGTTGTTACAGTTTGCAAAATAATTGTAACGGGGAATATTGAACATATTTATTTCATAACACTTATGTAGGTTTTGACACGAAATTTTTGGTTCTGCGATAAGACCAACCTTTACGGATTTGGGGGAGTCTCCCGAGTATAACTGTGTCCTTGGTTTAGTTAGATTGCCGCAAATTTTTAAGAAAACCGTGTTTTTCCAAATGGTCGATTTTGAGCTGTTCTAAGCCTTCTGTCATGTCTTTTAATAAAGATATACGAAAACCAGTGGAACGATCTTTGCAACCAGTAGAGAAAAGTAAAGGTATTGCAATTCTTCGTAAATAGTTGTCATGCTACTTTCGGATCCGAGGATTAGTTTTTGTGTAATCGCAGAACCAAAATTGAACTACAACAGTGTAATCAATCTCCGTGAAAAAGATAAAATCTGGCTTGTTAATGAAAGATTCCAAATGCAAAATAAAGTTATCAATATGTTAACGAAGACTTCTAATATTTTGATGAATGACATAAAAACTATTTGGATTTTTATGCTTAGATGAGGTAATATCAAAATTTAATCTATTGCATTGTGCGAGGGAAATATTAAATAAACTAGCCATGCGCCAAATTCGATTCAAATAATTATGAGAAAAGGGCAAGTTGGAAAAATAAAATATCATAAAATAGAAAACGCTTTCCAACACTGACGAGCTAAACATTTTTCAAAATTTTGCAAAAATTCTTTAAACATAAAAAGAACCTAAAATATAAGTAAGAAACAAAACTTTTATATAAGGAAAAATATAAAAAAGTCGTTCGTGTCATGTTTTGAGACACTAATTTAAAGAGTAAAATTGTTATACTTTAAAAGACTGTTCCAAAACAAGATTTCAAAATGTACCAATGAAACAAACTAATACTATCTGCTAATAAAGAAACAATTTAATGCTATTATTAAATATTTAACATTTGTGTTGTTTAATTTTTATTCCAGGGTGTCAGCTTGACACTTTTTCTCACCACATTTATTGGTCCGGGCATCTGGCGGATGCGCATCTATAACGTGTCTATGGCGAATCTATTCGAGATAACTTTATTGGGCTCTGGTATGGTCTCTAGTCATCCTATTATAATGAAAAATATATATTTGTAAGTACCAAAAAAAAAAAAAAAAAATAATATATCAAAATCTACTCTTACTTCCTTCAGCAAGATGCACAGATTCATGCATACATTTTAATTTGATTTTTTTAAACTTTTGATTTGTTTTTTCTTAAACTGTCAAACAGAAGTCAGTCCTGTACATACATATGTGGGTGGTCCTTTGTATTATTTATTTATAAATTTAAAAGTCATTTTTCCTTGACTGCAAATACGTCAAAGAAAAAACAACATTTAAAAAAGTAGAAGAAAAAAACCATGAAAAATGTAAAATTTTATTTATTGTTGTTCTTGTTTTTTCTCTTTTTTATTTCGTTTATTATATATTTCTGTACGTGCATTGGTTGGTGGTGGCCCATTACAACAACAATGAACAAAAAACCAACAACAAAAACAAAAACAAAAACACCAAATGTCATCAACTTTAACCGCATCGCAAATGGAATCCATCACAATGCATGGCATGGCGGGCACTTTTTTATTTTTGTTTTTTGTTTTTTTCAATTCCATTTCGTCAACCGTGGAACCAACCGCATGAAAAATGTTGCTGCGAATACAGATCGTATAAGAACAAAACCGGAAAAATGCGTCCCTTCATGGAAGCAGCACGTCCTTTGTTTCCGTTTTTATGGCTTTTTACTATAACAACGATCTGGTGCTTTTACTCGAGGAACAACATTATTAATTTGGAGCCCAGAATATTGTTTGTGCTCTTTGGAACGTTATTCTCGAATATTGCTGTAAGTATGCTGAAGAGATTTGTATTGTATGGGTGGGTGAAAAAATTAGTAGTATTGGGCGTAAAGTCAAGCAAAAGGTGTTTGTCACAGATGTAAACAGAGCGTGAGGAAGAAAGTGCTCAAAGCTCAGAGGATTTATATTTTTACATAATGAACTTTGACGTTGCGAAAAAAAAATAAGGTGTTGTCACCAAAGACAGAAGCCATTACTTGCAGTAAAATATGTCCTATAGTTAAGCTTAAGAATTTCGAAAACATTTTCGACGAACGTAGTTTGAAGAATTTTAAATGGTGGTTTAAAGTTAACAACAGCTTAACACTTTAAGGGCCAAATTGTTCACCTCTGGATTACTTTAACCAGTGAATCTTTCCAACTATTCCAGTAGTTTCGTATTGTTCACCTCTGGATAGCAAACTTATCCAGAGTTTCTCTAAATATTTAACCAGCCCTGCAGATAAATGGACCAGATTAAGAATAGTTCTAAACTAGTTCCAAAAGGGGCCAGTACTGGTCCCACTACAATACCCTTTTACATTGAACGAACTGACGCTTTTTACGGGTTGATGTCATAGGAAAAGACAATTGTCCTCATAAACATTCGTTTTTCCCTATATCTGTACTAGTTCCATTATGAATAGTTCTAAACTGGTCCGTTTTGGTACAGTCCAGAAGTGGTCATTAGTAAGCCCTATTATTCGCCTTATTCAGAACACGGGTACGTACAATATAACTAATTAAATTTTTGTATAAAGTTTTACCTGTATATTACCATTTACCATTTTCATCGAAAATGTTTGCGAAAGTTAAAATAAGTTCGGAATCTAAATGAAAAAAAAGAGCCAAAACACGTTTTGAGCGTATCTGTTTTTTGATTTTATGTGTTCCTGATGATAAGAAAAACTAAGAATATAAAAATGAATTCAAACTGTTCTATTCTGAGCGTCTTTTGGACTAGTACGCAACTAACTCCAATTTCACTAGAAATAAACTAGTTATCTTTTCCAATTGTCTCCAAAATAACTGCTGGGAGCATATAAATTTATCCAGAGAATAACTTACTCAGTGAAATTTATGATTTGACAATTTTCATATTGTTCATTTCTTTGATAGAAAATAATATTGAAATTTTTGTGCCAGATATATATTTTGAATTTACGCAATATGTGTTTCTAGATATTTTTAGGATATTTTTATCTAAAACTTATTTATCTAATCTTCAATTTTGTTTCGAGGATATTTTTTGTTTGACAAAGACGAGCGCAGATATTGGCGATAAGCCGGTTTCGCTGAACTTTGAAAGCGAATATCTTCTAGGACTTAATTGGTACCATGGTTACATAGGAGTCTTGCTCCAGTCATGCACTTTTGGTGTTTAAAATGAACCTTTGCAATAGTTTCTTTAATTTTTTCATTTTATTCTGTTTGTTTCTATTATTTTCTAAAGTAAGTTTTTTTTTTTTTATAAAGTTTTTAAACATTTTAACCACATTGAGATTCACTGAGTCAAAGCTTTGGATAAATTTGTCATTTATTTGACAATTGGCTGGAAATAAACTGGAGAAATAACAAACCAGCCGTTAAGATATCCAGACCGGTTAAAATGTTATTCAGAGAATAAAAATCTGAAAAATACGAAATTTTATCCAGGCAATTTTACCGCTGGTAAAAGTTAACGGCTTGGATAAGTTAACGGCTGGATAGCCAGAGATATCCAGAGGTGAACAATTTGGCCCTTATACAAACATGCTGACAGAGACAGAGAGTGAGAGAGAAATGTCTCAATCAGCAATGCTCTCAAAAATACAGAAATGAGCAAAAGCTTATAATTTGAGAAAAACTATAAAGAAAATTTTTGTGAGAACTCGCTTGGAATGACAACTTATGTTAATTCCAATTATAAAATATTTATAAAAGATGCAATTTTTTTGAAAAAAAATTTAATGTAATATTATAAAGGTTTTAATATTAAAATAAATTTGTATTTTGTTAATATCACATGTGAGATTTGTTTGTCTAATATTCATATTTTTAACAATTTAGCCAAACGAGCCACTTGTCGTACATCGCCGACTTATATATCAATTGTGGTTTAACATTTATTTGAAAAACTTTGAAAAATACTTTTGAATATTAGTTTTAAATGGTTCACACAGAGTTTAACAATTTCCTTTTATTTGTCACAGTGCCGCCTCATTGTGGCTCAAATGTCCGATACACGCTGTGAAGGCTTCAATCTGCTCATGTGGCCATTGTTGGTCGCAGTGGGCGTGTCCTGCTTTCCTTATTATAAACAATTCGCTGGAGCGGAAATTTCCGCCGAAAGTGAGCGCCTGATGGTACATGGACTGACGATACTTGTCTCGATGGCTCATTTGCACTATGGCTACGGTGTGGTAAGCTTTTGTTAATAACATTCTGTTAATTTTCTCTCATGTTCTCTGCTCTCATTGACAGGTTCGTGAGATGTGTGATCATTTTCGAGTGCGCTGCTTTAAAGTAAGAGAATCACCAGAACAGCTTTTTTTCGACTATGCACATCAGAAAACAAAAACATCGTAATGAATGCAATGCAATTAATTAAAAAAAAAAAAAAAAAATCCAATCGACAACTTGTCATCATTATATGTTCATTCTGGCTTAATCTCAATGTTTAATTTTAAGAAATTATCTTATTTTTAACTATTTTTAAACTTTATCTTTAGAAAAAAAAAACTGATCGAATTTGAAAACAAGGTATTATAGAGAAAAGCTCTCAGCTTTGGTATTAATTAAAATTAAATTTTAAGTTTGAAAAAATTTTCAATTAAAAAAAAAAAAATTACTTTCACATTAAGTGAAATAATATGTATGTAAGTGTTGTCTGTGCGTTGTGTTTGCATGTTGTTGTTTGTTTGGTTGGTTTATTTGTTTGTTTTTTTATGTATGCGTGCTTTTGGTGTGGGAAGTTATTATTAAATAAATATTGGCGGCAACTATATTTGCAGTGTATAAATTAATGATTTAATTGCAGTTGACTAACAATGAAAATAGAGTAAAAATTGAAAAATTAAATTAAAAATTTAAAAAAAAAATTTCAATATAAAATACAAAACAAAACATTAGTTTTAAAACAGTGTTGGCCAGCTTTGCACTCCTAAGGCTGCGTTTATAGTGAGCGCCGAGTCAGGCAGGCAGGCAATGTGAACAAGCGAGATAGATAGCTATCTGCATCTCGTTTTTTCACACAGATTTCAGCCTGCCTGACTCGGCGCTCACTATAAACGCAGCCTAAACGTTCTTATCTTGAGTTTATATAAGGAAGCTTTTAAAAGCGAATGCATGGCATTGTTAAACCAAAAGCTTTTACTCTTGCCTTAAGAAAGGCATGGAAGCAGTGAAAGCTTTTTGTTGCGAGCGGCAGAATGTCTCAGAATAGTATAAGAACAAAAGCATGCATGCTTCAAAAACGAAACTGGACGTCACTGGAATAACTTATTTAAAATTTAAAAGCTGCTTAATATATCGCTAGTGATGAATTTCCACAAATTAAGGTACCAGACATAACCAGCCAGGTCTGTCAAAAGCTTCCTAGATATGGAAAAGTAGATGATTTAAAAGTTAATCATGTTTCCTTTTGTGTAAGTGTGATATTTTAAAATATCACTGCAAATAAAAGCTCTTATAAGTTAAAACTTTATTTTTTTTTCATGTGATAAATCTTTCAAGATACCAAACTAACATTTTTAAAAATATTGTTAAAAATATTCTTATGAAAGTAATTTAGAAAGCAAACATTGATTATAAATATGTTTCACTAAAGAGAGAGAGAGAGAGTGAGAGAGAGAGATAAGTACGAAAGTTACAGATACTTGGTTTTCTTGAATGCTACTCAATATCTCGTAAATAAAAAAAAAATATAAAGAGCTTTATGAGAACGAGTTTTAAGTAACCGTTAGAGTTATGATGCCTTCTTCTAATCAAATGACGAAAAGCTCCAAAAAAGCAATGCAACGAAAACTTTTTCAAGCGGAACGTGAATTATGTTGGAAGCAAAAACATACAATAAAAACTCCAAAATATGAAAAGATCTTTTTTACTCATGTCAACGAGAACTGTAGCAGGCTTCGTTCTTTATTAAGCAACGAAGAACGAAGCATGTTGAACCTCTTGCTCGCTCGCCAAATAAAGCTCTTAAAATTTTCGAGACCTTTTTATTGTATGTTTTTGGTTCGAAGAAGGGAGATTTTTGATAATCTCCCGGATAATTTAACCTATAAGATTAAAAAAGCTTTTTGTTAGAAAAGCTTTCACCTTGTTTGTTATTCAAAAGTAGGAATATTTAATTATAATTATTATTATAATAATTATTAACTTAAACTGTACAACAGAAAAAGCGTTTAAGAAATTTTGTACGTAAAACTGCATGCATTGGGTAACATGAAAAACCACAGCGTGTCTACTAACATTTTCTCTTCTACTCTGATATCGAACAAATTTTAACGAATGCTCTTTTTTCATTTTTTTTTTTTAATATTTGTAAAACTAAATTTTAGATAACAAAACCGGCGCCACCTGAACAGGAACTTGAGCCAAGTGTTACCGTGTAATTAAGTACGTATTTTAAGAAAAATACAAAAAAAATGTAATGAATTAATAAATGCCAACATTTATTGTAAAAATTATATTAAGTTAAATAAAATATAAATATATATAAATTATTACATATTGTCATTATAATTATTAGATTTATTTTTTTGAAGAAACATCAGTAAACACAGAAATAAAATAATTTTGTCAACGAAAATTTTCAGCTATCTTCTGGCCATTGAATGGAAATGTTATTCGGAAAAGCTCTTATATGAAAAGTATTTTCAAGCTCTTCAAAACCAAGCTTTGAAAATAAAATCTTTGAGGCTACGTTGAGCTCGTACACCACTGAAAGCACATCATCGCCAGCAGCTGCAACCTCAAGAGCAAAAGCTTTTACGATTAGATTAGCAAAGCCTTGACGTCTATAGGCCGGCATTACATGTAGCGTGCCTAGAAAACCTGCTTGACATCTGCTCATATAGTAAACGGTTAATTAACAAAAAAGCTTTTATCGCTTGCAAAAGCTTACCTTGTGCACCAACCTATTAGCTCACCAGTGTCAAGTCTAGACATTGCAATGCTTATGTTATGCTTAATCAAGAGCTTAATGAAGTATAAAGAGCCAGGATGACGACTACTCCAAAGCTCGTTAACAATATGTGCATCATGGTCACTCAGACGATGAAGCTTAAAGCCCGAGGGGCAGCTGAAATGCAATTTTTAAGCAAAAATAAAGCTTCGTGGTAAAGAAGTCACTAATTAAAAGCTTACAGAGCTTGTAGCTTTAAGGCTTCAGCCCTCGGCATGCGGTAAGTATGCAACTTGAATATTTGTGGTTCCAGATTAAAGTGCTGCACCATAGTAACAGCAGTATCGATGTGTTTTTGCGGTATCGATGTAACTTTGTAACCTCTTGACCAGTTCAAAAGCTTTAAAGCTTTTTCAAGTCTCGCTTGTTCACCGTTCAGTGTACTGAAAAATATTTGATAACGATCCTATAAGGGTGGCAGTTAATAGTGACAGTTAGTACTATTGTTGTGTGGTAAAATTGGAAACTCACCACTATGAGATATAAGCCATCTTTACGCCAATCGCCGTTCAGCGTGTAGACATGTAGATTCTCGAACTTAACACTTGGCTCTGCCGTCAACCAGCCATAATAGTTTTGTAGCGTATAGAAACCAATGCAGTTTGTAGGCCAATCCGTGCGATATAAATCGCGCAACTCTTGCAATTCTGCTACATCTTGCAAACTATGCAGTTTATCTTTTTGTAATGGAGGCAAATGTGTAGCAGTATAACTCATTTCTAGTAGAGAGTGCGTGCGTGGACTAAAAAATAAACTGGTTAAACTTCAGAGCTTCGCTTTGTTTGTATTAAAAAAAGAAGAGAGCGATAACATGTGAGTGGTTTTTGATTAAATACAAACCAGTTTATATAATTAAATAAAAGTGTTGCGTGCCTAAAAATTTAAAAAAGGGGCGATTGTAAAGTTAAAGTTGGAGTTATTGAAGCAAAGAGGAAATTACAAAGAGAAGAGTTTTTATACGCTAAACCTGAAAGGTGAGGGTATATTAACTTTGTGCAAACGTTTGTAACGCATAGAACGAAGTGAGTCCGATATAGAAAAGTATATATATTCTTGATCAGCGTCACCTCGTGAGTCGAGCTATTCATGTCCGTCTGTCCGTCCGTCCGTCCGTCTGTGTGTTGTCCGTATGCACAGGATTAAAAGAAAGAGTTGAGATAATTGAATTAAACTCGGTACACATTATCACATGAGCCCAAGAATCTGCACTATTGAATATTTCTGGAATCCGCTCACGGACACGCCTACCTCCCATACAACACAAAAATTAAAAACTGCATAAATAAGCTCATAACTAACCTACAACAATAAAATTTGGCTTGTTCGTGTTTTGTATCAACACACAGATGTCTTCGAAAAATGGACGTAATCCGCTTACGGACACGCTTACCTCCCATACAACCCAAAAATTTAAAACTCAATAAATAAGCTTCTGTTTAACCTACAGAGATCTAATTTTGTAAATACCTATGTTTTCTATAACAAAGCAATGATGGTTTTGAAAAATGGGCATCATCCGCTCACGGGCACGCCTATTTGATATTTTTATTTTATACCAAAACTAAGGTGTGTTCAAAAATTGCGCAATCCGTCTATGAACACGTTCATCTCCCACACAACCCACAATAGCGAAAGCGCAATAATGGCATTAACTGTGAGCTACAGAAATAAAACTTGATTTGTGTACATTTTTCATCAACATTTAAATGCATATAAAATATGGGCTTCATTCGCTCACGGACGCTGATTTTCAATAATATTATTGTATTTTAGAAAAGAAGGTTTAGGGTATTTCATAGTCGGCTTGGATCGACTTTAGACTTCCTGTACTTGTTTATTATAAATTATATTCGTAATTTCCCACGACCTATACTTTCTGAGATTTCACACAAAAAAAACATGGAAAAAAATATTAGAAATAAAAATGTTTACTTTTTAGCTCTTATCACTTAGGCTAATGACCGAAGAGACATAAAGTTATCTATGGATATTGAAATTTCGGGAGGAGTAGTATTTTTCCATATCAAAAGGTAGTCCTTTTTTTGAAAATTTGTGTCTTAATGGGTTATAAATATGCCAAAACCCTTGCACAGACCGTACCTAAGTATAAAAAAGAAAAAGTAAATAAATAATTCCACTATTTTTCAAATCTATAGCGTACAAACGAACACCAACTGAATATTATAAATGTAAATAACGTCACCATAATTTTGAAATTTAAAAAAATTACTAAATTTTAAGTTCTTTTACTTAAAATTTTACAAATAGCTGTTTTATAATTTCAATCAATATTTATAGATTTTTAAGTTCAAACCTCTTCTTAGAAATGGGGTCCCTAGTAAGCACTTCAAAACAGAAACTAGAAGACTTTACGTGAAGAAAATAATAAAATTTACTGTTAAACTAAAATTTTACAATGTTACTTACTATGATCTGAGCCCTATTGTGGAGATTAAAAATTATATATTTTTTGGAAAACGTAAAAAGTACTCATTCTGAAATGAAATTGAAAGCTAATCGATATCAGAAAAGGTATCGGTTAATATTAAATAAATATTAAAGTAAATATTTTTGACTTTTCAACTCCATATTATTTACTCCTAAAAAATTTACAATTCTCAATCACTAGAATAATGAGGTAATACTTTCTTCAGAAATCTAGTAATCTCTCCAGTATTTTTACAGACATCTAGTAATATTTCTAGTTAGCAAAAAATACCAGCAGAGTAATCTAGTATTTTTGTAGTATAAATTTTTTGTATGGAACATTTTTCACTCTTGCTGGTATTCATATTAAACACTGGCAAATCAAATCGAACAGAGCCAATTAATTATAGTGAATGTCAGAAAAATGACAGGTAGTGAAATTTGTAACCAAAAACTTTTGAAATGCTCCTAGATAAAAAGATATCTCTTTATAGCGGGGAAACCCAGCGGGTTTTTTTACTTGCAAGGAGTAGTGAATTCCGCTGTGTGCACAAAAAATTCACGTTTTTCCAAAGATAAGTGTAGAGTTTCATAGGCTATGTCCAAACAGCTGTTGAAATTACAACAAAAATATCGTACTAAATGTCTGAAAACAATCTACCAATTCAATATACTTTGATACTATTTCCAAATTCAAATGCTAGATATCAGAATATATTATAAGAAAAAGAACAATATAATTTTTTTTTATTTTGCAAATGTTTTTAGTATCAATTATTTACATTTGACATTTTTAATACCTTATATAAAAGTATGAAATATATGTAATAATCCTAATTCCTGTTCATATATTTTCTAAATCTTTCTTCTACTTGGCAAAACCTTTGGCTTTATCCTTGTCTTAAGCCTTGCTTAAATCTTTGTCGCAAATCCAAATTCTAATCACTATCTTAATCTTTTTCTTATCTTGTCCAAGTTATTGATCTTATTCCATCTCAAATATTTGTCTCAATCTTGACTTAATCCTTTTTTAAATCACTAAACCTAAAATTGTGCCTTCTTATATATTATTGTCGTAATTCTTAATCAAATCCTGGTATTTTACCTTGTTTTAAACCTATTCGTTTGCCCAATTCTGTATACAAATTCTTACTCCAACCTTTGTTCAAACCATAGTTCTAATGCTTATAAAAATTTTAGTTCTTTTCCTTGTCCAAAATTAAAATTTAAAGTTATTTTACTTAAAAAAAAAAATCAATATACTTATATTTTGTTTCAAACTCCTTTAATTGTTGCTGGCGAAGAAACTCGCATCAAATGTCAACTCCTTCTTCCTTTTCAAAATAATAGTGACTTTTTTCACCACAGAAATATCATCTGTATTCAAAGAAAAATAGTTGAAAATAGAAAAGAGAGAAATGACGCGTCGAGTTTTTATTCAGAATAGGAGGAAAGGGACAAAAGAGAAAAATCGCCGGTATTTGCTATTCATGATTGGGTTGATCATGGATTTGATTTATTTTTACACATAATGGCCTAATATATTTTTCAATATAAACCTTTATTGTAGTTAGTTATTCACTTTAAAATCTCAATAAAAAAAAAGTTATGAGAAACACATTTATTCATGAGCGAAATACTTAGATTCAAAAGCTTCATAAAAACACTGTCTTCGTT